>VZQC01013061.1:1184320-1241753 GCA_009823505.1 Rhizomys pruinosus | reverse complement strand
CAGACTGGAGTCCAAATGACAACTCCAAAGAAATTAGACTGTTTTCTTCTCACCCACTTGTTGCCCCTGTTCCCAAGCCCAGGAACAAACTGCGGAAGAGGAGGCTGGTAGATTGTAAGGGCTGTGGAGAGAATAGGGGTGAATCATGAGACTACAGGAATATAGGTCTGGACCCTGATTGATCAATATGGCCTGTGCATACAAGCTTCTCCAACTGGACTATGGGAAATTTGGTTGTTCAAAATTTGGACATAGATACTTGCAAAATGCACCAATTACTTAATTTTATGACATACTGAGTAACATCAGTGTTATCTGCAAAACAACGTGTCATTGTATTGTAGAACCCTTAAAAAATAATAATATAAAAAAAAAAACAAAAAAAAACAACAGGAGAATAGTTGTTTCAGATGAAGGTAGAGCCTTACTCCAAATCCCAAGGGCCTCCGCTGTGATTCCCTATGGGAGCCTGCCACAGACTCCAGACAGCATCTCTATCTTCCACTGACACTCAAGCACCATTGGGTCTGCTGGATCATATGGCCCTAGGGGCAGAGCAGCCTGCACTGCAGCCTGGACCTGTTGAAGAGCCTTTTCCTGTTCAGCCCCACTCAAAGTTTGCTGCCTTCCGAGTCACCTTGATATATGGGTCTAGTAACACCCAGATGAGGAATGTGCTGCCTCCAGAATCCAAAAAGGCCCACCAAACGTTGTGCTTCTTTCTTGTGGAGGGAGGGGCCAGGTGCAACAACTTATTCTTTACCTTAGAAGGAATGTCTCTGCTGCTCACACACACTGAACTCCTAGAAACTTCACCAAGGTAGATGGCCCTTGATCTTTTAGTTGGATTTATTTCCCCATCCTCTCATGCACATATGCTTTACCAACAAGTCTAGACGAGCTGCTACTCCTGTTCGCTGGGTCCAATCAGCATACATCATCAATATAGTGGACCAAGTGATATTTTGTGGAGAGATTAGGTGATCAAGATACCTCTAACTAAATTATGGCACAAGGTTGGAGAGTTAACATACCGCTTGAGGTAAGACAGTAAAGGTATAATGTTGGCCTTGCTAGCTGAAAGCAAATTGCTCTGGTGGTCCTTATAACCGGTATTGAGAAGAAAGCATTGGCCAGATGAATAGCTGCATACCAGGTACCAGGAGACATATTAATCTGCTCAAGTAAGGACACCACATTGGTACAGCGGCTGCAATTGGTGTCACTACTTGGTTGAGTTTTTGATAGTCAGCTATGATTCTCCATGATCCATCTGTCATTTTGCACAGCCAATTGGAGAGTTAAATGGAGATGGTGGTAGGAATCACCACCCTGCATCTTTCAAATCCTTGACGGTGGTGCTAATTTCTTCAATCCCTCCAGGATATGATACTGGTTTTTGGTTCACTATTTTCCCTGGTAGAGGCAACACCAATGGTTTCCATTTGGTTTCCAACCATAATAGCCCTCACTCCACAGGTCAGGGAACCAAGTGGGGATTCTGCCAATTTCTAATTATATCTATCCCAATTATAATTCTGGACTGGGGAAATAGCCACAGGATGAGTTCTGGGACCCACTGGGCCCACTGTGAGTCAGACTTACATCCAAAACTCCATTTATCACCTGCCACATCCATAGTCCTACTTTAACAGAGGGCCCAATGCTTTTTAGGGTCTCCTCGGTGGATCAGTGTCAACTCAGAACCAGTATCCAATCAGGCCTCAAAAAGTATGATTATTTCCTTTTCTTATATTAAGCAGATACTTGTGTTGTTCCCTTTTGAATGTGCAACTGAGATAAGTGTTAAGTGTTGTCATATTTAGGTTATTAGATACTGAAGGACTAAGTTTTCCTCAAGGACATTACCACCTACTCTAAGATATAATGCTTTGCTATTGCACATGAGACACTTATAACATGTTAGGTGGAATTATGACCTTGCCATTGTTCATAATTGACATTTAAGCATAACATAAGGAGAGGCTATTTATTGGGTGTCAAGTTAACAGGGGGTGGACTTGTGATGGTTAATCCTGGGTGTCAACTTGACTGGACTAAGGAACAAATAAGAGGAAAAGGATCTTCGGATTGCACTACCTCAACCCGGATGGCCCACCCCAAATGTGGGTGTTACCTTCTGCCACAGGTAGTATAAAAAGTCATGGCAGAGGGAGCTGGTCCCTTTTTTCCTGCGGCTTGCCTCTCTGTCACTGGTGAATTTGTCTTGCTGCCGTGATCATCCCTTCGGATCCCAGCGTGTACTGAGCCCAGCAGATCTCTTGGAATCCATCAGGCCTTCAGCACCAGATTGGGACTACTGAGACATCCAGCCTTGTGGACTGAGCAGTTCCCTGGATTCTCAGCCTCTCCAGTGTGGCGCAGCTACTGTTGGACTCCTTGAACTCTGTCATGTGAGCAAATCAATAAATTGTATACAGCTATATATTTGTCCTGTTGCTTCTGTTTCTTTAGAGAACCCTGACTAATGCAGAATCCTACAATCTATGAGGCCAATTTACCCAGGAAAATGTGATCACATGTACAAGGTGACATTACTTTGGGTTTATCTAATTGTCCTCTGTGCCAGAGGAGGGGAGACATGCCTGGTATGGTAAACCTGGTTAAAAAGACATGGCTGGGAAGACCACATGCTATAAGGGGAACTGAATACTGTTGTTTTCAAGCTGTCTTCTAATTATTTGTTTATAATCATAGGTAAACACTATATTCTGTCTTAAAGAAGTAAGCAGTGGTGAATGCAGAGGCTGCACATGCTGCTACAAATAGAAGATGGATAGCTGCCCAGCGTTTACCAAGGCAGATTACCTACTCTGTGCTGGATAGCTTAGTTGTCAACTTGATACACCTGGTTTGAGGGAGCCTCAATTGGGGAACTGCCTCTATTGGACTGGCCTGTGGCCATGTCTGTGGGATATTTTCTTGATTGTTAAGTGATGTGGAGGACCCAGCCCACTGTGGGTGGTGCCACCCCGGGCACATTGTTTTGTATTGTATAAGAAAGCAGGCTGAGCATGGGCCAGGGGAGCAAGCCAGTAAGCAGTATTCCTCCATGGCCTGTGCTTCAGGTTCCTGCCCCAAGTTTCTACCTTGGGCTCGCTAAGCAATGAACTCTGACTTGGGAGATGTGAGACAAATAAACCCTTTTCTCCCCAAACTGTATTGGTCAGAGTGTTTTGTCACAGCAATTGAAGGCAAACTAGAACAGAAATTGGTACCAGGATCCCTGGGTATTGGTGTGACAGATCTGACCTTGGTGTTTTGGGGAGGACTGTTGAAACCTTAGGAACTTTGGGCTGGAAATGTCATTGAGTACTTAGAGTTTATTGCTGTGGATCTTGGAGCAGTTATGCTAAAGGAGTTGTAGACAATGGTGGCCTGGCTTGGAAGCTTCAAAGGAAAGCAGAGACTATGAGGGCTGTTTGCATGATATTTTAAATTGAGACTCTGTGGATTCTGATCAGGTGGGGCTGAAGAATCAGCTCTCATTGAAAAGAGACCAGAACCTGACGTGAAATCTTTGTTCTCTTTAGTGAGACAATTGATGCTGGTTAGCTGGGGCTGAAAAATCAGCTGTAACAAGAGACCAGCATCACTGTGATGAAATCTTCTGGGAAATATTTCCTCATCACACAGAAGCTGTGGTCCAGAGGAGTCTTGAGCCTCCATCTCAAGCTGGAAGCAGGAGTTGGTAATGTGTATGAGTCTCCTGCATGGTTCTGGTTGAAAATGTGAAGGGCTCAGAAAGCAGCTGAGGCTTGGCACTTGAAAGGCCAGGAAAGGGGAAAGTGCACCTCAGGTGTAGTGGAGACCCCAGAACTGCAGGGGTCATGAAGAGAAGCTGAGGCTTTGCACCAGGAGAGGAGAGAAGAGCCCATTGGTGAAGGTGCTTCCTCAGTTTCAGTGGGGACCCCATATTTTTGGAGATGCCAGGACCATGGGGTGACCACCAAAGGCAGCAGCAGGTGTGGAATGGAGTTGGCCTGGGCTTGTGAAATGAGCTGTGTGTGCTGTGTATGGCAGAGTCAGAGAAGGGGAGCTGCTGAAACCCTTTGGAGCTTAGAAGATGGAGAGTGAATCAGATGTCCAGTCTTGATCTACTTTGCTGGTTCTGCTTAGTGTGCCCAATTCTTCCCTTTGAAATAAGACAGTACTTATTTGGGTTTTTCAGGAGCCCACAGTTAAGAGACTTTTAAAAGAGAGTGTAAAATTTTAAGTGTTTGGATTTTTTTAAGGACTTTGAGGGGTTTAAGTTTATGTTGTGGTATTAACATTATACCTTGGGGATAAGAAATGGAAAGTTTATGGTTTACTATTGATGCATTTGTGTGTCAAGTTCACAAGGGGTCAGTTGTGCTGAAAAGCTTTAGTTGTCAACTTACAAGATGCTGAATGATATGGGGACCAGACACACGTAAGGAACAAAACCAGAAACCCCGTAATGGGTGAGATAGAAAAATCACTCCCTGTGGGGAGACAAGTGGCTCCCAGGCAGGTGAGCACAGGGAGTGAATG
This sequence comes from Rhizomys pruinosus, assembly GCA_009823505.1. Classification (NCBI taxonomy): domain Eukaryota; kingdom Metazoa; phylum Chordata; class Mammalia; order Rodentia; family Spalacidae; genus Rhizomys; species Rhizomys pruinosus. The sequence continues at coordinate 1,237,217 of VZQC01013061.1, read as the reverse complement.
TCTAGTAACCTGGGGGTCTACACGGTCTGGGATCTACATCCGCCTTCCTCCAATACTGCCCTTGGCAGCCCAGCTCCTTTACCTGAATGATGTATGTAAACACCACTCTGAACAAAGCAGCTTTCAGCCTCAGACCCCACCCGCATCAGACAACACGTATACCTCTCTACACAGTAGCACCACTTCTGTTGCCCTAACAATCACATTTAGACTATTTCTATTCAAATGTATTCCCAATGCACCCGAGTACAAAGAATTGAAAGGTCCATCCTGCCTGAACTAATTTTGGATGTATGTGCAGTGAGGTAAAGTATGTCCTTCACGTGTGCTGTTAGTGAGAGTCCCCTATTTATCATCCTACACCTGTGCGTAATTGGGAATACATGTGCTGTGGAAAAACATATGAACTCATTTGTCAATCAAAACAGAGAACCAGCCTAATATCCCCTTTAGCGACCATACTGTGCCTTCTCTCAAACCCCATAAAAAGGAAGCCCCAAGTAATACTTGAGTGTCCTTGCTTATGTGGCCCACTGTCAACCTTATAATATATCTGTCTCCAATCTGTACCATCACTTCACTTCAAATAAAGCTATCTTTCCACTTTTGCAAGTCTATGTCACCCTTTATTTTCAATTATTTGGATAAGAGGCCAAGAACCTCTAACTACCTGGCCCAGACCTCCCCACCAGTAATAGTTCCACAGAATGACCCCTGTATAAGTACTCTAATTTCTTTTTTTTTTGTTTTTGGTTTTTTTTTTTTGTCTTTTTGAGACAGGGTCTTCCTGTAGCCCCAGCTGTCCTGGAACTCACTCTGTAGACCAGGCTGGCCTTGAACTCACAAAGATCCACCTGCCTCTGCCTCCCGAGTGCTAGGATTAAAGGTGTGCGCCACCACGCCCGGCCAAGTACTCTAATTTCTACCTGGAGGACTAATGATTATGCCACTCACTTCCTGTTATGTGCTGTAGAGAGGCTCTAGGAAACTCTAAGCTCTTGGGCTGGAGAGATAGCCTAGTGGTTAAGAGCACTGACTGCTCTTGCAGAGGACCGGGGTTCGATCCCCAGCACCCACATGGCAGCTAAGAACCATCTGCAACTCCAATTCCAGGAGAACTCCAGTTCCAGGGCAATCTGACACCCTCCTCTGACCTCCGCGGCCTTGCACGACACGGGTGCACAAATCTACATGCAGACAGTACATTCATACACATACAAAAATATATTTAAAAAAAAAGAAAAAACTCTAAGCTCTTAACTTATTTCAGGTTGTCTCAGGTTAATCAGGAATCTGAGGGGGTGGCCTTAGTCTTTCTAGAAAGGCTGAGAGAAGCTTTGATTAAATATGTGAACATAGTCCTTGGATCTGTGGAAAGTGACTTGATAACTCAGTCTACCTTATACATCAGGTGGAAACTGCAAGAGATCCTCTGGATTTTGAATAGACTCTAGACAGCCTCCTTAAAAGCATGCTAAGATCTTCTGTAATAGAGATCAGAAGGAAGATAAGAAAAATGATGAAAAAAATAGGAGAGTGGGGTCCTCGTGGTTTACTGTGGAAAGTTAACCTGAGACAAAGCCCTTAGGAAGAATAAAACAAAACAGGCCTCTGTCTGTTTTCATTGCGGACAAAAGAGCCACTTCAACTGATAAAAGCCCCGAACAAAGAAATAAAAAAATCTTTTGTTTTTTTATTTATTATTTTTTTTAAGTGTATGAGTGTACTCTCTGCATGTAGGTTGGTGCACCTGTGTCATGCAATGCTGCTGAGGTCAGAAGAGGGTGTCCTATCTGCTGAGGAGGCCACTGAAGATTTCATTGTCTCTGGGATCAAAGGTTCCTGAATGTTAATGTTGAATCCTTGATGTTTCAAGGCCGAGGGACCCTTTGGTAGCACCCATGTCCTTGTTTATTATCTCCAAATGGGAGCTTCATAAAACCATGAGAAAAAAGCCTATGGATTTCGTCCTGGCTATGGGATCTACTCTGCCAGTGTTTTCAAATCCTGCCTCCCCTCTATTCACCAGACAAGGAGCATTGATTGGAAAGGTCCCAAGCAGAAGGTTCTCCCAGCCTCAATGTTGTAAGTAGGCAGGCCTGTCTGTGAACCCAGCTCCTTTGCTAAATAGGTATCATAGCTCACGCATGCATGCTACTATTCTGATACCCCCAGGGAAAGTTCTTTTACCCTTGGTGGAGGCACACATGGGCCCAGAGTTCTGGGAAATCCAAGGAAGATTTGCCAAGCCATTACAGTTACTCAAATACAAATTAAATTTAAAGATCCCACCTTTTTCCCTTCATTGGGCCAATAACTTTCTGGCCAGAGGCTGAAAAGCAATAAACAATTATAGTCAATAATCTTAAATTACAAAGTCTTCTAAAATCCCACTGCAATAGCACCTGAAATCTCCCATACTGTAGATTCAAAACCCAATATGGAATACAAAGTAGCATAGGGCCCTCCCTATGTTAGTAAGACTGTGATTTTCATCCATCCTGTAGTCTCCAATCTATACACTTCTGACTCACATTCCTGAAGGAACTAAATGGTTCACATTTCTAGACTTAAAATACATCTTCTTTTGAATTCCCCCGCATTCTGATCTCTCATCTCTTATTGTCTTTGATCCCTCAGATGCAGTTAGTCAGTTGCTCCAAGGGTTTAGAGATAGGGTCTGTATTTTTGGGCAGGCATTGGCAAAATTCTCTCATCCTCAAGTTCAGGTCCTCTAATCTGTAGATGACATCCTTCTCTGTGCTCTCACAGAGACTTCTCAACTTCCTGGCATAAAGTTTCAAAAGGTAAAGGTCACCTGTGCCAGGACACTAAAATATTTGGAACTGACTTTTTCAGAGGGTGTGGGACATTCAGCGAAGAAAGGGTAAAGTTCACAGTCCCCTCTGAGATAGTGGAGGCACCTCTAGTTTGGGAAGGTGCTAATTTAGAGAGAGATGTCCCCAAGGTTCCTGGAAGAACATGCCTTGCACCTCACAGGGTGGCTCCAGGCAGAACAAGGAAGTCGCTCTTTACTAAGGCTAATCAATAGAAAAGTCCTGACAATTCTTACCAAACCTTCCACTTGGGGACAGACCTGGGAAAACATCATTAAAATAGTTACTAGAACCTGTCAAGCACATCAGTGAAACAACCCCTGGGGTAGGAAAGTAGCCCTCCAAGGCCCATAGGGCACTCAACAGAACCTTGGGGGAGATTGGCACTTAGATTTTACCCATGTGTCCAAGTCTGGGGGCATACAGTATATCTCTTGGTATGGACAGATCACCAACAGGGTGGACACTTTACCCTGCAGAACAGAAAAGGCCTCAGAAGTTGAAAAGGCATTAGTGACTGAAATTATTCTCAGGTTTAGACTCCCCCAAAGTCTACAGATTGACAATTCCCTCTCCTTCTAGGGAGCTGTCACTTGGGAAATGTCTAAATCCCTGGTGATACAATAGCATTGCTTGGGGCTGGAGACAACAGGCCCCTGGAAAAGTAGGAGAAGCTTAGATCTTTAAGACACATGTGTCAAAAATGCTTCAAGAAATTTGGAAAACTGCTGCCCATAGCTCTGCTACAGATAAGAAACATATGGCTTAGCCCATATGAAATGTTTTATGGGTAGCCATTTCTCCCAAATGACTTTCTTCTTGATTCGGAAACTACTCTCAGGTGCAGGATATCACCACATCTTTGCTTCAGTTCCAACAAGCATGTCTACTTGAGACCTAGAGTGCAGAGACTGGATCAGAGTTGTTTCATCCTGGAGATCAGATGCTGGTCATATCTCTCCACTCTCTTCCTTAGAACCAATCTGAAAGGGACATCGCACTGTGACGCTATCCTCTCCATAGCCACCAAAGTGTCCAGAATTGAGTCTTGGGCTTATCACTCTATAGTGAAGCCTTGAAAGCCAGCAGAGGAGAAACCAAGAAGGATCCTCGTAAGCTAGACCTGGGTGGATACTCCTGTGCACCTAGCAAAGAATCAGTTTCCCAGAAAAGGCAAAGGCAGATAAGTCTGCTTACTCCTCCCTCACAGAATGTCCTATTTTAGGTCCTTAATGCTGGCCAGGTTTTATTTATGTTTGCCTACACGCAAGATGAGAATTCATTCCTTATATGAGACCAGGAACACGCATGAGTTAATAAACAGCAATTGCAGGGTTTGTAGATCCCTGTCTACTTGCGGCACCTCTGAATTTTCATTGGTGGGTATCTTCTTTTCAAGGGGCTGATTGGAATTAATTAATTATAACAGTACATTAATTACTGCAGAGCTAGCTCCATAACCTTAAACTAGGTCCCTAGATGGGATGTTTCTCAATAGACTACAGATTCAACTTGGAGGCAAAAGGGACATGGGAAACAATGTTTCAAGAGAGAAAGATGACAAAGCCTTACAAAAATGTGTTAACCATCTAGCTCTCCAGTATTTCCCACAGCTGGAGAAATGGGGAGCAAGGAAAACATACTTGTTCAATAATGACCATGGCTCCCTGTTCTTGATCATCTTCCAGAACTGGATGGTAAGACCCTATGTCTGAAGACACTCCATACATGAACTGTAGAACAAACAAGGAGAAAGCAAGCTGGTGCTGACTTGAGACCCTCCTCTCTACTGGCTAGTGTCCGTAGTGCTGGATGGTGCCATGCATCCTATAGGGAGGAAAAATAACCATCAACCTTACCCAGCTGTGAATCCTGTGAACTACAAGAACTGGTAAGATATGCCCACTGGTGCAATAGTGGCACACATATTATGGGAGTAATCAATCACTCTTTAATTGGACTTAAGGTCTACTTCCTAGAATGGAGCCCATACCTGACACTGATATCAGGCTTAGGTACCTGAGTCTAGATGGTCATGGGACATAGGAGAGAACCAAATATTAGTTATGGTATTAAACAGACTGTTAATGAGTTCTTGTTATAACAATAAATTAATGCATCTCTCAACTCTCACCAGAGACATTTCCTTGTGCAACAGATGGTGACTAACACACAAACCCACAGCTGGCCAATGACAGAAAACAAGAGGCTGCAGAGTGCTCATCGCCAGATCAAAATTCTGCCTCCCAAGGCTCAGGGATCACTGTGGAAGAAAAATCCCAAGAGTTAGAGGCAGTGGGTGCCCACGAGGAAACAGGTCAGTTAGTCATATAAACGCACAGCAAAGGTGACAGCATGCAGAAATCCCACATGAGCTCAAACCAGGCAGAATCCCAGCCCAGACAGAGGGATGTGGGTAAGAAGCTCTGACTCCTACCTAAGGAAAATGTGGCAGGTGGGAGGGGTGAAGACAGCCTCCTCCTGTTAGGCTAAGTAGGCTCCAGCGGATGGAGCTACCCTGAGGCCTTTTGGGAACACAAATTAAACTCAGTAGGACATACTCATCTATATATGAGTAGAATAAGTTGAGTGACAAGCAGTAAGGGGAGGTACGGATAAGGGAGGGGATTTAAATACCATCAAATTATATTGTATGACAAATCGCAAAAATTCAATGAAACAGTTTAAACATACTTGTTCAAAGTATCACAGTAATGCTTGATATCTAGCCTGGATCTCTCTTGATTTATACTAAAACTTCATTGTCTTTCATTCATCAGAATGGCTTGCTACTGAGTGAGTCCTGAAGCCAAAAATATATTGGAGAGGCCACAGGGACACCCAGGAGGCTCCGTGGCACTGACCTTTGGCCTTGGTTACTGCCTGATGGACATACCCGAGGCTTTCCCTGGATGCAGGGAGCACAGCAACAGCTCCGTATCAACTGCCAGTGTTCCAATGTTGCAACACCACTATGCTCAGAGTATTTTCTGATGGTGTAGTCATCTAGCTTCCATTTTTGTTTCATGTATAGATCTAGAGAATGTCATCTCTCATATTGAAACTATCACTATATATACTCAAAAGGCTTCAAATGACACATCCCAGATAATTTATCATCCTTTAAAAAGTTTTATATTATTTTTAGTGTATTTGTGTGTCTATGTGTGTGTCTGTGTGTGTGTGTCTGTGCGTGTGTGTGCCCACAGAGGCTAGAAGAAGGTGCAGAAGCCCCTTGAGTTGAAGCTGAAGATGGTTGTAAGCTGCTCAGTATGGGACCCAAACGCGGGAAGAACAACAAGTGTTCTTAACTGTTGACTCCTATCTCTAGGCCTGGGAATTTCTTGAGAATGGCAATTGTAGAAAACTGTATGGCTTTTGATATCCTTGTAGCCCCTCTGGGTGGCACTTGTGCTCTCATGAAGGTTGGATGATGTGTATATATTCCTGACAATTCTGCAAAACAATAAAACAATAAAATCCTAGGAACAAACTTAACCAACAAAAATTTTAAACCCTTGAAGAAAGAAATTGAAGAAGACATCAGAAGATGGAAAAACCTCCCATGCTCACGGATTGGGAAAATTAATATAGTAAAAATGTCCATTCTATGCAAACTCTTGTATAGATTTAATGCAATCCCAATTAAAATCCCCAAGGGGTTTCTTATTACATCTTCAATTTCTTCATGTATTATGGGTCTGTTTAAGCTGTTGGTCTCTTCTTGGTTGAGCTTTGGTGAGTCCCAGGATTTCAGATATTCATCCATTTCTTCTAGGTTTTCAAACTTGGTAGAGAATAGGTTTTTGAAGTATTCCCGTATGATTTTCTGGATCTTTTCATTGTCTGTTGTGATATTTCCCTTTTTATCATGGATTGTATTGATTTGGAGTTGTTTCTTCTTTCTTTTGGTTAACTGGGCTAGAGGTTTGCCTATCTTGTTTATTCTTTCAAAGAACCAAATTTTGGATTCATTGATTTTTTTTGTATTGTTTTCTTTGTTTCAATTTCATTGATTTCTGCTCTGATTTTTGTTATTTCTTCCTGTCTGTTGCGTTTAGGGTTCATCTGTTGTTGCCTCTCAAGTGCTTTTAGCTGCAGTGTTAGATCGTTCACTTGTGCTCTTTCTGTTTTTCTAATGTAGGCACCCAGGGCTATAAACTTCCCTCTTAGGACTGCTTTTAAGGTATCCCATAGGTTTTGTTGTGTTGTATTGTCATTGTCATTCAGTTCCAGGAATGCTTTTATTTCTTTCTTTGTCTCTTCCTTGATGCATTCATTATTCAAGAGTGTGTTGTTTGGTCTCCATGTGTTCTTGTAGGCAGTAGGGCTTATCCTGGTGTTGATGATGAGCTTTATTGCACTGTGGTCTGATAGAATGCATGAAATTATTTCAATCTTTTTGTATTTGTGGAGGTTTCTTCTGTATCCCAGTATGTGGTCGATTTTGGAGAATGTTCCATGGGGTGCTGAGTAGAAAGTGTATTCTCTGGTATTAGGGTGGAATTTTCAGTAGAGGTCTATGAGGTCCATTTGGTGTATCATATCATTCAGTTCAGATGTCTCTCTGTTTATTCTTTGTCCTGTTGACCAGTCCAAAGGACTCAGTGGGGTATTGAAGTCCCCTACTATGAGTGTACTGGAGTTAATCTGTGCCTTGTGGTCCTGTAGAGAATATTTTGTCCTGTTAAATGGTTTGAAAATGTTAGTATGTTTTTGTCTTGTGTTTGCATCTTAAGGTGTATAATTTAGATTTCAATAGCTATTACAAGGTAACTACCTAACCAATTTCACAAGTTTTCATTTGGCAAACTATGTTTCCACTTAGTTAAAACCCTCACTTGGTCATTATATAAGAAAGCATTTCACAGGGCTAGAGGGATGGCTCAGTGGTTAAGAGCACTGGCTGCTCTTGCAAAGGACCCGGGTTCAATTCCCAGCACCCACATGGCGGTAAACTCCAGTTCCAGGGGATTTGATGCTCTCTTTGGACATCCACAGGTATCGTACCACATAGGTTCATTTACATACATGCAGACAATGCACTCATACACATAAAACAAAAATAATAAAATATTTTTTAAACGTTTAACAAATAAAGAAGAAAGAATCTTTTTTAAACATGTTGGTCTTTTAAAAAATCTGAAATTTTGTGTATTAAATAAAAATCGAGTGTGAACCAATGTTTCAAAAATTCAAAATGTAGGCCGGGGAGAGAGATCAGTCAGTACAGTACTTGCCCTCATCTATATGAAGACTTGAGTTCAATTTGTAGAACTCACATAAGAAAAGTCTGGGTGTTATGGGATGCTTGTAATTCCAGTGCCTTCGTGCTTACTGGCCCATCAGCCTTTCCTACTGGGCCAGTGAGACTATGTGTCAAACACTCACTGTGGATAGCACAGAGAAAGGACACCCACAGCTGTGCCCTCTGGCCCATATGCTAGTTCATGGACATGCGCACATAAAGCACACCCATACAGACATGGGTATCCCCCCAGTGTGTGAATACACATGCATGCACATGTGCACATATATGTGAAATCTCAAAATCTCAAAGTAGGGGTTGGGAAATAGCTCAGTAAGTTAAAGTACTTGAGGACTGGATTTTTAAAAAATTTTTGTTTTTCTCTTCTTGAGACAGGGTCTCCCTTTAGTCCCAGCTGGCCTGGAGTTCACTATGTAGACTAGGGTGGCCTTGAACTCACAGAGATCCATCTGCCTCTGCCTCCTGAATTCTGGGATTAAAGGGAGGACTGGATTTTGAATCCTCATCAGTCACATCAAAAGCTGGACATGGCTCTGTTTGCATAGCTCAAGTACTCTGTGCATGTGTGTGTGTGTGTGTGTGTGTGTGTGTGTCAGGGGAGGGGCAGTTAGGAGGCTGGGCTTGTAGAGACAAGATTGCTGGAACTTGCTGGCTGTCAGTCTGTCTCCAGGTTCAGTGAGGGACTCTCTCTCAAGGAATTAAGGTGGGGAGATTAGACATCTAAAACACCTCTCAAGACTCTGTATATCCACAAGTATGGACACTCACATGCATATGTATAGACATACACCAATACACCATACATGTAATACCACATACACATACACACATCCACTCAAAATGTAATTGACAAATGCCCAGAACACAATTAAAATTTTTCTTTTTCTTTCATAACCATCCATTAACTATTTCATTAACAGTAAAGAATCATTTAAAAACAGAGAAAGGTGGCCACTCAGGTGCCTCTTTTCAAGCATATAATGAGTGGATATGGGAGGCTGCCTGAGAATTTTCCATGTGCTTTAGAACAGTTTTTGTGTTGCAGACCTGGGAAAAACACAGGGGAGTCTGAGTTCCTTAGTAGCTGCCTATCATCTTCTGATATTTTAAATTTAAATATATCATTTAATTGATACTGTTGGATATTTCTGAATTTATTTGGAGATTTTGGTCTGTCTTGACCACAAATTTGGACCAAATCTGAGAAAAACACATAAGGGAAATTAGTATATCATACCCAAATACAAAAGTCTACAGTGTGGGAATTAATGAAATAAGATTCATTTAAATAAATAGGCATTATTTTAACACTAGAACCTAATCTTGTACATAAAGCAAAAAGGCTTCCCCAAAGACACTGTTCAATAGTATGCCTATATAGGAAAGAAATTATCTTCACAAAGTCAAAGTTCATTTAAGTATCTGCTTTTATCATTATTATTTGATTTTTATTTGAGACAGGGTCTCCCTTGTAGTCCCAGGTGGGAACTCACTATGTAGACCAGGCTGAAATTGATCTCATAAAAATCTGCCTGTCTCTGCTTCCCAAGGTCTGGGATTAAAGGTGTACACCGGGCTGAAGAGATGGCTCAGCGGTTAAGAGCACTGACTGCTCTTGCAGAGGACCCAGGTTCGATTCTCAGCACCCATATGGCAGCTAAGAACCATCTTTAACTCCAGTTCCAGGGGAATCTGACACCCTCTTCTGACTTCCACAGCATTGCATGACTCTGGTGCACCAACCTACATGCAGATAGTACACTCATACACATAAAAAATAACAAAAAAATTTTTAGAAAAAGGTATGCACCATCATGCCCAGCTTTTCTAAAATAATTTAAATGACCACTTTATAAGCAATATTTAATTTCACTTAATTGTGTATATATCTTTGGAATATATAGAGTGATGTGATTTGTTTGAAATGTATGTTATTCAAAAACTTGCAGAGTTAAAGACATGTAAATATAATATATGCTAAGTGACCTGTTATATCTAGGCTCTCAAGATATAAACTGGCCAATAAAATTATTTTGACTTTTCTATTACTTTTTATGTAAAAAAAGCAATTTCCTGCATTACAAGCACCATTTCCTGCATTACAAGCACTCATGGAGTGTATGTAAATCACAGGCCTGATGATAAGGCAAGTCAGCCAAAACAGACTGGTCAGGGACTGACCCCTAAGGCAGCAACTCTTATCAAGGATTAATTTGAATTTTAAAACATATATAAACTATGAATTCACTCCTCAACTTGACAGTTCACCTGTGGTACGACTGCCAGGTAAAAATGTATATCTTTACAATTTTAGTAGTCCCAAGTTAGAAAAACAAAAAAACAACAAAAATCATTTCACAGGAAGGAAAAGAATAGTATGAAAAGAGCTCAAGCAATAGATTAACATGCAAAAATATATGGGGAAGGAAGAACATGCAGTTGAAGAAATCAAGATCCTGGTCTACATAGGAAAATGTTTGTCCTAGAAAATAGGAATCTGTGTGAGCAGCTCTCGATCCCTATCAAAGGAGCTTCGTTTTTGCAGTAAATAGTGATTAAAACAGAGTCATAAGTTGCCAAAGTACAGAGAATAAGTGTCTATGGAGGGCTCATCCCTGAGTGGGACTGAAAGGTTCCCGAGGCCCCGGCATCAGCTGAGAAGCTACTGGCAGTTGTAGGAGGAGGAAGTTTCAGTTCTCACAATTACTGACAAGGCCAAAATATACCAAAGCCAGGGAAAGTGCCAGGAGATGCTCTACCTGACTTCTAGGTCAGATCTGAAAAAAAAAAAAAAAGTTAAACAGCATTCAGGAATTCTCCCTGAGAAGTCTGAAGCTCATAGAAGTGGTGCCTTATTATATTCTGCCTTTATGAACAAACTAGAAGATTTGGTCACTGTGGTCAAACATAATACAACGTGGGTCTCAGTTCCCAGAGATGCTCTTGTTACCTGACCAGACCAGCTTTCAGGAACTATTACATTAAAGGAAAAGGATATCATCACCCAAATTAAGAGCATATGTTACTCTTGCTGTTGCTGTGATAAAATATCCTGATGACAGCTACTTGCAGGAGACGGGGTTTATTTTGGCACCCAGGTCAAGGATGTAGCGCAGTACGTCATGAGATTAATGGGAGCAGGGGACGGAGGAGGCAGGCAGCTGGTCCCATTTTGTCCTCAGCCAAGATGATGAATGCCCTGCTCAGCTCACCTGTTTCCTGGTTATTCGATCTAACAGCCCAATCCGGGCAGTGAATGGTGTTGCCTTTGTAGGTCAATCTCACCTCAATTAACCTAATCAAGACAGTCATCTCAGGAATTCCCAGAGGCTAACCTAATCCAGATAATCCTTCACAGGCCTGCCTAAGGGATATCTCCTAGATGATTATAGATCCTGACAAATTGATTATCAGTGTTAACCACTGTAATGCACTTAAAACCATCAAGATCATAGACAAAAAGACCTACTAATTCCCTTCCATTTTGAGAGAGGCTATTATCAACAATTGAAAAGGCTTGGCCATTTCAAAAGAGATTGTAGAAGACTGAAATGGATATTCTCCTTTCTCAGAGACAGAAAACTTCTGAGAGAAACCTTAGAAAACAAGGCTAGAATAGTGCTTCTCTTAGGAATACAGAGTGTTTTCCCTTTTCTCAAATAGAGATAATTAATCAAGAGGAAACAAGGCCTTACTAGATATTGGGGCTACTCTGTTTTAAATCCCATCATATTTAAAAACTCTGTTCCATTGGGTTTGAATTCCAGGACCCACATGGTGGCTAACCACCATTCTAACTCCAGTTCCAGGGGATCAAACTCCCTCTTCTGACCTCCACAGGCATCACCTGACACAGGTGCACTTGCATACATGGAGGCAATACACTCACATACGTAAAATAAAAATAATAAATATTAAAATATACATTAAAATTTAAAACTCTTAGTCAAAAAACAGTGTGGCAAGAACAGTGAAGAGTGCTAGGTGGAGAAGAGCAACCTGCAGACTAAAGGGTGACCAGGGCCACTGGGAAGGCTGACAGTTGAAGGAGGGGCAGAGAAAAAAGTGCCACACAAATGTCCGGGGTACTGAGCAGCGCTCAGAGACATCAAGTGCAGAAGCCTGGAGGAAGTGTGCCTGGCCAGTGGGGAGGCCAGTGTACCCTGAGTAGACTGAACTGATGAGTGAGTGGCAGACGAAAGGGTCAGAGGGCCAACTGGGAGTGTGAAATTGAGAGAGCCTGCAATACTTTGAAGAAAATGAGATTCTGTGGCTAGGGTTTTTACAAGATCTTTCTGGACAGTACTGGCAGTAATCTACTGGGACAGAGGTAGAAGCAGGAAGAGCATCAGCCCACAAGCCAGAGAGATTATACTCAATGGTTGGAGATGCTGGTGACTCAGACCAGATGAGAGCCCTTGTAGAGGAGAGGTATTAGGTCATGGATATGCTTTGAATGTGGACCTGGACTTTCCCACAGAAACTTAAGGACCATGGTCCGTTAACTTCACTTTAGTGTTGCCTATCCAAGTTTTTCAATCAGTTGAGCAAACAGTTTTAATACCACCCAGTTTAAGGAAGTACATGGAATCATTTGATGGTGCACTTGACCTCCCAGGTGTTCTGGACAGAGAAGTGGGTGGCAGGGTTTGAATATGGAATCCTCTTGGAAGAGTACTCCCCAGGACAGGAAAGAGTTGGAGCAGTGGAGGAAGAACTTCATCACAGAGGGTGTACTGGATATGTCAGCTGGAAGCTCAGAGGGATGGGTACAGGGTGGGCTCAGGTGCACTGCATCCTCTGAAGCTCGTTATTTATTCTTATTCCAGTGTCTCATGTGATTTTTAAGATTGGGCTGTGGGAATAGCACAGCCATTAAAGGCTGAGGCTAAGAACCACAAAAAAAGATAGTGTAATATGTTCGTGAATTGAAATGGCTTAAAATAACATTCTAAGAAAACTTAAGAAGTTTTTTTCTAAAAAAAAACTTTTACACTAATAAATGGATTAATTAATTAAGCAGTTAGTTAATTTTTTCTTAATTTTTTATTGAACTTTTGCACATTTCATACATTTCTTAATCAAATTTAGACCCATTCCTCCTTCCATGCCCCCCTCCTCTCCAGAGCTCATGCATTCTGCTGTACGTGTCTTGCAATTTTTTCTCAGTCTTTTTAAAAATTTTCAATGCAAAAGTTTACTGTTTTGGGCAGAGGTTTACTGTTTCAGTCTTTGAAAAAGTCTTTGTTGTTGTTGTTCCCTTTAATTTTATGCATGTGTACACTCCACACATATACCAAAATTACAGCTTACAAATAAACTATAGGTTAAAATTCCAAAACATGTTTAGGGATTCACATTTTAACAGTAGAGTTGCATGCAGGTAAAAGGAAATATTACTTTATATTTGTAAATTATACACCAAGTCGATGGATTTTTTTTTTTCTTTTTAAGCTGGTCTCAGTCTCATATCCACATTTCTCATCCATAGGTGTCCACTCAGATTAAATTTCATCAAGGTCAATGCATGTTTTAATATACTATTTTTTTTGTTCTTTTTGAGACAGGGTCTCCTTGTAGCCCCAGCTGTCCTGGAACTCACTCTGTAGACCAGGCTGGCCTTGAACTCACAAAGATCCACCTGCCTCTGCCTCCCGAGTGCTAGGATTAAAGGCGTGCACCACCACGCCTGGCTTAATATACTTTTTTAATAATAGGATCAGGTATTAATTTACTAAAAAAGAAAAAAAAATACTCAGTTTGCCTTACAAATAAGAATTTGGTGCGAGGGTCCACAAATGAGGAATAGCATACATCGTTTATTTTTCCGAGACTGTGTAACTTCATTTAGCATAACTTCTAGTTCCATCCATTTACGTGCAAATTTTATGATGTCGTCTTTATCACTGTATAGAACTCCATTGTGTAGATGTACCACATTTTCTTTATCCACTCATCTGTTGAGGGACACCTGGGTTGCTTCCAGCTCTTAACTATTGTGAAGAGAGCTGCAATAAGCATGGTTGCGCATGTATCTCTGCAACAGGACGAGGCGGTATATACCCAGGAGTGTTATAACTAGGTCGGGTGGTAGGTTTATTTTAAGTCTTTTAAGAATTTGCCACACTGCTTTCCATAGGGGTTGCAGGAGTTGCTTTTGAGTTAATGAGGTCCTACTTTTTCATTGTTGACCTTATTTTCTGGGCTGCTGCTGTGTGGTTTAGAGTCTTTTCCTACCCCTGTATCTTATAGGTTATGGCCAACATTTTCTTCTATCATTTTCAGAGTTTCAGATTTCACATTGAGGTCCTTGATCCATTTGGGGTTGATTTTTGTACAGGGTGAGAGATAGGGTTTAATTTTATTCTTCTACAAGTGCTGATGCAGTTTTGCCAGCACCATTTGCTGAAGATGCTGTCTTTCCTCCATTGAGTCTTCTTGGCTCCTTTGTCAAATATGAGGTGGCTGAAATTGCATGTGCTGAAGTTTGGATTTTTGATTTTGTTCCATTGATCTGGGGGTCTGTTTTTGTACCAGTGCCAGGCTGTTTTTATGACTATGGCCCTGTAATATTGAAGTCTGGCATAGTACTCACCCTTGCATTACTCTTTTTGCTTAGGGTTGCTTTGGCTATCCAGGGTCTTTTGTTTTTCTATATGAATTTTAGGATGTCTTTTTCTAGGTCTGTGAAGAAACTCATGGGGATTTTAATTGGGATTGCATTCAATCTGTATATTATTTTTGGTAAGATGGTCATTTTTCCTATATTAATTCTTCCAATCCATGAGCATAGGAGGTACTTCCATCTTCTGATGTCTTCTTCAATCTTCTTCTTCAAGCATTTAAAATTTTTGTTGTGGAGATTTTTAGTGTCTTTGGTCAGTTTTGTTCTGAGATATTTTATTTTTTTGAGGCTATTGCGAGTGGGAAGTTCTCCTTGTATTCCTTGTCCAATTACTTGTTGTTTGTATAAAGAAAGGCTACTGATTTTTCTAGGTTAGTTTTGTATCCCACCACTTTACTGAAACTATTAATAAGTTCCAGGAGTTTTCTGGTGGAGTTTCATCCCTTAAGTAAACTATCATGTCATCTGCAGAAAGGGATAGTTTGACCTCCTCTTTCCCAATTAGTACTCCTTTAACTTCCCTTTCATGTCTGATTGCTCTAGCAAGCTTTTCAGACACTATATTGAAAAGGAATGGAAATTGGAGTCAGCCTTGCTGGGTTCCTGACTTTAAGGGGAATGCTTCTAATTTTTCCCCATTTAGAATAATTTTGGCTGTGTGTTTGTTGTATATGGCTTTAATTATATTGAGGAACGTTCCCTCCAGTCCAATTCCCTCTAGGACTTTAAACATGAAGGCATGTTGAATTTTGTTGAAGGCCTTTTCCGCAGCAACTAAGATGATCATGTGGTTTATTTCTTTCAGTCCATTCAAGTACTTTATGACATTTATTGATTTACACATGTTGAACCATCCCTGAATCTCTGTTATAAATCTGACTTGGTCATAATGGATGAACTTTTTGATGTGTATGCAGTTTGCAAGTATTTTTTTATGTGTATGAGTGTACTGTCTGCCTGTAGGTAGGTGCACCCATGTTGTCCAATGCAGAGTTCAGAAGAGGGTGTCAGACTCCCCTGGAACTGGAGTTTCTCAGCCACCATGTGGGTGCTGGGAATCAAACCCTGGTCCTCTGCAAGAGCAGTGTGTGTTCTTAACTGCTAAGCTATCTCTACAGCCCCAGTTTGCAAACATTTTGTTGAACATTTTTGCATCTATATTCATCAATGAAATGATTCTATGGTTTTCTTTTTTGGTTGCATCTTTGTCTAGCTTTAGTATTAGAGTGATGCTGGCTTCATAGAAGAAATTTGGAATATTTCCCTCTGTTTCTATCCTTTTGGATAATTTGAGTAAAAATGGTTGTACGTCCTCTTTAAATTTTTTATAGAGTTTTGCTGTAAATCCATCTGGGCCTGGGTATTTTTAGTTGGGAGGTTTTGAATTACTGTTTCAATTTCCTTGTGTGTTATGGGTCTGTTTAAGCTGTCAATCTCTTCTTAGTTAAGCTTTGGTTATGTCTATGATTTCAGATACTCATCCATTCTCTTAGGTTTTCAAATTTATTAGAGTATAGGTTTTTACAGTATTTTCATATGATTGTCTAGATCTTTTTGTTATCTGTTGTGATGTTTCCCTTCTCATCTCTAATTTTATTGATTTGGAGTTGCTCTTTTTTTCCTTTGGTTAACTTGGTTAGAGGTATATCTATCTTGTTTATCCTTTCCAAGAACCAGCTCTTGGATTCATTGATTCTTTGTATTGTTTTCTTTGTTTATATTTCATTGATCTCCACTCTGATTTTTGTTATTTCATCTTGTTTGTTGTTTAGGATTCATTTGTTGTTGTCTTTCAAGTGTTTTGTTGCAGTGTTAGATGGTTTATTTGTGCTCTTTCTGTTTTGTTTTGTTTTTAATGTAGACACTTAGGGCTATAAATTTCCTTCTTAGAAAACTGTTTTTAAAGTATCCCATAGGTTTTGTTGTGTTGTAATGTCCTTTTCATTTAGTTTCAGGAATACTTTTATTTCTTTATTTTCTCCCTTGACCCATTTATTACTCAGGAGTATGTTGTTTAGTCTCCATGATTTCTTATAGATAGTAGAGCTTCTTCTGGTGTTGATATTAAGCTTATTGCATTGTGGTTTGATATAATACATGAAATTATTCCAATTTTTTGTATTTGTTGAGGTTTGCTTTGTGTCCCAGTACATGTTCAATTTTGAAGAATGTTCCATGGGGTGCAGGGTAGAAAGTATATTCTTTGATGTTTGGGTGGAATATTTGGTAGAATGTTAGGTCCATTTGGTGTATCCTATTGTTCAGTTCAGATGTCTCTTTGTTTATTCTTTGTCCAGTTGAGCTCTCTGATGGGCTCAGCAGGATATTGAAGTCCCCCATTATTGGTGTGCTGGAATTAATTTGTCCTTTGAAGTCCTGCAGAGTTGTGCTTATGAAGTTTGGTGCACTGGAGTTTGGTGTGTATATATTCACGATTGTGAAATCTTCATGGTTAATTGTTCCTTTGATAAGAATGTAGTGACCCTCTTCATCTCTTCTGATTAGTTTTAATTTGAAGTCCATTTTGTCTAATATTAGAATTACAACCTTTGCTTGCTTTGAATTTTTTTTCCCATCATTTCATCTTAAGATGATGCCTGTCCTTGAAGGTGAGATGGGGTTTTTTGTAGATACAATTTCTTTCTTTTTCTTTCTTTCTTTCTTTCTTTCTTTCTTTCTTTCTTTCTTTGCTTTCCTTTTTTTTTTTTTTTTTTTTTTTTTTTTTTTTTTTTTTTTTTTTTTTTTTTTTTTTTTTTTTTTTTTTTTTTTTTTTTTGAGACAGGGTCTCCCTTTAGTCTCAGCTGGCCTGGAACTCCCTATGTAGACTAGGCTGGCCTTGAACTCCCTATGTAGACCAGGCTGGCCTTGAACTCACAGAGATCTACCTGTCTCTGCCTCCCAAGTACTGGGATTAAAGGCATGCACCACCATGCCGAGCACGGATTCAATTTCTTAATCCATTCTCCCAGTCTGTGTCTCTTGATTGGGGAGTTCAGACCATTATTATTTAAGGTTATTACTGAAAGATGTGTATTGCTTCCCAACAATGTAGTTTCTGTTTGCATTTTTGGTATAGGTTTGTATTTCCACAGTTATACCTTCATTAATTACTTTCTCTTGCTGCTTGGGACCAGTTGTTCCTTTTTTCTGTTCTTTGAATTGCCTTATTTTCTGAAGGGTTGGTTTCCTGGACATGTATTCTTTCATCTTGTTTATGCCATAAAAGATTTTTCTTTCTCCTTCAACTATAATTGACATTTTTGTGGGTAAAGTAGCCTGGGTTGGCATCTATAGTCATTTAGAACCAGGAATACTTTGGTCCAAGCTCTTCTGGCTTTCATCATT
The DNA here is from genome assembly GCA_009823505.1 of Rhizomys pruinosus. NCBI lineage: Eukaryota > Metazoa > Chordata > Mammalia > Rodentia > Spalacidae > Rhizomys > Rhizomys pruinosus. Next base: position 1,219,141 of record VZQC01013061.1, on the reverse strand, counting down.
TGCATTGAAAAGTCAGCTGTAATTCAGATGGGTTTCCCTTTATATGTAACTTGTTTTTCTCTTGTGGCTTTCAGTATTCTGTCTTTGCTTTGAGCATCTAGCATTTTCACTATGATATGATGTGGGGAATTTCTTTTCTGGTCTTGTTTAGTTGGTGTTCTATGTGCTTCTTGTATTTGTATGGGTTTGTCTTTTTTCAATTTGGGGAAATTTTCTTCTATAATTCTGTTGAAGATCTGGTCAATACTATTATCCTGGATCCTTCTCTTTCCTCTGTACATATGATGCATAGGTTTGGTCTTTACATGGTGTCCCACATTTCCTGATTATTCCACTCTTGTGGTTTTTTTTTTTAATTTTCATAATCTTTGCTTAAGCATTCCAGTTCTTTCATGTTATCTTCCAGTCTTGATAGTCTATTTTCTGTTTCATCCATTCTGTTACTCAGACTTTCTCCCATCCTTTCTTATTGATTGGATGAGTGTTTGATTTCCTTTTTCCTTTTTCATTTTTGTATGCATAGAGGTCAGGAGACAGTTTCTTAGAGTCAGTCTCCCCCTTCACCACATACATTCTGGGGATTGAATTACAGTCATCAGTCTTGGAGGCAAGCACTTTTACCTGCTGAACAATCCTGCCAGTCCTTTTTAAAAAATCTTTTAAAATGAGCTTTTGAGTCTTTTCATACTTTGAGTAGGTGACCATTTCCCACTTAATGGTCAAGACTTTTCCTCACTGGGTATTTAAGTTGTCACTTTTCTTCCTTACCTATAGACTGCAACATATTTAAAAATTTTCAAACATAGGGCAAAGTCAGGTGAGTTTGAAACTGAATACTATTCCAACTGCAGACTTCTAGAATTACACTGTCATTTTTCATTATGCATCATCGTGTTTTGCTATAGTAGAGGAACAAAGAACCTGGGTGTTCCAGGCCCTTTTTCTGGATTCTGGTTGGATTCCAGAGTTGATTCTTTTAAAATAAAATTATTTATTTATTTATTTATTTCTATGAGTATATTGCCTGCATGTGTGTAAGTGCACCTGTGTTGTGCAGTGCTCATGGAGTCAAAAGAAGGAATCAGATTCCCCTGGAATTGGGGTTAAAGATGGTTGTTATCTGCTATGTGGGTGCTGGGAATCGAAACTGGGTCCTCTGCAAGAGCAACCAGTGTTCTTAACCACTGAGCCACCTCTCCAGTCCCCCAGAATTGATTCTTAAGCTTCCCTTTTAGTTTCTTAAAAAATAATATGAACAACAATATTGATTTAAGAGTGTTGAGAAGATTTAATTATATGGTTCATGGCATAATGAATGTTTGATAAATGTTCCTTTAATTTTTTTCTATTACTTATTTTACTCATGTTGGGCAGTTTTTATCTCTAAAACCTATAAAAGAAATTGTGGGTCAATTCACAGATTTTGTGTAGCTTTTGAAATCTCCTTTTTAGTCACGTCAGTTGTCCTTTTGCTGTTGTTCCCTCCAATTTGTATTGCTCTGAAATATGCATATTTTGAAACTTGGTGTATGCCCCTCAGTTTTGAAAGCTTTTACAAATCTTTTCTTTTCCTGTCCCCTCGCTGCCTTAGTTCTCTGTGTGTAACCTTGGCTGGTCATACTGAATGTGTATGTTCCTCTCATTCCTGACACTTGTTTTGTCTCATCCATTTGTTCTTCCATGCTTCTTGATCTTCTTCAGGAAATCTACACTCAGGAAGCACTTACATTATTTTTTCTGCTCTGTTCCTTCTTTCATTTGAAGACATGCAGGCATTTCCCCCATCAATCAAGCTACTTTGTATGCATTTTTGTATGTGGTTCTTTCTTATTGGCTTTTAGTAGTGAAAGTGCCTGTCCCCTTTTAGTTCTTCATTTGTTGTTTGTGCTGTTTTCATTTACCCTGTTTTCCCAATGTAATATTAACTTTAACAAATTTATGTGTTTTCCCAATGTAATATTAACTTTAACAAATTTACTTGAATTCTACTTTTTCTCTCTATATGAAACATTTCATAGACAGATGATTGAATTCAAACAACTGGCTAGAAAGCCATCATTACTATTAGAGCATTACTATTTATTTATTTATTATTTATTTATTTATTTTTGGTCTTTTCAAGACAGGGTCTCCCTGTAGCCCCAGCCCCCAACTGTCCTGGAACTCACTATGTAGACCAGGCTGGTCAATGAACTCATAGAGATCCACCTGCCTATGCCTCCTGAGTCCTGGGATTAAAAGCATGCACCGTCACTCCTGGAACTTTTGTTTAATATTTAATAAGTTCCTTTAAGCACACTTTGCTGTTCGATGAGTTCTCATGCTTGTGGGTACCCACACTTTCATTTTTCTTTATATGCCTTTTATAACATACATTTTAATCATAAATGCTGATGGATGTTTGGTTTCTAGTTGTCATAAAATTAGTATAGCTAGTATTTCAAATATTTCATGCTCTCAAATGATAAGAAACTGTTAGGTTCATTTTGAAGGGAGACCCAGTACAAATATATACAGGACTCCAATAAAGATGGTTCGGGATTTATTTTTGGCATGGTGACTGGCTTGCCTGACTTGGGATCAGGATGACCAGCATTAAAAAGGTGCTGAAGTGGCAGTTTTAAACCCAGGCATACAAGGAAATGACCATACAAGGAAGTGTGGGGCGAAGAAGTGGGGGACAGGACTCGGTGGGTCTGTCTAATACCAGTGGGCTGGTATTAGAAGGAGCATCTTTAAAAAAAATTTTTTTTTATTATTTATTTTTGTATGTGTATGAATGTATTGTCTGCATGCAGGTCTGTGCACCCGTGTCGTGCAATGCCGCGGAGGTCAGAAGAGGGTCTCGGATTCCCCTGGAACTGGAGTTCTCCTGGAATTGGAGTTACAGACGGTTCTTAGCCGCCATGGGCGCTGGGGATCGAACCCGAGTCCTCTGCAAGAGCGTCGGTGCTCTTAACCGCTAGGCTATCTCTCCAGCCCCTAGAAGGAGCATCTTTAGATAAACCAGGGCCTATGTTCTTGCTTCCCATGAGGCATAACTGCATGGTGTTTCAGGTACTCTTTCTCAGATTGCAGAAACACAGTACAGGGTGACTTTCTCAGAACTCTGCTTTGGTTGGCTTTCTGGAATCCCTGACTTAGGTGGGCTCTGACCTCATAGAAACAGCCATGAATTCAAACACACATAAATAAATCTAACATTCCTGAAATGCCCAAAGCCTCAAATCCTGGAAGATATATAGATAAAAGACTGTAATGTCCAGCAAAGTCCTCTCAAACTGAAGCTGGTTTCCTACTCACCAGTGTAGGCCCTTGCAGGTACAGGAATCCTGAGTGTAGCCTCTAGGAACTTCTTGTTATCCTTGTCCATGTGAAAATTCCAATCAAACAAGGAACCATGGAATGTGTAAAACCATTTTCAAATTAATATCTTAAAAAAGTAGTAAGTAGATTATAAAAAGAACTCTTAAAGCCAATAGTATAAAATTGAACAGTTGATTTGAAGAAAGTATTTAAATATATATTTCACCAAAAGAGATACTGGTAAATCTCTCTTAAGGTCATACGACTCTAAATATAATTTATTATTAATGTAATGTAAATCCATAATTAGATGCCTCTTTATACCCAGAAGGATGGCTAAAATGCAAAAGAGAAACAGGCAATAATAAATGTTATGAAACGTAGAACAGGTAGAGCTATTTCCTGTTTTGGTGCTGTGAATTCAGGGCACACAACATACCACTGACTACCACTCCTGCTCTGTAATTGGAACTCTTATACATTGCTGATTAGAGGTTCAAAATAATTGAATCCTGTGAAAAATGGTGAGACATTTCTTATAAAGTTGAATGCATGTTTACCATATTGTCCAGGATTCTCTTTCTTATATAATTCATTAAAAAGAAAGCAACAAAAAGCAACTTTGTTTACAATAACCCAAACTGGAATAACTTAAATGTCCTTCAGCAGGAGAGTGGATATACAAGCTTTAGTACATCCATAAAATGGAATACAACTCAGGTGTATGGGGAATGCAACAGCAGGGTAGAATCAGATCAGAGCTTATCAGGTGATAAGAGTTGATGATGGTATCAAACAGGCATAAGGGGACTTAGTGGGGATAGGCAATGGATTTGTTTTGTTTGTTGGTTTTGATGAAGGTTACACAATTATACACATTTATGAGACTTCATAATATTGACTACAGATTGTCATGTATGTAAATTATATATCAATAAACATGACTAAAAAATCAGTAGCCCCCCAAACTTCTTTCTTCATAGTAAAAATAAAATTCAAATGGTGACTTTCTAAGTCACCAATAGTTGCCTTTAAGACAAATCCTATAAAATTTCAATGAGGAGCAACTACGGGCTATTGCCTTTCCAAATGGTACCCCTGTTCATTTCTGAATGACACCCCTGTTCATTTCCAAATAGTACCCCTGTTCATTTCTGAATGGTACCCCTATTCATTTCTGAATGGTACCCCTGTTCGTTTCCAAATGGTACCCCTGTTCATTTCTGAATGTTACCCCTATTCATTTCTGAATGGTACCCCTGTTCATTTCCAAATGGTACCCCTATTCATTTCTGAGTGGTACCCCTATTCATTTCTGAGTGGTACCCCTATTCATTTCTGAATGGTACCCCTATTCATTTCTGAATGGTACCCCTGTTCATTTCCAAATGGTACCCATATTCATTTCTGAATGGTACCCCTATTCATTTCCAAATGGTACCCCTATTCATTTCCGAATGGTACCCCTATTCATTTCTGAATCATACACCTATTCATTTATTAGGATGGAATTATTTTTAGAAATGCAAATTGCTCCCATCTCCTTCTCCCCAAAGGGAGAGATGATCTTAAACTTAGGGTATGCTGAAAACTACAAGTCCCCTATTTTCTCCATGCCAGTTATAAATAGTAAGAAAGGATCCCACAGGAGGAAATTGGCAGCCTCTTTTTACAAGCACCAGGAAGACTAAGGGGAGAATCTTTGACACATCAACTGCCCTGATCAAGATAATGATTAAACAAACACAAAGCTCTTTCAAAATAGAAAGCAGTGCCTTCTGAGGCAAGGAGCCCTATGGGAATCAAGCTAATAATATGATCAAGAATACCAAGAAAAGGAGTTTCAATCTCTTGTACCTACATTGCAATACCCCAGTATGAGGAAGTCAAATGGAAGTTGACAGAGATTTGTGCAAGGTCACCAAGTCATAAATAAGACAGCTATCTCTAGCCATTCAGTGGTGCCTGACCCTCACAATTTGCTATTTAATATTCCTCTAAATACAGCCTATTTTTCTGTAACAGATCTCGTAGTATTGTAAGAGAGGCCCACCCTGACTCCATTTTGAGTATAGCCACCATTTTAAGCAGTTACTGGAACTTGCCCAATTCAGGGAAAATGTCAATTGCTCAAAGTTTATTGGCAACTGACCTTTTCTGGGACAAAATCAGTTGCTTGAGGCCTCAAGAACAAGTAATAAAACTTAAACTTGTTTAAGATAACTGTTGGTATGTGAGGGCAGGTGGACTGACTCAACATTTCCTCATTCCAGTTGCAGGATTGTGTCTAAAGATAACCTTTGGTATGTGGGGGCAGGTGGGCTGACCTAACCATGAGCTGTAACCATGCTATTATCCAATAAGGCTAGAAGTTACCCAAACCCCACTAAAATTCCCCTAGACCCTGTATAAAAGGCCTATGAGCCAAGTTATCAGGGTTGGAGGCTTTTCCTCCCACCCCAGCATGCTGGTTTACTTTTTCCTGAATAAAGTCTTGGTTTTCCATCCTTCGTGTGTGTCTGGTGTGGATTCTCAGACGCTAATGTCTTGGAGGTCCCACCAAGATTCACCAAAGACCACTGGAAGGACTAGAGACATCTCTTTCGGCCGGCAGTATCTTTTGGGTAAGAGCAAGCTCAATTCTTTTTTCCTTTTTACTTTCATCTTGGTTTTGGTTATTTTGGTTAAACTTGAGTTTCTGGTTTGGCATGTTCGGTTAAGAGAAGCTGGACACAGTACTGCTCCTTGAGTGCAGAGATGGGGGATGCTCCAATTCTCTACTGGTAGAGTGCAAACAGTGGGTTCGCCTCAGGATTTAGAGTACGAATAGTGGGTTCGCCTCAGCAATTTGCAATATGGGTGATTGGTCCAGATTTTTGGTTCTGGGGCTGACAGGGGGTTGGCTCCATGTGCATAGCATTTCTTCTCTTCGTGTCTGCATATTCTTTGTTGTTGGGCCCTTATTTTGTTGTCTGATCCTTTTACTTTCATTCCCTGAGATTGCTTTCATTCTCATTCTCTGGGAGGTCAGGATGAGAAATTCTAAATCTACCCAGATTTAAAGGACATACCTATATATTGTGTTTATGGTAACTGTATGTCTAAGATTCATGTAGCTTGTCATGTGTCCAAGTTTTTGTGTGTGTTTGTATCAGTTATTGTATTTGTCTCATGTTGATTCTGTCAAACAAGGTAGCCACTTCAAGTTTCCATCCTTTATGTGCACAGAATCATTCATTTTGGCACGCCAGACTACATACGTACATGCAAACTTTAAATAGATATTTAAAATTGCATTTAAAGGCCTAAAATTTGGATACTGTAGAAATTCTCTCAATTCATTATCTCTGAGTCTACCAAGTGCTTCACAACAGGTGCTAATTGTTCATAGGAGTTAGCTTCAGGGTTGACTGTTTAAGGATCCTATTTTCTAAGATGACATTTTGGTTTGTGTTTGCTTTCAAAAAGATTGTGTGAGGTTACTTGCTTGCTTTAGAGTTATCCACATTTTTTGAGACCTCTGTGGGCCAGATACTCTGGGTGGATGTATCCCTGATTTAACATACTAATGAGCCAGGAGATCTCCCAAGACCACCTGAAGCACAGATCACAGTGCAATAAAGCTCAACATCAACACCAAGATAAGCCCTACTACCTACAAGAACACATGGAGACTAAAAACACACTCTTGAATAATGAATGGGTCAAGGAAGAGATAAAGAAAGAAATAAAAGCATTCCTGGAACTGAATGACAATGACAATACAAACACAACAAAACCTATGGGATACCTTATAAGCAGTCCTAAGAGGGAAGTTTATAGCCCTGGGTGCCTACAATAGAAAAACAGAAAGAGCACAAGTGAAGGATCTAACACTGCAACTAAAAGCACTTGAGAGGCAACAACAGATGAATCCTAAAGGCAACAGACAGGGAGAAATAACAAAAATCAGAGCAGAAATCAATGAAATAGAAACAAAGAAAACAATACAAAAAAAAATCAATGAATCCAAAAGTTGGTTCTTTGAAAGAATAAACAAGTTAGACAGATCTCTAGCCCAGTTAACCAAAAGAAAGAAGGAACAACTCCAAATCAATACAATTCATGATGAAAAGGGAAATATCACAAGAGACAATGAAAAGATCCAGAAAATCATATGGGAATACTCAAAAACCTATACTCTACCAAGTTTGAAAACCTAGAAGAAATGGAAGAATATCTGAAATCCTGGGAATCACCAAAGCTCAACCAAAAAGACGATTGAGCAGGTTAGTAACATGACCCATACACTATAATCAAGAAAACTTAAAGATGTAATAAAAGCCTCCCGACTAAAAAAAGCCCAGGCCCAGATGGTTTCATGGCAGAATTCTATAAAAACCTACAACCATTATTTACTGAAACTGTTTAGAAGGCTACAGAGAGAATTCTCTCCAAATTCCTTTACTGAAGCCAGCATCACTCTATTACCAAAACCAGGCAAAGATATAACCTAAAAGGAGAACTATAGACCCCATCTCCCTAATGAACACAGATGCCAAAATTCCTAAACAGGATACTGGCAAACACATACAGACCTCACATCAAGAAATTATCCATTGGCCAGGTGTGTGGTGGAGCATGCCTTTAATCCTAGCACTTGGGAGGCAGAGGCAGGCGGATCTTTGTGAGTTCAAGGCCAGCCTGATCTACAGAGTGTGAGTTCCCAGGACAGCTGGGGCTACAAGGAAGACCCTGTCTCAAAAACACCAAAAAAAGAAAAAAAGAAGATCATCCATCATGGAACCAAGTTGGATTCAATACCAGAGATGCAGTGCAGGGATGCAGAACATATGAAAGTCAATAAACAACATCAAGCACATAAATGGAATAGAAAGACACAAACAGCAAAACACACCATTATCCTCAATTGATGTTGAAAAAGCCTTTGAAAAAAAATACAGCATGCCCTTCATGCTTAAAGTCCGAGAGGAAGAATGGAATTGGAGGATCATCTCCTCAATGTAATCAAAAGTCTCAATACACAAGAAGACCAACAGCCAAGTATCATCCTAAAGGTGGGGAAATGACAGAAATATTCCCTTTAAAGGTAGGAACCCAACAAAGGCTTGGCCCACCTGCCACAATTCACTCCTCTTCAATATAGTGCTTGAAACACTTGCTAGAGCAAATAGGCAAGAAAAGGAAATTAAAAGGGTGCTAATTGGAAAAAGAGGAATCAAGCTATCCCTATTTTGCTGATGATATTGTTTACTTAAGGGATATCTAAACGAAACTCCACCAGAAAAACTCTTGAAATCGATTAACAGCTTTCAGAAAGTGGCAGATACAAATTAACCTAAAAAAAAGCTCAGTGGCCTTTCTTTACAACCACAATAAGCAACCTGGATGAAGAGATTCAAGGAGACCCGTCCCACGTCACAATAAGCTCGCAAAAAGAATATAAATACCCTAGGATCAACCTCACCAAAGAGCACCAAAAGATCTCTAAACAAAAAAATTTAAACCCTTAAGGAAAGAAATTAAAGAAGACATCAGAAGATGGAAAAAACCCCTGCTCATGGATTGGGAAATAAAACATATAAAAATTCCATTCTACCAAAACTCTTGTAGACTTTAAAACGCAATCCAATTAAAATCCCCAAGAGTTTAAGGCGAAAAAAAAAAAAAAAAGCCCTTAAATTCGATTTGAAGAAAACAAAAGACCCTGAATAAGCAAAACAACTCTGAGTGAAAAGAGGCAAACACGTGGGGGGGGGGGATCTCTATACAGACTTTCAACTATACTACAGGCTATAGTCATAAAACAGCCTGGATACTGCACAAAACACCTGTTGACAATGGAACAAAACTGAAGACAAACCTGAGCACATACAATTTCAGCCATCTCAGATATTTGACAAGGGCCAGAAGACAACAATGGAGAAAAACAGCATCTCAGCTAAGTGGTGTTAGCAATCACTGGATTCACCACTTGTAGAAGAAATGAAATTAAACCCTACCTTTGCCCCGTACAAAAAGCAATCAAGATGGTTTAAAGACCTCAATGTGAAACCAAACTCTCGAGGCGATAGAAGAAAAAGTGGGCAGCATGAATAGCTATAATAGACATAGGCATAGGTAAAAGACTTCCTAAATCAAGACAGCAGCTGCCAAGAACTAAGGTCACAATTGACAAATGGACTCCATAAAACTCATAAAGCTTCTGGATATCATGCAAAAGAAACAATCAATGAGTGAAGAGAAACACCACAGAGTGGGAGGAAACTTCATCGATGAATACATCTGACAAAGCATGATGTCCAGAATTATAAAACTACTCAAAAAACAAGAAGGAAAAGAAAACAAATGACACAATCATTTAAAAAAAATCAATAGATGAGCAAAGAACTGACAAGACACATCACAAGTGAGAAATTAGAGATGGCTGAGAAACATCCCAAGTTGTATCATAATCAATTTTTTTGGAATATGCAATCAATAATACTGTCCTTTGCATCACTCTGCAATACAGACTGCGTGTGAATCCCAGTTCCCGAACAGTCGGATCCCCGAATGGAGTCTATGAGCAAGTTTGCGAATGTGCTGGGACTGTTCAGAGCGTGTCACCGCTAGGCCATCTCAGCCAGAGAAACACGAGAAGTGCACATCACTATCATAAGCAATCACCATTTAAGTTATCTCCATGGCTGGATTGAAGAAGTCTAAGAGTGTGGAAGACCTCATTGCGGAAGTACCTTAAGCCACTATGGAAAGCAGTGTGGAGAACCTTGAGAGACTTGGAATAATATTGCGACCCGACACAGCCATACAACGCCTGGGTAGTACCCAAAGACTCACCCCCATCAAAGAATACATGCACACGCATGTTAATTGCAGCTATCTTCACAATAGCAAGGAGCTGGAACCAACCCAAATGCCCTAAACTGGACAGTGGATAGAGAAAATGTGGGTACATGCTAACACAATTGGAGTTCTATGCAAGCAGTAAAGAAAGATGACATCATGAGCTTTGCAGAAAGATGGCTGGAGCTTAAAGACATCATGTCTGAGTGAAGTAACACAGTGCCCAGAAAAACAAACGATGAATGTATCCCTCATCTGATGGATGCTAGTACATTACCTAGTTGTAAGTATTTCTTGTGCAGGGGCCCCATTGAGCTTTTGTCCAAAGCAGTTTGGAATAGGAGCATATTGCAGTAAAACAAACAACAACAACAGAAAAACAACCGAGACTACATGAAAGAACCTGACTGAAATAATAGAACTCTTCTGCCAAACAGTACAAACTTCCACATGGAGAATTTTGAGAAGACTGAGAAAGAGGATGAAAAGCATGTTGGACAGAAATGCATGAGCTCTGGTGTACGTGGGGGAGTAGGTGTGGGGGACATGGGTATGATTGATAATCCCTGTATATATAAAATTATATATATAAATATGATATACTATTATATTATTCATACCTAACTAGCCTTCAGGGCTGGGAATGAATTCTTAGACTGGCTTTTGTTATGGGTGGGGCAGTTTTGTTGCCCCTTGGGTCAGATGTGATGGCACACATCTTTAATCCCAGTGCTTTGGGAGGCAGAGGCGGCAGCTCTTTGTGAGCCCAAGGTCAGCCATCTGGCTGCTTTGGTGAGTTTCCCCCTCAGTCTGCTAGGAGTGAGACTTCTATCTTAAAGGACCAGATATAAACTTCTTTTTGCTAGATAATAAAATTACATCAGCATTTAGTCACGAATCTTGGTCTGACTTAGATGGAGGTCTTTGGAGCTTGGGGAATTCCTGAGCTCCCTAGAGTGTCCATGTGTCAACTGTGTGGTCTCTGCTAGAGGCTCATTTTTGGGGTCTGACAACCTGGATCAGTCAGGGTGCCACCTGGCTACTGGGTGTGCATTATAGGGGCTGATCTCCAGGATGGTCTGTGTCTGGGAGGCAAAGGGACTTCCTTGGGTTTGTGCCCTCCTTGCTGATCTGGCAGGTGTCCCTCCTGCCAGCTGTATGTTTGTGTTTATGGAAGAGTTGGTCTCAGAGAACTGGGTGAGTCAAACTCATGAAAATTGTACTTCACTCCAAGTAAAATTATTGTGATCACTTTAAGATGTTAGAGCAGCCCTCTCACCCCAGGCTCCTGATGTTTTGGATGTGTGTTTGAGTCTTTCTAAAACTATGGAACCTCATTTCAGCTTATGGGCAGGAACCTATTTGGAAGGTGTAGGTGTGTGCCATACACAAAACTCTGGCTAGAGAGTGGGACCCCCTGGTGCTTAAAGTCTCTGCCTTACTCCCAGTCCCATCTGGTCAGTGGGCTTGGCTTTAGGTGTGAGTGGGAGTTATTTTTATGTAAAAGGATGCATCAAGCATATTGGAGCCAGTAAGAGGCATGTGGGCAAGATGAATGTGTGTATTTGAGGTGGCTGGGGCTTATTGTCCCTGCACTGGGAAGAGGTGTTGAGATGTTTTCTAGGGAAAGAAGGTGTGGAAAGGCTGAACGAGGGATAGGAATTGCAACTCTGTTTTTGTTTTTTACTTTGGTTTTGCTCTTTTTGCTTGTTTGAAAAAGAACTATAGGGTCTCCCTGTAGCCCCAGCTGTCCTGGAACTCACTCTGTAGACCAGGCTGGCCTTGAACTCACAAAGATCCGCCTGCCTCTGCCTCCCAAGTGCTAGGATTAAAGGCGTGCGCCACCACGCCCGGCAGGAATTGCACTGTTTTTACTAATAGAAGAGGGGAGAAGCCTATTCCGAGTTTCTGATGAGGAAAAAGGCAGGTTTTATAGGGATCTTTGTGATGCATCATCCAGGGCTGGAGGTTGGCCAGGTGAAACTCCCTCACTGGGTCATAGCTGGGCCATTTCTTACCTCTCGCCACCTGCATTTGTTCCAGACTCAAGTCACATTTGAACAGCACCCTGGCTGCTCTGGTGGCCATTGCTCTTAGGTGGGTAAAATGGTGTCATACCCACTTAGTGCCTCAGAATGCAGCTCAGCTTCAGCTATAACTAGAGTTAAGGTGAGAATGGACCCTAAACCCACAGAAACACAGAGATATCTGTGAGGCTGGAGGTAGACAGTACAGTGACACAGCTCCAAGCTGAGTAGACCAGGCACTGCCAGCAGAGAGCTGGATTCTCCCAGAGGCTCACCAGAACTAGCACTGCCCAAAACTCAATTTTAGACTTCTGATGAAGTCTAAAATTGTACTTTGAAGCTACCTAGTTGATCATTGATTTACTTAAAAGGGAGAGAGACAATGAAAGCTGCAAGCCAGTTTTGGGGTTTAGAGACATCTCTCCAGAAGACATACATCTATCCCCAGATTTCTAGGTGATTTTCCTAATGCTTTTTGTCCAATAGAGAGCTATCCTGTCAATCTGTACAAATCAGAGACCAATGGCTGTGACAGGCCGTACAGTAGGGACCCACACTAGACTCTGGATCCAGACTCCAGTAGGCTTATCTGGGAAGGTGACCTCTTTTGTGTCTAATGACCCAGTAGGGTCACTTTCAGTAGCTGTGAGAAGCACAGGCTGCTTTAACCTTGGTTAAAACATGTATTTTACCCAGATGGTTTTAAAAATGTAAAGATCATTACTGTAGAATTTCTGAGTCAGAAAAAAATAACTGACCCAAGAATCTAATTAATCCTAAATTAAAAATAGGAAAATTTACCTCACAGGTAGATGATCTCAGTACTGTGTAAACTGTGAAGTTTAAAATATTATTTTGACTGTTAAAAACTTAAGAGTCATATTTTACTCTGATTTAAGTTTTCATCTCTGATTTAGAGTTTTCATCAAGGTGTTGAAGTTTTGAGTTTGAAACTAGTTCAACATGATATTTGTTTTGTGGGGCTGTTTAAGTGAATAGGCTCACATCTAATGCTAATGATTTACTTGATTCACAAGTAAACTGTCATGTGAGCTAAAACTGTTAAATTACACTATGCTCCTTGGTCCTTAAAATATAAGTTCATTTTAAGGAATGATCACTTCTGTTCTAGGGTACAATTTATTTCCACACAATACACATGTAGGGACATTTGCTAGGCCTAGGTAAAATATGTCTAAGCACTCAAAGAAAATTGGTCTTTCAAAACCTGCTCCCAAGCTGGCATGAATATCTCACAGTTTATACTAGTGTATTTGAGATAACTGTCTCAACTACTTACATGGGAAATGAATATTAATTACTTAGTAAATCTGCACAATTAAGGGTCAATCTGTTTATGAATGTTGTGTCTCATGGTATTAAAAAGGATATAAAAAGATGAAAAATGTTAAAAAGGTATTTTTAGTAAGGATTTATTTGAAGATGATGAGAAAGTCTACGCAAGTGATAAAAGTCTGAGGAGGTTTGTTATGGCAGGTAAAAGGTGAGACTATATAAATAAGCTTAATTTTCTAAGGTTCAGTCAACTAGTTTAAGAATCAAAATGTATATCTAGTCAAGGTTTGTTTAAGAATGGTCAGTTTTTTCCCAAGCTTTTTCTACACATCACATGGCACTTTAAGGTTTAGTAAAAGGTGTTAGTTTTCAGTCCACTCCTGGCTTGCACTGGACTCCCTGTCACAGGCTTAGAATAAACGGAAACAGACAAATAGTGGATTACCTATAGCTACTAAAAAATGTACTTTCTTGCAAAAGTTGCTTTTGATATTTCCTTTGACTAACCAGATAATTTGGCTCAAAAAGCTAGATTCTATCTTCCTGAACCATTTGCATGCTGTCCAGAAGAAGACAGTTTGGATGGACTTGATGATCCTTATCAGTTTTTCCTGTCTTCTGGTATGTGTTACAACTCCTGTCTTTCTGGGAAAACTATAAATCAGGATAGGGGGTCTGAGAAGGAAAGAGATTTGTTCCTGTTTGTAGTAATTGTAGTGAATAGCTTACATTTAAGATAAGTCTGAACTTGTTTAATTCTATCTTGTGGGCTATGCCTGCTTAACCTATGGTGTTAAGTCCCTCCTCCAGTCAGTATTATCCAAGGCTGCTTGAATTATTGTCCAAAAATATTATATAGTAATTAAAAGTATTAGACTGGTGTAACTTAGCCTTTCTGGATGGATAACAACCATACATAATGCCCATACTAATTCAGCCAACAGACTTAAGGAACAACTTTGTTTCTTGCCCTCTGAGGTCAACTAGGTCCTAGCAGACTATGTTTGGGGGCATCTCCCGAAATGTCCTTCAAATGTGAGTCACCAGTCTTCTTGGGCAGGGAGGTCTTGGAGATCCACTAACAGGACTCTAGCCAGTGTCCAGTTTGTAAAGAGAAAAGTCTCCTCATGCTTCAAAGAGGGAAGCCTGGTCTAGCAAGACCTGTGGGTGGAACTGGTAAATGAAAAGCTGAGAGGAGCCAAAGGCCTCTCTCCCCAAAATCCGAGTGGCCCCTGGGGACCAGATCCTCAACTGATCTTGAGAAAACAAAATTGGTTAATCTTGGCTAACTATGTGGATTTAGACACCCAAAAGGAAAGTATAACCAAAAGATAAGTAATCATTATGCTTCCTTTAAAGACTAAAAGATTGTGCCTCCAAACACTAGATTTGAAGTCATTTAAAGTCATATGAGATCTGTTGTTACCAAATAATAAACTTTCCTCTTTCTATTTAAGCAACTACCTAAGGGAAAACTCACACCATGACTACTGAAATTTCCTGGAAAGCAGATCCTAAGTCCAGACACCATGGCCAAATGAACAAAAGGAGAAGCCCAATAATGGATGTTTCAGAACCCCTCATTGAAAAATTCTAATGGACTTTTAAGTTGGACACTTAATTCACCCTGTTTCTCTCTTGGTTCCCTGTCTAGAAAATGTACCTAGTTACTCTTGCCTTCACAGGCAATAGTCAAGGATTTTGTTCTCTCTGTAACTATACTTTTGGGGATCTTTTTGATAGATCCACTGAGCAGGGGTACCCCAGTCGCCACCTCCTATGCTCCTTTTCAGCATGGAAGAGGTCAGAGTGGTCGACGCCCTATTCCCTCTTGGCAATTGGGGAAACCTCCTCAGAGGGTAATGTGATACAAGTATGTGGTGGTTTGAATGTGTGTCTCCCATAGGCTCTAGGTATTCAGACGTTTGTCTCCAGTTGGTGGCGCTGTTTTTAGAGGTCTTGGGGTGTGTGGCCATGCTGGAGGAAGTGTGTCAATGGGGGCAGGCTTAGTGAGCTTAACAAGCCTGGTGGTCTACAGTTGCCCTCTCTGTTTCCTGTGCTCTTTGCGAGATGTGACCCTCGGTTTGCTGCTCCAGATCCAGCCGCCACGCCTCCCGCCACAATGGACTCTAATTCCCTGGAACCGGCAATCGTAAGCTCAAATAAACTCCTCCTTTTATAAGTTCCTTGGTCTGGTGTTTTATCACAGCAACAGAAAAGTGACTAATACAAAGTAGGAGCTAAAAATTGGCTAGGCAGTTTAGGGTCAAGACCCCCCAGAGAGCCAGTTTCTTTCTCAGCTGAAAGCTGAAGACTTCCTGGATCTGACAGTAAACTTATCCTTCTGGTTGTTCTGACTTGTGGCCCCTGCATCCTTAACTCACTTGTCAGATTTATTAACCAGTGGATAAATTCCATTAAAATCATTGTACTCAGGACCAGGTATGTCCCCATATAGGACTCCCCTGAGGAAGAAAATAATGTTGAGCCTAAGATTAGCCTCCCAATATACAATGCAAGGGGGAAATGTAAGAGAGGCCGGCACTGACTCCATTTTGAGAATAGCCACAATTTTAAGCAGTTACTGGAACTTGCCTAATTCAGGGAAAATGTCAATTGTTCAAAGTTTATTTATTGGCAACTGACCTTTTCAGGGACAAGGGGCCTCAAGAACAGCTAATAAAATTTAAACTTGTTTAAGATAACTATTGGTATGTGAGGGCAGGTGGACTGACTCAACATTTCCTTGTTCCAGTCACAGGATTATGTCTAAAGATAACCTTTGGTATGTAGGAGCAGGTGGGTTGACCTAACCTTGAGCTGTAACCCTGATATTATCAAATAAGGCTAGAAGTTACCCAAACCCCACTAAAATTCCCCTAGACCCCGAATAGGCCTGTGAGCCAAGTTATCAGGTTTGGAGCCTTTTCCCTCCCACCCCAGCATGCTGGTTTACTTCCTCCCCCCAAAATAAAGTCTTGGTTTTCCATCCTTTGGTGTATCTGGTATGGATTCTCATACCCTAACAGTATCTTTCAAGTATCCTTGTTGCATAAAACAGTCAGTAATTGTCTGCCTTCATGTGGTAAGGACTGCAATATTCATGGAATGTGATGTCACAGAAAACACGGAAATTCCCAAATGATTTTCTCAAATTCTTAAATCTGACTTCCAAGATTTATAGTTTTTTCATGTGTCTGATTTTTTTTTAATTTTTTAAAATTTTATTTATTTCTGTACATGTATGAATGTTCTGTCTTTATGCAGGTCGATGCACCCGTGTCCTGCAATGCCTAGGAGGTCAGAAGAGGGTCTCAGATTCCCCTGGACCTGGAGTTCTCCTGGAATTGGAGTTACAGATGGTTCTTAGCGACCATGTGGGTGCTGGGGATCGAACCCGGGTCCTCTGCAAGAGCAGTTGGTGCTCTTAACTGCTAGGCTATCTCTCCAGTCCTTCATGTGTCTGATTTAATTAAGTATGTGGATGACCTGCTCTGTGATCTCTTTCTTATGACATTTGTCTCAAATATACAAGTTTCTTATTATAGCAACTAGCTATGAAAGGCCATAAGGTATCAAAAGACAAAATACAACTTTGCCAACAGGAGACTAAATATGTAGGTCATCTTCAGGATTGCTCATAAACCCTGAATGTACTTACTTAAGTGACTAATTACTTACTAATTTTCATATCCTCCAAACAAAAGAACAATTAAAGAGATTTCTAGGACTAACTGGTTATTATTGAAATTGAGTTGCAAACTGTTAATTGCCCAACCACTATATCAGAACCTTAAGCAAGACCAACCAGGTACCATACAACTAAGCCTGGAGGAAGATCTTAAAGATAGTTTTAAAATAAGCCTCTGCCCTAGGACAGCCAAACCATAATCTTCCTTTTCTTCCCCATTTTTGTTCATACAAAGAAGGGAAGAAATTGGATATACTGATTCAAAACTATGGTGGAAAGAGTTAGACCCAATAGCAGAGGATATCTGCTTTGAAGGAGGGCCATTTCCACCACAAAAGTGCTGTAGAAATGACTTTTACAAAATGGACAGAATCTGGACTCATGACTTTTACTTAAACTTGCAACCAAAAGGCTACCATTTACAATGCAAAGAAGTTGACTAAGCCTTGTGCTCTTGTGACCTGGGCACCTGACCTTGATCCCTCAGAATCCCTCTTTGCCTTTGGTAGTGAATGAATGTGGGTGTGGTTGAGTTAGCAAATCAAAGTGCTGAATTCAGTTCATTCTGCATTCATATTCATATCTTCACTGAAAACACTGAAAATTGGTAGGAGCATTGTGTGAATGAGATGTTTTTGGCTTAGAGATGAAAGGCCAAGATTGTCTGATAAGATAAGGGTGGATCCAAGCTTATAGTTCCCCAAATTGATGCTAGACAAGCAGTTTTGAATAAAACTCTGGGTGAGGCCTAGCTCAGCAGCACAGTACCAGGAGACATCCAGAGGAATGTGTGTCTCCATGTTTGGGAGCATTCTTAAAACTGAAGTTAGGAGCCAGGTTGTTTACTCAGCATTGCGTGCAAAGTTGGCATAGTAATGCCACACTGTGCTGCTGAAAACATCTGAAGGAGTCACTTCATGGTCTCCTTTTGCTGGTTATGTGCCTCATGCACAGAGCTTCTCTAAATTCCCAGCACACCCAGCATTACTCAGTACGTGAACTAAATTCTTATGAGATACTTCAGCTTTCATCTCCAAATATTTTTCTGGTGTGTTACAACTCTCTTAGTTCTCCTACTTTACCCCCTTTGCCAGATGAACCAGAAGTGGATAAATATGATAGTACTCCATGCTAGGTTTGTGTCACTGAGACCCCAAGTAAAAGGAAAAGCACCAGGCACTTTGGGAAAAGTTTACCTGAAAGTAGCCAGGGCTGGGGCTTGAGGTGGAGTAGGGCAGCCCCCAGCAAAATGGTGTCTGACCAGGTCCTTTTAGGCATCTTGGGTGAGACAGCAGATAAAGAGAAAGTGAGGTCATTGATCGACAGTTTCTGGAGGGAGTAGAAAATCTGTGTGCTCTGTGAATGCTGTCCATAACTTCCAAATCTTCGGAGACCAGGCCTAACACTCAACTGATTTAGTTATGAGTTTTAAAAAATATTTTTATTATTTTTAATTTTTACTTTTTTTGTCTTTTCGAGACAGGGTCTCCCTGTAGCCCCAGCTGTCCTGGAACTCACTCTGTAGACCAGGCTGGCCTTGAACTCACAAAGATCTGCCTGTCTCTGCCTCCCAAGTGCTAGGATTAAAGGCATGCGCCACCACGCCCAGCTTTAAAAAATAATATTTTATGTGTATGAATTTATTGCTTGCATGTGTGTAAATGCACCTGTGTCATGCAACGCCCTCAGAAGTCAGAAGTGTTGGATGCCCTGGAGCTGGAGTCTTCATGGCTGTTAGTGCCATGTGGGTGCTGGGAATGGAACCTGGGTCCTCTGCAAGAGAAATCAGTGCTCTTAACTACTGAGCCATTTCTCCAGCCCTCTCCCTTTTTTTGTCTTTTTGAGGCAGGGTATCCCTGTAGCCCCAACTAGTCTGGAACTTGTTATGTGGTCCAGGCTGGCCTTGATCATACAGAGATCTGCCTGCCTCTGCCACCCAAGTGCTGGGATTAAAGGCTCATGCCACCACACCTGTCTTGATGCATAGCTTTCTCTGAGGAAAGACCTATTAGAAACACCTATTAAAAATGAAGAATTAATTTACTAGTGGTTCTCTTTTGTGTAATGAACAAGAACAATTCTAGGTAGGATATGCAGTTAGCACTACTCTTTATATAATGAAAAGTGCTCCAGCCATGTTTATTGCAGCTCTCTTCACAATAGCAAGGAGCTGGAACCAACCCAAGTTCCCCTCAACTGATGAGTGGATAGAGAAAATGTGGTACATTTACACAATGGAGTTCTATGCAGTGGTAAAGAAAGATAACATCATGAGCTTTGGAGGTAAATGGTTGGAGCTAGAAGATATCATGCCAAGTGAAGTAACACAGTCCCAGAAAAACAAATGGCAAATGGTGTCACTCATCTTAAGACCAATTACCTAATTGCATGGCAAACTGAGCAATGTCAATGTGATCTGAAAACAACTGTGCTCTTATATTGTGAATCCCTTAAAATATATATAAAAAAAGAGTGCTCATTTGCCTGGGCTTAAATCTGTTTGAGTCGCTGAACTCATAGCCAGAAAACAAAACAGCTTTATATTTATAAAGACAGTCACTGTGTATTTGGAGTGGTGCATGATTATGATTATGACATGATATGCAAACCAAGTGGATTTCTCACTTCCTCTGGCCAGCCTTTCAAGATAGCAGCAAATCTCAGAATTGCTAGGTGCTATCCATTTGCCCAAACAATTAGCCATTATTAAAAATCTCAGGAAATTCTAAAACAAATACTGAAGAAGCAAAAAGTTATAACAACAGTGATGAAGCAGCAAAAGGCCTTTGTGCCCTGAATGAATCAGTCTTGTTTATTTTTCATCTCTTTCTTCAGGTTCTACAGATGATACCACGAGAAAGAAACCTGGCTATGGAAGAGCTGTAATTTCAACTCCTAAGGTCTTCTTTGGGTCCTAATGGGAAGCCCAGACCACACTTCAGTGCCCAGTTGCCTTGCCTGGAATATGTGCATAGTTCAACCTTCTGAGCACTAGAAAACATAATCATGTGTGATTTTGGGAAACTTTCCTCAACCACAAAGCTCATAAGGTGAATCAAGGTGTTCTGTTTGCCTCAGCACAACCCTGATCAGCCACTTCATAGGACACGAGGACATGGCTCTTTACTGAAAGGGCCATTAGATTTTGTCTAAATGCCTCTGATACAAGTATATAAATATGTTTTAGTATGAATTTGTATGTTTACGTATTGGGTTGAACTTTTCACTTGCTAAATAGCCACTGTCTTAGTGGGAAAAACTTTGGTTAGAAAGAATTTTTCCCACTTGGTGCACTTCTCCTTAATTACATAGTGGTTATAGAACTAATTTTATTGGACAAGTGTTTAAATCTATGTGTAAAATTTGGCTTATTATGCAACATTACTGAGGGGGTCCAGACCTACACCTTGCTCCCCATGAGTTGTAGCGAGAGCTAGGGCAGCCTTCAGGAGACTGGCCTTCCTGCAAAACCTCTTTCAAGCAAG
Organism: Rhizomys pruinosus; assembly: GCA_009823505.1. Classification (NCBI taxonomy): domain Eukaryota; kingdom Metazoa; phylum Chordata; class Mammalia; order Rodentia; family Spalacidae; genus Rhizomys; species Rhizomys pruinosus. The sequence goes on along the minus strand of VZQC01013061.1, from coordinate 1,198,490 downwards.
CACCACATGAGCACCATATAAGTCTCAAGCAAATCTCTTTGTTCTAAGTCTCAATATGGCAAGTCTCACTTTATTGCTCTTGTTCCAAGCTTATATAGGGAGAAATGGCCCTTTGAAAGCATTTGAAAGGCCTAGGATTCCAAGGAATGTGCTCTTATGTCCAAGAGCTAAGACTTAGGTGAATTAACAGCTTTGGGAAAAGGTGGTTAACCATTAAGAGCATAAACTGGGCATGTTGGCATTCACCTTTAATCCTAGCACTTGGGAGGCAGAGGCAGGTGGATGTCTGTGAATTCAAAGCCAGCCTGATCTACATAGCAAGCTCCAGGCCAGCTGGCACTAAAGGGAGACCCTCAAAAAGACTCCCCCCCCAAAAAAAAGCAAGAAAGACAGTTTAACAATAACATGCACTCATGTTCTATTTAAAGTATGCAAAAACTAGGAGAAAAGCACTAACCAGGGGGAGAAATGGATATTAAATCAAATGGAAACTGTCCCCGGATGGTTTTCCCATGGAACAAAGTAATTTAGGGCTTAGCAGTCTCATCCCATCTGGTTTTCCTGTGACAGGGTTGTAAACGAACCTGGTGAGTCGCTAGCTCAGAAACTCGTGAATTCCGTATTATTCTAAATTAACTCACTCCAGGCTACAGCACATTATCATCCACCATTCTCTGGATTGTTTGAGCAAGCTGCTATCATGATAAAAAATTGTCATCTTCTAGCTATGACACAACCATTGCAATCATGAACTCACAATTGCTGTGGTTTCTGCACCAGGTCTGCATAAGAAAGACCCTGTCAGTAGCCAGTCTTGAATGGAGGAGAGCCTCATAGGGTCCTAACCCCTCCATGCTAAAATATTTGCTATTTATAGGTTTGGGGAGAAGGAGAATCATTGACTAGAGTTGTGTAGCCACTGGTGAGCTTACTGGACACCAATGGATAGTTCTAAAGCCATGGTCATACTTATGGCCCTGGTTACCTTTGTGGGACACACACACACACACACACACACACACACACACACACACCACGCACACACACACTCGAGTACATGCACACAAACACACAAACACACACACAAGCACCCCCCCCACACACCCATGCACATACACATGCACACACACAGACATGTGGGCAGGAGATTTTGGAGGGTTTAAGGACAGGAAGGAGAAAAAGGGCAGGTGATGAGTATGCAATTGTAAAGAACAACTTTAATTAATGAAAAAGGAAATGCCATTTAAAGACTTAAGTTGTAACTGGTCAATGTTAGAGGATTTTTATAATAGTGATAATAGTTGTCCTCGTTTGCGTCTCTGCCATTGTGATAAAACACTGACCAAAGGCAAGTGGAGGGAGGAAAGGCTTTCTGCGGCTCACAGGCTGTGCTCCACCAGGAAAGGGGCCAAGGCCGAGCTCCAGGCCGGAAACCTAAAGGCAGTCACGGAAGCGGACCACGCTCCCTCTGGCACACACAGCCGGTTTTCTTGTACAGCCCAGGCCTAGCTGCCTAGGAGCACCACCACCCTCAATGCAGTGACCCTCCTACATCAATTAGCAATTAAGAAAATGGCCACAGGCCAATCCAATCTGGGAAATTCTTTAGTTGAGGTACTGTCCTCCCAGTGATTCTAGGTTTGTGTCAAAATGACACATGACACTAACCATGACAATAGTATTGGGAATTAGGGATGATTCTATGATGTCAGTAATGATGAAAAGAACTTGCTCTCATGCCAAAGGCTAATGAGAAAGACACATTAATTGATGAATTTCACTGAAGCTTTTGGCTTCCCTTTGCCAAAAGCACTTTTATTAGTCCTAGATCTAAAATACACCCCTTTTGAAAAATATCAATAGTCATTTGACATCTGTGGTGGTTTGAATGAGAATGTCCCCCATAGGCTCCAAGTATTGGACATTTTGTCCCCAGTTGGTTGTGGTCAGGGAAGATGTGGTCATGCTGGAGGAAGCTCATCACTGGGGCGGGTTTAGAGGGTTCAAAGAGCCTTGTCCATCTCTAGTCGCTCTCTGCTTCCTGTGCCTGCTTGCAGATGTGAAACTCTGCTTTCTACTGCAGCACGATGGACCCTAATTCCCCTGGAACCATAAGCTCAAATAAACTCTTGCTTTTTTAAGTTCCCTTGGTCATGGTGGTTCTATCACAGCAACAGAAAAGTGACTCATACAGCATCCTGAGAATGGAGGAAGGATGAGCCATGTCTGAAGAGAAAGAGAGAGAGAGAGAGAGAGAGAGAGAGAGAGAGAGAGAGAGAGAAAGAGAAAGACACAAAGAGAGACAAAGAGAGAGAACACGATTATAGCAAACTTACAGAAATGATAACTAAAAATTTGAAGGTTTTTCAATCTTGAGCTCCTTAGACACAATAAAACAAAACAAAACAAAAAAATGAAAATGAAATAAATTAAGATCAGGTTATTTTGTCTGCACAAAAGGATATCACATCAAAGACTGTCCTCATCCTCAGTGGAAAGGACCCTATCAGGTATTTCTCAATGCCTCCCATGGTTCAAAACTACTCTTGGATTCACGGTTACCACCCAAAACATGCACCAATTCCTTTCTGAGGACAAAGGACCTCAGAAAGGCTGGATGATACTTTTTATTGTATTTTGGTTGTCATTTAGAAACAACACACACACACACACACACACACGTACACACACACACGTTTTCAGACAATTTCTGAGACATTTAAAATTTACTTTGATGCAGGTGGTAAACAAATGTTGATCTTAAAGACTTTAATACTATTATGCCTGTTCATTAACCATGTGTTTTTTATGCTTATTTACTTACCCAAATTTCCCATCTTACTGAAGCCAATTTTTTCTGCTTGGAAAGAGTCAACATTTCCACCACCCCACTGCCTCACAGTTGCGCCTCTGTTGTGTGCTGTCCTATTGTTCCATTGTCACAGCCAAGTGGACTGCTGTCCCAGTCACAATGATACTCTGTCTAACACAATGTTTTTTTTTTTAACACAATGATCCACTGTCCTTTCACTATGCACATATTTTTGATAATCTTGCATCTTTAAAATTTTTGTTATTTTCATACAATATAATTTGATGCTATTTAGATTCCCTCCCCTATTTATATCTCCCTTTACTGACCCCTGCCCAATTCAATGTATTCTGTAGTATATATCCCATAATAAGTCCTGTAGAGTGTAATTTGTCTCCCCAACTGTCCTTCACTGTGGGCCCGTCTGTTGGAGCCTGGTTAACTTACAAGAATCACATCCTTGAAAAGGATCGACTCTCCCCCCTCATAGCACCATGGTTGCCAATACTTCTTCAGGTGGGTTGAGATTTCCTACTTCCCCATGTCTATACTGGCGATTTTGTCTAGATCAATATTGCATGAGATTTGTGCATGCTGTCACCATTTCTGTGACTTCATACAAGTCACTGACCAGCTGCCTGGTAAGTTCTGTTTTCTTGTGGTCGTTCACCACCTCTGGCTCTTACAATCTCTTTGCCCCCTCTTCTGTAATAATCCCTGAGCCTTGGAAGATAGCGGTTTGATACTAGTGTCCTGTTGAGGGACAAGCACTTTGTAGCTTCACACATCGGCCAGTTAGTTGTTCTCTGTGTTAATCAAGAACTGCTGTATAAGGAAGCTTCCCTGGTTAGGGCTCTCCCATATACCCTGTGACATGTCTAGCCTCAGATGCCTAGGCCTGATAGCAATGACAGGTCTGGGATCCATCCTATGAAGCAGACCTTAAATCTAATTAGAATGTGGGTGGTTACTTCCATAATATTTGTTCCACTGTTGCCCAGGTGGGCATATCTTGCCAGGCCAATTATTGCTGTAGTTCACAGAATTGATAGCTGGGTAAGGTTGATGGTTATTTTTCCTTCCCATGGCATGCATTGCACTGTCCAGCACTACAGACAATAGCCAGTAGAGAGGAGGCTCTCAACTCAGCACCAGCTTGCTTTCTCCTTGTTTGTTCTACAGCTCGTGTACACAGTGTTTTCGTCAATGGGCTCTTACTGTCAAGTTCTGGTGGGCAATACAGAACAGGGGCAGTGTCCAGTTGTGTTTGAGGGTCTATGGGACCCCTGGCCAATAGCTTCAAGAGAGGGAGTCCATTCCTGGCATTGGGTTTTATTTTGTTAGACTGTAGTGTAGGGGCAACATTCCCGTTGTGAGGTAACTTTTCATTTCTTTTTTTTTTTTTAATTAATTTTATTTATTTCTGTATGTGTATGAATGTACTGTCTGCATGCAAGTTTGTGCACCCGTGTCGTGCAACGCCGCGGAGGTCAGAAGAGGGTATCGGATTCCCCTGGAACTGGAGTTCTCCTGGAATTGGAGTTTCAGATGGTTCTTAGCCGCCATGTGGGTGCTGGGGATCGAACCGGCGTCCTCTGTAAGAGCGGTCGGCGCTCTTAACCGCTAGGCTATCTCTCCAGCCCCTCATTTCTTTTAAAAGGTATATTATACACCTTAAAAAGTGTCTTAAGCAGTAGGTTTCCATATGGCTTTTTCTAAAGGCATTTAGTTTTGCTTATCCCTTTCTTTTTTCTTTTTCCTTTTTTTTTTTTTTTTTGTCTTTTTGAGACAGGGTCCCTGTGATGGTTAATCCTGGGTGTCTGCTTGACTGGACTAAGGAACAAATAAGAGAAAAAGGATCTTCGGATTGGACTACCTCAACCTGGATGGCCCACCCCAAATGTGGGTGTTACCTTCTGCTGCAAGCAGTATAAAAGGCCATGGCAGATGGAGCTGGTCCCTTTTTTCCTGTGGCTTGCCTCTCTCTCACTGGTGAGTTTGTCTTGCTGCTGTGATCAACCCTTTGGATCCCAGAGTGTACTGAGACTGGCAGATCTCTTGGAATCCATCGGGCCTTCAGCACAAGATTGGGACTACTGAGACATCCAGCCTTGCGGACTGAGCAGTTCCCTGGATTCTCAGCCTCTCTAGTGCGGCGTGGCTACTGTTGGACTCCTTGAACTCTGTCACATGAGCAAATCAATAAAGTGTATATAGCTATATATTCGTCCTGTTGCTTCTGTTTCTTTAGAGAATCCTGACTAATACAGTCTCCCTATAGCACCAGCTGGCCTGGAACTCATTATGTAGACCAGGCTGGCCTTGAACTCACAGAGATCTGGCTACTTCTGCCTCCAGAGTGCTGGGATTAAAGGCGTGTGCCACCACATCTGGCTAATGGTTACACCTTTAAAACCCCTCCTCTGCCCCGCTCCCCCCACCATCCTCACCTTCATTTAACCTTTCCTACTTTATTATTCCCCCCAAGTTTGTATCACTGCATTCTACTGCCCCCCGAGAAAGTCCCCTCCTGGCCATTTATTTTTACTATGAACTTTATAATTTCATTTTTGAAAGTGCTGGATAATATTCCATTGTGTAAATGTACCACATTTTCATTATTCATCAGTTGATTAACATCTAAGTTATTTCCAATTTCTGGCTATCATGAAAAGGACAACCATGAACGTGGATGAACAGGTATTTATGTTGCAAAGTATAGAGTCTTTTGGCTCAAGAGTGGTATGGTTGGATCATATGGTAGATGAGTTTCAAGCTTTTGAGGACTCTCCACACTGATTCCATACATGCTGCACCAATTTGCACTGCCAGCAGTAGTTGGTAAGTGTTCCCCATTGTGTATGCCCTTGCCAGCATTGTTGTTGCTTGGTTTTGGGATGTTAGCCATTCTGAGTCGGGTAGGATGAAATCTCAAAGTGGCTTTAATCTGCATTTCCTCAATGACTAAAGACATTTTAGGAAAGTTTTTCTTGGTTCACATGTTTCATCTTTAGAGAACTACTTGTTCAGCTGCTTGCTCCAATTTTAATATTTTTATGTTTAGGTTTTTGAGTTCTTTGTATATTCCAGATGCTATCCCTTGTCAGAGGATAGCTGGTAAGGACTTTTTCCTATTTTGTAGGTTGCCTCTCCCCTTGAATGATGGTGTCCTTTGACGCACATACTTTCAGTTTCATCTGTCTATTTGTCAGTGTTGGACTTAATGCTCTGTGAGTCCTATTCAAAAGGTCCTGTGCCTGTAAGTTCCAATGGACCCCCACATTTTCTTCTCTCTGATTCAGGACAGCAGGTCAGGTTCTTATCTATTTGGACTAGGTTTGGTTCATGGTGAGAGGCACAGATCTAGCTTCATTCTTCTCCATGTTGTTCTCCTGTTTGACCATCCCCACTTGCTGAACCTGCTGCCTTTTCTCCCATGCGCACTTGTGGCCCCAGTGCTCAACATGTCCTTTTATGCCAGTATCAAGATGTATTTACTACTACTATACATATCCCCGTGTTATAATTTATAATGAAGTGTCCCTCCTTATCTCTTCTGAATAGTTTAGATTTGAAATCTATTTTGTCAGATTAGAATAGTTACATGTACTTATTTTTTAGTTCTGTCTGCTTGGAATAACTTTCCCATTCCTTCACTTTAAGGTGGTGTCTATCAGAGACGATGAGGCATATTTCTTGGAGGCAGCAAAAAGATGGGTACTGTTTTCTAATCCAATCTGTTAGTCTGTGTATACTGGAGACTCAAGGCCATTAATATTAAAGTTATTATTGAAAGATGTTCATTAATTCTTGTATTTTGATATTTTGCTTTTATTTATTTTTAATAATTTATTGCTTTTAATTTAAGGTGTATGAGTATATTGCCTGCACATAGTACACCTATGTTATGCAATGCTCATGTAGGTCAGAAGAGATTATTGGATTCCCTGGAACTGGAGTGATAGACAGTTGTCAGCTATCATGTGGGTGCTGGGAATCAAAGCCAGGTTCTCTGCAAGAGCAACCATTGTTCTTAATCATTGAGCCATCTCCTCCAGCCCCCCTTTTTATTAATTTTGTAGTGTTTTCTCAGATCTTTTGATATATTTTGTTTGAGACATGGTTCTGACAGTACTCTAACAAGCCTGGTTCAGCCAACCAACTTCAATATTGTAATTCATATATAATTAATACTTAAAGGCAGAAAAGAGAGATTTATTCAATGTGGGGATATTGAGGTTCAATCCCCTCACCCAAGTTCCTTTCTGGGACATTAACATGAAGTTTAGGGTTTTTTTTTTAATTTAATTTTTATTGATGCTTTGTGCATTTCATACATCATTTTCCGATTCAGATCAGGCATATTTCCCTTTCCCTTCCCCCCCACCCCCACCCCATCCCAGATCATGCATTCTGCCATAACAGTCCTGCATCTTTCTCTCAGTTTCTTTTTTCCTTTTTTAGCTATAAGTGATAATCCATGAGTACAAGCATCCTTCGTGCAAAACCAATCTGCAGGCTGTTGTGCCCAAACCCCCACAGTCCCACCATCCAGTGGGGGGGGGNCTGCCTCTGACTCCCAAGTGCTAGGATTAAAGGCGTACACGACCACCGACCCAGAGTGCTTAAGCACCAAACTCTCTCTCTAGCCCCCAGAAGACACAAATTTTCTATTTGTTTTTTTTTTTTTTGAGACAGGGTCTCCCTTTAGCCCCAGCTGGCCTGGAACTTACTCTGTAGACCAGACTGGTCTTGAACTCACAGAGATCCTACTGCCTCTGCTTCCTGAGTGCTAGGATTAAAGGCATGCACCACCATGCCCAGCTTAAAGATGGTTCTTAGCCACCATGTCAGTGCTCTTAAGCACTGAGCCATCTCTCTAGCCCTGGGACATTTTGTCTTAAGCAATAGGTAGCAAATTAGATATTTACTGATGATAAATCATAAAGAAATTTATTTTAAAACAACTTCTTGTTGGATGTGGGGGCACATGACTTTAATCTTAGCATTCCAGAGGTAGAGGGAGAGGCAGAGGCAGATGGATCTCTGTGGGATCAAAGCCAACCTGGTCTTCACAATGAGTCCCAGCCAGGCCAGCCAGCTGGGACTACAGGGAGATACTGTCTCAAATACATGCACACAACACAACAGAGAGAGAGAGAGAGAGAGAGAGAGAGAGAGAGAGAGAGAGAGATATTACTCTTCTTTGGGTTCTGCCTTCACCATGGTGTACTGGGCCCCCTGGGCACCTAGTTTAGGATGCAGGGTCACGGTGGGTGCTACTCAGGAGTGGCTGAGAACCACCCCACCATGCAGCACACCGGTGCACCCTTCTTTCCAGGGCAGGGCTTGTGGGCAGCCTCTGCCTTGCACACCCATGGTCACCTGGCCATCAGCAGCATCCAGATGACAAGCTGGGTATAAGCAAGCAAGGACTTGCAATCAAGAAAGTGGCTGAGAGCCGAGATGGTGGTGATTGAAGCTCTCAGCGAAACACAATGTCTCCAGAAGCCAAATGCTCCATTTGAAACACCAGTATAATCCTGTGGACAGAGCGACAGAGACAGGAAAATATAGGAACCAGCATAATTGAAGTAGTGACCCCTCCCTTGAGCCTGAAGCTACAGTTGCTTCTTTGAACCTCGAGTTCTGTTTCTAACCTGGGAACCTAGAACTATGGTTGTCTCTCATGAGCCTGGAGCTGTGTTCCCCATTTGTGAGCTGGAACTATGCCTGTCTCCTGAGAACCAGAGTTGCACCCCCTCTCCTCTGTGATCCTGGGACTGTCATTACCTCCTGTGAACCTACAGCAGTGGTCCCAGCCTGTGATCCTGTATTTGAGGTCTCCTCCTGGGAGCCTGAAGTGGTGACACTCTCCTATGAGCTGAGGTTGAAGTCCTTCCTATGAACTTTCAGCTGTGCTCCCTCCATGAGCCAGAGTTGTGGTCCCCTCCTGTGACCTGGAGCTGTGGTATCCTCTCATGAATCCAGATCTGTGTTCCCCTCCCAGGAGCTGGAGATGTGGTCCTGTCCTGGGAATTGGAGTAGTGACTACCCTCACCCTGAGCCAGAGTTGAGGTCTCCTCTTGTGAATTTCAGCTGTGGTGTCCTCCCATAAGCTGGAGTTGTGGTCCCCCTCCTCTGAGCTGGTGCTCTGGTCCCTTCACATGAGACTGAAGCTTTGGACCTCCCACTATGAGCCATGGTTCCATATTCCTTTGGTGATGGGGGAGCACAGTAGAGCATGGAGGACTTCCTGATGTTGGGCAGCAGTTTCTCTGAGTGACTGCACTCCCCACAACCCCTCCCCTGAGGTTCCAGGTCCTGCATGGCAGGGGCCTTGCCTCTTCTGCTGGGGAGAGGAGGCCTCTGTTATTTGCAGATTCTGGTCTTCGGAGAACTTATTTTCTGGAACGGACCTCCCATCCCTGAGGCCCAGCAGCCAGGAGGTTTTCCATTATTTTTCTATTACTCTCCTACAGCCCCAGTATGCTTCCACCTATGTCCTAATTGAACTGCTAGAGATAAAAATCACAGTTGGGAGGCAGAGGCAGGTGTATCTCTGTGAGTTCAAGGCCAGCCTGGTCTACATAGCAAGCTCAAGACCAGCTGGGACTAAAGGGAGACCCTGTCTCAAAAAGACACACACACACACACACACACACACACACACACACACACACAAAAGCTGGGCTTGGTAGCATACAACTTTAATCCTAGCACTTGGGAGGCAGAGGAAGGCAGATCTTTGTGAGTTCAAGGCCAGCCTGGTCTACAAAGCGAGTTCCAGGACAGCTGAGGCTACAGGGAGACCTTGTCTCAAAAAAGACCGAAAAGAAAGAAAAAAATCATAGTCTGGGAAATTAAGGAAAAAAGAAAGAGAAAGTACTGTGAAAAACTAAACTGTTCTAATTCTCAAACTAAAATGTCATTATATATTAGAATATAAATTCAACACTCTACAGTTTACTGACAAACCTGTACTACCAAACTTCAGCAATAATGTGAAAGTTGTCACTGTTCCTGTAATTTGAGTTTTACATTCACTCCCTTTCCAAATTCTCCAACCTACACAGTCTTTCAATGTAATCATGTTGCTTATTAATGAAAGCAATGCTAATAAAATATTTTTAACTTAAAAAAGAAAAATGATTAATTTTGGTATATACTTAATTTTACCATTTATTAGAAATGAAACGAAGTCAAATTTGTATATAGATGGGGCAGATGTTCATATCTATTTTTATGTAAAAATATTTTCTTTACAAAAAATAAAATTATATAATTTGCTGGATCCCAAAAATGTGTTATTGCCATTGCTTCTAGTTACCTACAAGAACTATATGTTAAGAAGAGCCTATTGCTGAGGACACCACCCACTTGGGGCACGGGGCTTAGAGAAACCCAGCTGGTACTAACCTGGAAGCTACCTCCCCATAGCTAACTTTTCACAGTGCGGGAAGGTACTCTACAGGCTGCTGAGAGAGGAAAGTCAGTAGTATGAATGAGTTGTGAACCCTGTGAGCTACAATAGTAACTGACCTGGCAAGTTATATACATCAGTGCAGCAGCAGCATGCATAGTATGGGATGCATATGATGGGGTAACCAGCCTTAGCTAAAATTCTTTCGAGAGGCATGAATGATGCCCAGCTCCTCTGTCCTTGGTCCTATGACAAACTGAGGTAGAGTTTCCTCAAGCTGCATTCTGGGAATCCTGTGAGTTTATTGGGCTTAGTTCCAGAGCAAAGGGTGAAGGTTTACTTGCAAGAGTGTGGCTGCTCCCCTCCTAAGCCTGCACTGGAAAGTCTCCATTTAGGTGTGGATAGTGACCCCCACAGCCACACAAAATGGTGAAAACCCCTCCCCACAGCTCCTCAATTTATATGCCCTTAGCTCTCCCCTTCCATGGAACAAGGGCCAGCTGGTTGGTTGGGAGGTGTGGCTGTCTCCCCCTGCCCCTCTTTTCTTGTGGAGGGTAACAGTCAACAAGCTTAGCTGTGATGATCCCAGACAAGCAAATGCAACCAATCTTTGGAAGATGGCATCTGTGCCTGGTCCATAAGGTCTGTTAGAGGACATTCCTATGCAACACCAACCACTTCCTGACTATATTTGAGGTCCACTCCACAAGATGCAATTCCTTCCTGGTTCCACAAACCTGGCAAAGAACCCATGTCTGGGGAGGGAGGTCACAGATCCCATCAGAGATACGACTAAATTTCTAACTGGACATAGTGTCAAACTGCCCTCTGCATACTTCTTTAGACTCATAGGTTAGTGTGTGTGTGTGGGGGGGGCATTTAATCCCAGGATGATCCATGATGAAAACATGCACAGGAAAGCACAACACATGGATGCATATTAAGGTCCAAATGCTGAGAGGGTTTTATTCCAAAATGTCTGATTATATAGACAGCATGACTCAATTCCCAGGGCCAAATCCTAAACCTTTTCATCACTATATCCCACCCCATGGCTGTGGCTAGGGAGGTCTCATTGGTTTAGAATGCTGCTAGTCTTAACTAAATTTTCCCACATCTACCCTTTAAAAATTTTTTTTTTTCTGAGAGGCAGGGGAGCCCATGGGTGAGGCTAAAAACACAAATCAAACTGAGTTTTGAATAGCCAGCTGCTCAAGCCTGTTTTGAGTGCCAGGCAGTGGGGGGGCAGATCAGACCTGAAACTTTATTTTCACCCTAAGGCCAATTAATATCCAAAAAACCCAACATAAATTGAACCAATTGTCAAGCATAAGCAATGAAAGTAAGTAACATTCATGTAAAACTAATTAGCAAGTATCTATGTCCAAATTTTGAACAACCCAAGGTTCCCATAGGCTTATTTGATCAACATGCACAAGCATGTTGATCAAATAAGAGTCCAGTCTCTATTGCTGTAGTCTCACAATTCATCTGAATCTCCACAGCCCTTACATTCTATCATACCTCCTCTTCCACAGGTTGTTCCCTAGGCTTTGGGAAAGGGGCACAAGTGGGTGAGAAGCAAAACAGTCTACTTTCTCTGGAGATGTCATTTTGGACTCTAGTCTGTTCAGGTTGTTTCCCTTCATGGATTGACAGCTTATTCGGGCTAACCTTTTAATCCTACTAACAAAGCACAAGCAATTAGATGTACAAGCATTTAAACAGTACTAATTATTATGGCAAGCTAAGCTGTGTGAATAAACACAGATGTTTGGATGGTATGCTAATCCATGAACTGTGGCTTTTCTGTAAAGGGTGACAAGTTCTTATTGTGGCTTATAACATCTCCTAACCACTAGAGAATGTAAGCTTAAGGCATCAGCCATGAATTAGTCCTCCAAGGAGAGAGATAATTGCCAATTAGATTTGGGATATACAGGCGTATGGCTGCCACTGGCTGCACAATATTTCCAGGCAGTTGAGGTGTAGCTGAAACTGATGGAGGAGTCTTGCTTGACTCAAGGAGACCAATATTTTGCTTCATTGCTTTAGTGACCTTTGGTAACAGTCTCTGGCTTTCTAGAGACCACTCTACATTTGCAAGTGTGGTCTCAATACACCTTTCCCATGAGTACACCAGGTCTTCAGCAGCAGAGCTTAACCACCACTCTTCTTGCAGGTATCCCAGTTTATAGGCAAAAGGCCTTTGTCTTTTGGGGGAATTGGATCCCCTAGCTAACTTCTCCTTGGCAGAATAATCCATTGCTGATATCAGAACCCTCTTGTAATTAATATATTTTACTTAATTACACAGCTTATAAAGACTTTACTGTTATATTTGGCTCTGAATAGAGAATTATCCTTTCACAGTTCCTATGTCTATCAGTCAATTAAAGAAAGTATTTATACCTGTTTTATAAGAAATTGCTGGGCATGGTGGCACATGCCTTTAATCCTAGCACTTGGGAGGCAGAGGCAGGTGGCTCTTTGTGAGTTCAAGGCCAGCCTGGTCTACAGAGTGAGTTCCAGGACAGCTGGGGCTACAGGGAGACCCTGTCTTGAAAAGACAAAAACAAAAAAAGCATAAAGAAATTACCACTATAACAGTTGTCTCTAATTTACAGTTAGGGAATGAGTTCATTACTATCATGATTTTATTTTTCCTATAAAAGGGAGAGGTAGGAAAGTTTCTCAGCATCTGGAAGGTAAGCTTCATTAGGGCACATTATAAACAGTTATCCCAGATAGAATTCAGAGAGATGCTCGGTGTCTGTGACTCAGGAAGTCTGAGGTTCCTCTTCCTTTAATGTTCAGATGGGTTAGCCTCTCTGATGGCATTTCCTAGTCCATCCTGCACAGTCAAAAGTCGTACATTTTCAGGCATTTAGGTTGGTGTTTTTACCTCCTCCCAATGTTAGTTTCAAGATCTCAAAATTGAAAATTTATCAAAAGTTTGGAATACAGTTTTCCATTTGTATCCCAGAGGGAGTACTCAACCACCTCCCTCTTTTTGTTTTTTAATTTTTTATATTTTGACCTATAGATGTCTAAGTTGTATTACACATACCTATAAACAGGAACCAAGGCATAAGTTTTCATCAAATTCACTCAGTTTATCATTGACTGTATGCTATTTACTTGGGAAGTAAACTTAAATTTAATTCCTTTAGTTAAATTATCCTATAAGTAAAAGAAAATGTTACAAGGTGATACTGTATAACACAGAAAAATATAGAGACCATTGGTGTACCTTAACCCCAAAGTTATTGTTGGAAATTCAATACAAATTATAAATAAAACAATTGACATTTAATATTCCCAATTAGTTCAAATGTATTACCATTTCCACCAAAACCTTCAACCAAATTTAACTAATATACACATTTTTATTAAGTCTTAAAATATACTATATTATGTAGACAAAGTTTGGACAAAGTTGAATATCTGTCAAATAAATTTTAACCAAATATACACTTTGTTCTTTAAAACTATATGACTAGATTATGACTTCAGAGAAATCAAGTCCATTAACTTATATTTTTTATTTTGAATTTCTTTATAAATTTCTACTGAAATACCTCTCTATATAAATGTTATTATTATTTTTTTTGGTCTTTTTGAGACAAGGTCTCCCTGTAGCCCCAGCTGTCTTGGAATTCGCTCTGTAGACCAGGCTGGATTTGAACACACAAAGATCTGCCTGTCTCTGCCTCCCAAGTGCTAGGATTAAAGGCATGTGCCACCACGCCTGGCAAATATGTTATTTTTTGTTTGTTTGTTTTTTCTATTTTTTATTTTATTATTATTTATTTATACATACAATTTTATCAAATCTAGACCCATTTCCCCCCCACCCCCCCACCCCTCCAGAGATCATGCATTCTGCCAAACATGCTATTAATCTCTTTCTCAGTCTTTCTCAATATTCTCCC
>VZQC01013061.1:1117906-1181487 GCA_009823505.1 Rhizomys pruinosus | reverse complement strand
AGTTTGGGGAAGTTTTCATCTATTATTCTGTTGAAGATCTGATCAATACCATTCTCTTGGGATTCTTCTCCTTCCTCTATTCCTATGATGCGGAGTTTTGATCTTTTCATAGTGTCCCACAGTTCCTGGTTGTTCCACTTTTGTGTATTTTTAAATTATTCATAATCTTTACTTGAGGTTTTTAGTTGTTCTGTGTTATCTCCAGGTCTGAAATTCTTTGTTCTGCTTCCTCCATTCTGCTTCTGAGGCTTTTTCCACTCCTTTCCTCTTGATAAGATGAGTGTTTTATTTCCCTTTTCGTTTCCTGTTCTGATTTCTTTAGTTTTTCCACTTCTTTTTGGAACGTCTCAATCTCTTCTTGTAGCTCTTTGCTTCGCTGGTTGGTTTCCTTTTCTTTTTCAGTATGGGATCTTTTCAGTGTTTCTACTTCCTTCTTCTGGAGTTTGTCGTTCTCTCTACATCCTTCTTGAGTTCTTCATTCTCTTTTCTTAGTTCTTTGATTGGTTCTTTATAATCTTGTAATTCTTTAAATATGTTCCTAATTGTGTTCCTGATATCTATCTCCTGGGGCATCCCTGGCATTGCACTTCAGGAGACTTCCATAGGGTTGGTAGAGCTTGGTGCCGGATTATCTTGCCCCTTTCCTGTGTTGTCTCTTCTTCGTATTCCTGGCATATGGGCTTCTCCTTGCCTGTATTCCAATGTGAGTCCTGAATGCCTCTTCACTGTGTTGAAGGCTTGCTTTGCTTGCCTCCTTCAGATGCCTTCCTAATCCCAGTTGGCGGGGGGAGGGGGGGCTCTTCAGCCCACACCCTGGTACCTTCTGCTGGCCTCAGGAGATCTCAGATCTCAAGAGTCACACAACCCCACCTTTAATAAGGGCTGGGAGGATAACTCCACCCCCACAGCCACAAAAGCCAATCAAGCCAAAGACAGCTGGATTAAGGGATCAACAATCAGCCTTGCTGAAGCACCCAGTTCCTACCTGTCTCCTGCTCTTCCTTCTGCTGGCCTCAGGAGATCTCAGATCCAAATATGTTATTTTTAATTATACCGTTTTAAACTGCAAACCTTACAAAGTGTATTTTAATGACTATCTTCCTCCAAGCTCTTAGAGATGTCTTCTCCAGGCCTGGCATGAAAACCTGCTTTAAATATTTTTCAATATCTATCTCTTAATAAAATTTTCTTTTACAGTTCTTATGCCCATTAGTTAATTACAGACTGGCTATATATGCCCCACGAGAAGTTGTTACCATAGCAGTTGGTTATTTTGTAGTTAAGGAACAATTTCATTACTATTTATTTATTTATTTATTTATTGTTTTTGTGGGAGCTTCTGGGAAGCTTCCTTTGTTACAAGCAGGTACAGTGCGGTCCTGCTAAGGGAAGGGGAACACAGTGCCCAATTTGGGGACACTGTGGGGAGCTGGCCCCTCGGTGCAGAGAGCAGCCGGCTACTTCCTGTAGCCCAACCTAAGTAGTAACTCCAACTTAGGCTCTTAGCCTGGACCCACAAGACACATATTCCACTCTTGGCCATGACTTTCCACCTGTCCAGAGCCAAGACAGGAATTTCACTCACAACACCAGCTACCCAGGTTGGTGGTCTGCAAAGGGAGCCTTTTTTCAACCCACTGGCCACCCAAATGAAATGCAGGCCTGAACACCAGTTACCCAGGTTGGTGGTCTGCACTGGAACCTTTTTCCAACCCATTGGCCATCCGAATGAAATGCAGGCTTGTCTTAGCCTGTTTGCATGCAGTAATTAAAAAATGGTGGCCAGGAATTCTGAAATGATGTTAATGGGAATTCACAATTTTTTTTAATTAAAAAATTTTTTTCTTAATATATTTTTTTTATTCCCAAAGACCCAAAAACTTACCAACACTTTAATACTATGAAAACCTGGTGTATCTTTGTTTCAGATGTTGAAAGGGTCTAAACAGTAGGTGGCAGTGTAGATCCATTAAGATGGTCAATGAATTTTTAAAAATTTTAATAGATAACCCATAATCTTTGTTGAAATTGAATTATGTGTTGGCTGTTTAATATAAATCTGCATCTTGGGGCTGGAGAGATGGCCTAGTGGTTAAGAGCACCGACTGCTCTTGCAGAGGACTTGGGTTCGATCCCCAGCACCCACATGGTGGCTGAAAACCATCTGTAACTCCAATTCCAGGAGAACTCCAGTTCTAGGGGAATCCGAGACCCTCTTGACCTCCACGGCATTGCACGACACGGGTGCACAAACCTACATGCAGAGAGTACATTCATACACATATAAAAATAAATAAAATTAATGCCGGGCATGGTGGCGCACACCTTTAATTCTAGCACTTGGGAGGCAGAGTCAGGTGGATCTTTGTGAGTTCAAGGCCAGCCTGGTCTACAGAGTGAATTCCAGGACAGCTGGGGCTACAGGGAGACCCTGTCTCGAAAATTCCAAAATAAAAATAAATAAATAAATAAATAAATAAATAAATAAATAAAATTAAAAAAATAAAAATTAAATCTGCGTCTTGAGAAGGAAGGGCCAAGTTCCAACTCAGAGGCACTGTTTTTACTGGTATTATAGCTATTAACATTAAAATATGCTTAGAACACAAGTACACACATCCATACACATTTGTGCACACACATATACATACACATATACATACATATGTACATACATCCATAATAAAGAAAGGTTTGTTAGGTTGACCTGCAAGAGAGGAAAGCCACATTGCTTGATGTTCAATGAGAAACATGAAATTTCTAAATTTGTCATAGGATTATTTTTACATAATTAGAATAAATGTCTTAGTACCACACAAAACAGCTGAGATCCATATGCCACCTCTTAGGCCCATTCCCAACCACTTGCCTTCAATGAACTATCCCTAAGTCTACTCCTATTCTTTTCCTATCCTGTCCCTACTGGTTAACTATCCCTAGGCTGTCCCTATGCCAAGTCTAACTGTCCCTATCTTATTTACAAGTCCAAAGATTGAGGAGGGTGCCCAAAAGTAGACAGGTCAAATACTGACTTATCTTGTCTTATAATTAAGGACTTTGGAAGAATATTATCCATAATGAGAACAACAATAATAATTATTATAACCATTATTAATTATTATCAAGTATCAATAATTATTATTAACCATTATTAGTCACAATAATCATCATTAATAATTATGAATAATAATTGTCAATAATAGCCAACAACAATGAACAATTTATTATTAGACTGAATTATTATCAATTATTATTAGTAATTATATTCAATAACAATAATATAACTATTAATAACAATTACCAACAATAATCAACGATTTATCATTAAACTGAATATTATGCATACTATCAACCCAATTAAAAATTGTTAACACTAAGGGGTATAAAACAAACCTTTTTTATGAGTTGAATCTATCTTTGTTTATAGTCGGCTCCTAATTAGATTTAAACCTGTAGGATTATAATGAATTAAAAGCAGGAACTTGCATTCACTCACACATACACACAGTTTGAAGGTGGGCTTAAAGAAACATAAAACAGTTTTATTCAAAAAATTTCTTATCTAAATTGAACCAAAATATCAATTCATGTTGTTAAAGAGGTTTTTACTAATGGTCCTTAAAAAAAGACAATTTATTGGAGCAAGTTTCTTTTGTTAGAACTCTAGGGCCTGTAAAGTCTCCTAGAAATGCATCTATTTTGTCTCCAAAATGCTGAAATTAAAAGACTGTTACTTCAAGTCAAAATTTAAAGGGCATGATTTAGAAAAATTGTTAAGATACCAAGTGCTCAGTCAGGTGGCTGGTATGCACACAGCAGGCAGGTTGGTATGCACACAGCAGGCAGGCTGGTGGCACCAGAGCACAAACCAAGTGTGATCAGGAATTCCATGGGAAAAAAATCTTTAAGGTGAAACACATTTAAAAAGATCAAGATAAAATTAAATCAACCAATTAATTTTAATTGTGCATATATATTTACTCAAAAGATATCTAGGGTACCTGGGGAGTAAGTAAAAATATTACTTTTTACATTAAGCATGCTGAAATGGATTTGAATTACTGAAGTGATACAGCTAGCTGAACCCCAATTTTGGATCTACAAATAGCTAGCAGGTTTAGGTAGGAAGAGTTAGATGTAGAAAAAGTTACCCCCCCAAAAAAAACCCACAAGAAGACAAGAGAGCAATAAACTTTTATCTAAAAACAGATTTTGTATACAAAATTTAAGAGAAAGGTATTAAGTGGCCAAGGCTTAAAAGTATCTGGAAAGCCTGGCTCGGTGGCGCACGCCTTTAATCCTAGCACTTGGGAGGCAGAGGCAGGTGGATCTCTGTGAGTTCAAGACCCGCCTGGTCTACAAAGTGAGCTCCAGGCCAGCTGGGACTAAAGGGAGACCCTGTCTCAAAAAGACAAAAAAAAAAAAAAAGTATCTGAAAAAAACTGCTCTTGGTAGGGCTTAATTTGCATGAGAAAGAAGTGGGCTTCAGCCTTGGCTGAGCCATAGAGCTACCAGGAGAAAATTTACGTATGAATGAACAAGTTAAAGCTGGAACTGAATTGGAAGAAAGGGTTCTTCACAGTAGGGCATGAAGTCTAGTGGTTTTTTGGGGGGGAGAGGGGAGTTAAAAACAGAAAGTTTTATTTTAGACCTGTAGAATTATGAAAAATGATTCCAAGGCCAAGCATGGCTACTAAGCCTTGATATTAAACCCAGCCTTGAAGTCACTGGCTTTTATAGCCTGCAGGAGTGACCCAGCCAGGAGGTACATGCCTGGAGGGAATGGGATGCTCTCTCTGAGCCAAACCAGAGCCAGGCCATTTTCCTCCACATGGACAAAGCTACATGTTCCCAGATCACCTCCCATCCACTGAAACCAGCAGGAGAGAAGGCTCCACCGCAAAAGATAGATATCAGGAGAGAGAGAAGAAAGAGAAGAAGAGGCAAGATTTAGAGGTTCACATACCTAATTTGTCAAGGTTTCCTCCAGCCCCATGTCAGGGCGCCATTTGTGGGGTGTCCCATTTAATCTCAGGACCATCTATGATGAAAACACGCACAGGAAAGCACACCACATGGATGCATGTTAAGGTCCAAATGCCAAGAGAATTTTATTCCAAAATGTCTGGTTATATAGAAAGCATGACTCAACTCTCAGGGCCAAATCCTAAACCTTTTCGTCACTATATCCCACCCCATGGGTGTGGCCAGGGAGGCCCCCATTGGTTTAGAATGCTACCCATCTTAACTAAATTTTCCCACATTAGTGCACTTTCAACTTCCTTCAGAGAAACTTATTTATTTATTTATTTTGGTGTTTTTGAGACAGGGTCTCCCTGTAACTTCAGCTGGCCTGGAACTCTCTATGTAGACCAGGCTGGCCTTGAACTCACAGAGATCCACCTGCCTCTGCCTCCTGAGTGCTGGGATTAAAGGTGTGCACTACCACACCTGGCTTAAAGATGGTTTTCAGATTCCATGTGGGTGCTGGGACTCAAACCCAGGTCCTCTGGAAGAGCAATCAGTGTTCTTAACTGCTGAGCCATCTCTCCAGCCCCAGAGGAACTTATTTTTGCAGTGGGCAGAGATTAACACAGAGAGTCACAGCTGGTGATGGGATGGACAATGAGTAACTGTGGTGTGACCAACCCTATATGGGTCATTTTCATCAGATGCCCTCCTCACCTGGTTCAAGGAACATTCCAGAAGAGAGGGACTGTAAGATCCAGAGGTTGGAGAGGGATGCTACAAAAAGGTCACAGGAAAGAACAGCACCAGAGTAGAATAACAGTTAGGAAAGAAAGAAATTTTAAAAATAAAAAACCCCTACGAAATCAACAAAATGGCAGGAATCAATGCGCTCCTCTCAGTAATAACCCTGATTATTAATGATATCAATTCCCCAATTAAAAGACACTGAGGCCGGGTGTGGTGGTGCATGCCTTTAATCTTAGCACTTGGGAGGCAGAGGCAGGCAGATCTTTGTGAGTTCAAGGCCAGCCTGATTTACAGAGCAAGTTCCAGGACAACTGGGGCTACAGGGAGACCCTGTCTTGAAAAAGACCAAAATAATAATAATAATAATAATAATAATAATAATAATAAACAAATAAAAAATAAAAAAGCAAGAACCATTGATTTTATTTATTTATTTTTTTTGCCTCCAACAAATGCACCTCATTAGAAAAGACAGACACTACCTTAAGATGGAAGGATGGAAAAAGGTTCTAAGCAAATGGATTCAGGAAATAAACATATGTCACTGTTCTAATATTGACCAAAACAGCTTTCAAATCAAAGCTAGACAGAAAAGATAAAGGAGGTCACACCCTACTGCGTAATGGGACAATCCATCAAGAGGACACTGCAAATCTAGACACACACACTTCCGGAACAGAGCATGTGTGAGAAAAGCTTGTAACATACGAATGTGAGGAAGGTGGGTTTGATGTCAATGACCTAATGGTGCAGGGCTTTTGTGCACAGGCTTGTTAGTCGCCTCACTACTTCACTCCCATTCTCAGGAGCGCTTTGTATTTCTTAATGAGCTACTTCTAATTCTACTTATAACCATGATTCATTGGTCCAATTGTCTGTCCTTGGACTGACACAGGAACCTGGAAAATTCCAGCAAGTGCCCCTGGGACTCAGAGCCATGCCTACCATGATCTATGCCACATCCTGTTGCCCTCTAATCTTCATCTCATTTTCACTTTCTCCTGGGACAGCATGGGGAATACATCTCCTTTCTTTTCTTTCTCTTTCATCCTTCCTGTCTCAGCTTGTGGCATCTCAAGTTTGCAGGGTGTGTCTAAAACTTTCATCTTTCTCCATGAAAAGTTAGCGGAATTTATGGGCAGGATAAAGTGTGCATATCGGGGGCCTATCAGGTAGCTCAGCAGGTAAAGCACTTGCGGTGCAATCCTGATGACATGAGTTCCCCATATGGAAGGGGATTCAGAGAATGTCTCCTAAAGTTGTCTCCTAACATCCATTCACGTGTTATGGCATGTGTGTGCGCCTGCAATCATGCAGCCACACAATAATACATTTTAAAGTGTGCACGTTAGCT
The DNA here is from genome assembly GCA_009823505.1 of Rhizomys pruinosus. NCBI lineage: Eukaryota > Metazoa > Chordata > Mammalia > Rodentia > Spalacidae > Rhizomys > Rhizomys pruinosus. Next base: position 1,174,415 of record VZQC01013061.1, on the reverse strand, counting down.
AGCACATATCTGGGTCTGTCCCTCAGGCTTTTCTGCCACCAGCCAACATTCACCCGTCCTTCCTTCCATGAGTACTTTGAAATTGGCAGGCTCCTGTGGGAGGCTCCTAACTGGGAACACTTTGCCCTTTCCATCTTTGCTTCCATGGTTCATGTGTTCAAGAGCCGACAGTGTGTCTGGCCCTTGCATTATATGACATAGGCTGAATTGATGCCTGGGTAAAGAAATATGTGCTCTTCAGGAGAGCTGGCATCTTAAGGTAGCTAAACCTGGAAGGCTTTTACAGATCTACAGTGACACTAAGGCTGGGGGTCCTGCATCGATCCTCTTGGGAAATTATCCCCAGCCTTCACTTACACAAAGCCTTTGTCAGAGAGAAAGCCAAAAACAGCTGTGGTGGCCAAATCATACATACAGGGCAAGAGACAAGCTAAGGTGGCGGTTGTCCACATGACATATTAAGTTTCCCAATGCTGGGGGATCCCCAGAATCTCTGGACATTCCTGTGCCACCAGCATTTGTTCACATACAAACAGTCTTCTTCCCACTTTCCTAGGTACCTTCCAGGATCATAGGAATGGTTGACCCAGATGTTGTGTGGGCTCTGGCACTACAAATGCTGTCACCTATAGGGTGCTCAAGTCTGCCACCTTCTAATTAACTTTGCTACACACTTTCTACCGTGATTATTAACTTTGCTTCATCATGCCTTTGTTACCCTCATTCTCTGTTTGAGCATTAGTTTAAAAAATGCCCATTTTCACTTTCAAACTGAATGCTGATTTAAAACAGCAACTACACTTGCAAGTGTGGTCTCAATACATCTTTCCCATGCTTACATCAGGTCTTCTACAGCAAAGCCTTATCGCCTCTCTTCTTGCAGGTATCCCAATTTACAGGCAAGAAGCCTTTACCTTTTGGGGGGGCTTGGATACCCTGGCCAACATCTCCTTGGTAGAATAATCCATTGCTGATATCAGAGTTCTCCTGTATTAATATATTTTGCTTAAGTGCACAGCTTAAGGAAACTTTAGTATTATATTTGGTTCTGAATAGAGAATAATCCTTTTTACAGTTCCTATGTCTATTAGCCAATTAAAGAAGGCAGTTTTACCGGCTTTATAAGAGATTACCTCTATAACGGTTGGCTCCAATTTACAGTTAGAGAATGACCTCATCATCATCATATTCCTCCTTGTTCTATGAAGGAGAGGTAAGAAAATCTTTCCTATTAAAACTTTGCAGCACCTAGAAGGTAAGTTTCATTAGGACTCATTATAAATAGTTGTTACAAGTAGGATCCACAGAGGGGTTTGATGCCTGTAGCAGTATGAGGCTTTTCTTCCTTTCAATGTTCAGATGGGCCAACCTTTCTGCTGGCACTTCCTGATACATCCTACACAATGCAAAGCTGTGTCTTTTCTTACTCAGCTGTTAAGTTGGTGACGTTTTGACCTGTGGGAACATACAAGTCTTTTCCCGTAGTTAGTTTTAATGTTTGAATTGCAAAGTTTTTGATGAAAAGGTTTCATGTATATATCTGTATCCCCCTTTTTTATTTTAGGTTTTTGTTTTTTGACCCATGAGTCTCAAAAAGGCAGTTGTAGTATTCGTACCTATAGGCAGGAATCAAGGCGCAGATTTCATCAAATTCACCCAAGCTGTTTTGGGTGACTGTATGTCGTTAACTTGGGAAGCAAACTTAATTTCTTAAGTTAAATCATCCTACAGGTAAAAGAGATGCTACAAGATGATACTGTACAACAGAAAAATTATAGAGAACATTTGTATGTGCCAATCCCAAAGTTATTGTTATACAGATCACACTTGTGTGTACAGTTGGTCTCTGGAATACCAGAGAGTGTTACCAAAGGCCACTAAACCAATAAAGCAAATAAAGGTCTTCTTGAGTCAAGCAAGACTCCTCTGTCAGCACCAGCTACACCTCACCTGCCTGGAAATACTGTGCAGCAGAGGCAGCCATATGCCTGTATATCCCAAATCTAATTGGCTGTTAGCTCTCTCCTTGGAGGAATAACCCATGGCTAATGCCACAGCTTACATCCTCTAGCAGTTAGGAGATGTTATAATCCACAATAAGACCCTGTCATATTTTACAGAAAAAAATGTAATTCATGGATTAACATACCACCCAAATATCTGTGTCTATACCAAAGTAACCTACCATAACAATTAGTACTGTTTAAATACCTATATATCTAATTGCCTGTGCTTCATTAGTAGGATTGAAAGGTTATTCCTGGACAAACTGTAAGCCCATGAAAGAAAACAGCNAAGAAAATCTCTCCTATTAAAACCTTTGCAGCACCTAGAAGTGTAAGTTTCATTAGGACTCATTTATAAATAGTTGTTACAAAGTAGGATCCAACAGAGGGGTTTGATGCCTGTCGCAGTTGAGGCTTTTCTTCCTTTCACTGTTCAGATGGGCCAACCTCTCAGCTGGCACTTCCTGGTAAATCCTACACAACGCAAAGCTGTGTCTTTTCTTACTCAGCTGTTAAGTTGGTGACGTTTTACCTGTGGGAAACATACAAGTCTTTTCCCGTAGTTAGTTTTAATGTTTGAATTGCAACGTTTTTGATGAAAAGCTTTCATGTTAATATCTGTATCCCCCTTTTTATTTTAGGTTTTTGTTTTTTGACCCTGAGTCTCAAAAAGGCCGCGTTGAGTATTCTTTACTATAGGCAGGAATCAAGGCGAGCTTTCATCAAATTCACCCAAGGTGTTTTGGGTGACGTTTGTTGTTAATTTGGGAAGCAAAACTTAATTCCTTAAGTTACATCATCCTACAGGTTAAACGAGTGCTACAAAGATGGATTCTGTTACAAACAGAAACATTATAGAGAACATTTGTATGTGCCAATTCCCAAAGTTATTGTTATACAGATCCCACTTGTTGTGTTACAGTTGGTCTCTGGAATACCAGAGAGTGTTACCAAAGGCCCACTACAACCCAATAAGCAAAATAAAAGGTCTTCTTGAGTCAAGCAAGACTCCTCTGTCAGCACCAGCTACACCTCACCCTGCTGCTGGAAATACTGTGCAGCAAGGCCGCATATGCCGTATATCCCAAATCTAATTGGCTGTTAGCTCTCTCCTTGGAGGAATAAACCCATGGCTAATGCCACCAGCTTACATTCCTCTAGCAGTTAGGAGATGTTTATTAATCCCAAATAAGCCCTGTCATATTTTACAGAAAAAAATGTTAATAAGGCAAAGGCCAGGAAAAGAAATAAAAAAAAAAAAAAAAAAGTAACCTACCATAACATTTAGTACTGGTTTAAAATACCTATATATTCTAATTGCCTGTGCTTCATTAGTAGGACTTAAAGGTTATTCCTGGACCAAACTGTCAGCCCATGACAGCAAACAGCCAGAAATTGACCAGAGTCCAAATGACAGCTCCAGGGAACGTAGACTGTTTTGCTTTCTCATCCCCTGTGCCCCTTTTCCAAGCCTAGGGGACAATCTGAGGAAGAGGGGTAGTGGTAGAATGTTAGGGCTGTGATTGGGGTTGCTGGTGACTTGGAGACAAACCAGCAAATAAGGCCTGGGACACTTATTTATCAAACTTAATTGAACCATACAAGCCCTTCCAGCTTGATGGTGGGAGCCCTGGGCTGTGTGGTTTGGGCACAAACTGCTTGCAAATTGGTTTTACTGAAGGATGCTTTTCCTCAAAAATTATTACTTATTGTAAAAATGAAAAAAAAAGTAATGGAGAAAAAAAAAAACCCAGCAACTACAACAACAAAAAGCCAAGGCTATTCTTAAAAGCAATCCTCTTCTCTGGGCTAAGCAGCCTAATGGTTCAATTATTTATTTGTTTGCTTATTTTTAAGAGTTCTTAGAAAAAATGACACATTCCAATCAAATGAATACTTTTGGAGATGTTTATAGTATGGCTTAGTTCTGGGAGAGAGACACAACATAAGTGCATGTAGTGATTTGACACTCTGGCAGGGCTGTGGCCAAGTGTAGAAGAGTTGGACATTCAAACCAGGGTCTAATTCTCCTGTGACTCTTGCTGGCTTGCCCAGAGACAGTGGGTTGGCTGGGAAAAGAGTTCCAATCCATCAGATCTTAAGGACTCAGAGTGGAGGAGAGGGATGCTTCTCTGCACTCCAGAGGCTGGGAGTGTCTCTTGACTTCATCTGCCCTGTACAAGCAAGCAGGTTGATCTGGGTATGGTGGTGCATTGCTTTGATCCCAGCACTCAGGAGGCCAACGACCAAACAGATCTCGTGAGTTTTGAGTAGCGGTCTAATAGTGAGTTTCTGGCAGCTGAAGTTTAGAGAGACCCTGTCTCGAAAGACCAATAAACCAAATACATAAATTTAAAAAAAGGAAGAAGAAAGAAAGCAGGCTGAGCACAGGCCAGTGGAAGCAAGCGCAGCAGTTACAGCATCCTCCTGCTTCCTTGCTCCAGCTTCCTGGCTGCGTTCCTACCTTGGCCTCCCTCAGTGGTGGAACTGTGTGACCGGGAGGTGTAAGATGTAAGATAAAATAACCTTTCTCTCATGTTGGTTTAGTCAGCAGTTTTATCCAGCAATAGAAAGTAACTAGACAAGAAAACATTGATACCACGTGCTGGAGAGGTTGTGGGAAAGGGGAAACACTCATCCACTGCTGGTGGGAATGAAACTTGTCCAGCCACTTGGGACAGCAGTGTGGAGAACCTTGGAAGACTTGGAATGAACTTGCCACTCAACCCAGCCACACTACTCCTAGGCATGTACCCTCAAGACTCACCCACCGCAGAGATACATGCATGGCCATTTTTTGCGCTCTCTCTTCACAATAGCAAGGAGCTGGAACCAACCCAGATGCCCCTCAACTGATGAGTGGCTAGAGAAAATGTGGTACATCTTTTACACAATGGAGTTCTATGCAGCAGTAAAGAAAGATACATCAAGAAAATACACAATGAGGAGAAGGAAAGAGAGAGAGAGAGAGATGAGGAGAGGTGAGAGAGAGCGGGAGAGAGAGAGAGAGAGAGAATATATTAATGTTGGTTGCAAGCATTGTGGGCTGATCCAGTTTGAAGTAGAGGATCGTTCTCAGCTAGCACCCTCAGGCACAACTGTGGAAGTCATGGGATTCTCTGACTGCCCCAAGAGGGGCAACTTGTGGCCCAGGCACATATGCTAGGCGGTGGCAGCAGCATACAGGGGCACAAGACTGGAGTCTGCAATTGATTCTGAGAATAATGTTATTTTGCTTTAAAAGTGACTCGCAGCATGCAAAAATTGAATTCCATTACCACCAAAAAAAAAGAGAAAGATGACATCATGAGATTGCAGGAAAATGCCAGAGCTGAAGACATCATGCTGAGTGAGTAACACAGTCCCAGAAAAAACAAACGTCTGGATCCCTCATCTGGTGATGCTAGTGCCAATACTTAGTTGTCAGTATTTATTGTGTGTGGCCCCTTGAGCTTTTTGTCCAAAGCAGTTGGAGTGATGCTATTGGAAACACAACCACAACCAGAAAGGACTGCATCAAGAAATGACTAATGAAAACGTGAACTTCTGCTCAAACAGTTACTAACTTCCACATGGAGAAATTGAGAAAGACTGAGAAAGAGATGAAAAGCATATTTGGCAAAATGCATGGCTCTTGGTGTGGGGTAGGGGGGAGGGATAGGGTGGGGGACACGGGTCTAGATTTTGATAATCTTGTACAAAACACACACACACAAAAAAAAAAAAAAAAAAACGGGCTGGAGAGATAGCCTAGCGGTTAAGAGTGCCGACCGCTCTTACAGAGGACGCCGGTTCGATCCCCAGCACCCACATGGCGGCTAAGAACCGTCTGAAACTCCAATTCCAGGAGAACTCCAGTTCCAAGGGAATCCGATACCCTCTTCTGACCTCCGCGGCGTTGCACGACACGGGTGCACAAACTTGCATGCAGACAGTACGTTCATACACATACAGAAATAAATAAAATTAATAAAAAAAATAATAAAACATAAAAAAAGAAGGGGAAAAAAGAAAGTAACAGAAACTGTTACCAGGATTGTGGAGGTATTGCTACAGATCTGACCACGTATGTCTGGGAGGATTGTAGAAGTTTTGGGAGCTCTTCTGTAACAACTTCGAAGATAATGTTGAAAGCGGTACAGATAATGGAGGCCTAACGAAACTTCAGTGGGAAGCAAAGACTATCAGGGATATTTGTGTGGTGGTTTGAATTGAGAATCTATGGTTTCTGGACAGCTGGGGCTGAACAATTAGCTGTGATTAACAAGAGACCACCACCACTGAAGTGAAGGTTTTGCTAACTGGGATAATGAATGCTGATTATCTGGGGCTGAAAGATGAACTGAGATTGAGAAAAGACCAGCATCATCTCAGTGAAGTCTTTTGGGAAGTATTTCCTCAGGGTCACCGCAGAAGCCGTGGTCCATAGAAGGCTCCATCTGAAGCTGGAAGCAGAACTTGGTAATGTGTAAGAGTCTCCTACATGGTAATGGTGCTGGGAGCATGAAGGGGTCACAGAGAACAGTTGAGGCTTGGCACCCTGAGAGGCTGGGACAGGCCATTGGTGAAAATGCACCCTCAGCTGTAGTGAAGACCCCCAGGATTGAAGGGGTCATGGAGAGAATCTGAGGCCTTGCAATCTGAGAGGCCCAAAGTGCCCACTGCTGAAGGTGCAGCCTCAGTCTCAGTAGGGACCCGAGCTTACTGGAGATGCCAGAACCATGGGCACCAGCCATGGGCAGGAGCAGGTGTGCAGGGGGCAGGTCTGAGTCCACGAGACAGGCTGTGCGCTGGAGACAGCAGAAGGAGAAGTGGAGCTGCCCCAAACCCTTTGCTGGAATTTAGTTTTGCTTAAATGTGCCCAATCCTCCCCTTTTGAAATAAAACAGTGCTTTTTTTTTTAGGAGCCCACAGTTGAGAGGCTTTTAAAAAAGACTTTGAACTTTTATACTGTCTGAGTTTTTTAAGGACTGTGGGACTTTTTAAAGTTGTACTATTTTACATGATACTAATATTAATATCATAACTTGGGAGTAAGAAATGGAAACCATGTGGTTCAATAGTGTCGTGTTTGTGTGTCAAGCTGACAAGGATCAATTGCTCTGGACAGCTTTAGTGTCAACTTGACACACCTAGGTTGAGGAGCCTCAACTGTGGAATCACCTCTATTGGACCGGCCTGTGGCCATGTCTGTGGGGCATCATCTCGATTGTTGAGTGATGTGGGATGTGGCTGCAGATCTGGAAAGATTACTTGACTCTGAAAAGAGGAACTACGGGCCCCATGCAGTTTTATTTCTTCATCCACACACGAGCACTGAAGGCAGAGCTCTGCTCTTATACTCATTACAATTACAGATGAATGTTTATAGAACAGTGAATAATAATGAAGTGGTCAGAATGTAATAGTTCAATGAAACATAGACAAATAGCATTACCACCATAATATGCCTTCCTGAGAGAACAGTGTCTCCTGAGAAACTAAGGGAGGACTGGCATTCTGGAGCTAACTCCTCAACAAGCCTTCTTGCATAAACGTTCTCCTGAGACAGGCTGTCCAGGCATACAGGCTTAAGGTTACAGCTTAACTTACCAAACATATTTTTAAAGTCATAGGAACACTATTTCACAATCCCTACACTGGGAGGGCCCAGGAGGTCCTGTATTGTTTAAGAAAGCAGGCTGAATTTGACAAAGGGGCCAAGAATGATCACTCAAGGAAAAATAGCATCTTCACCAAATGGTGCTGGCAAAACTGGATCTCCACCTGCAGAAGAATGAAAGTGGAACTTTATCTTTCACCTTGTGAAAAAGCCAACTCCATATGGATCAAAACCCCCAATGTGAAACTGAAATATGAAATTGTTAGACAAAAACATTGGCAGTAATCTACAAGATATAGGTGTAGGAAAGGACTTTCTAAATCAGACATAGGTTGCTCAGAAAGTAAGGTAAATAATCAACAAGTGGGACCTCATTAAACTAAAAAGCTTCTGTACAGAAAAATAAAAACCAAGGAAGTGAAAAGAAAACAGAGTGGGAAAAAAAATCATCACCAGTGACACATCTGACAGAGGATTACCATCTGGAATATATAAAGAAAACAAGTGACCCAATTAAAAGATGGGCTAAGGATGTGAACAGAGTTCCCCAAAGAAAAAAGAAAGATGGCTAAGAAACATAAAAAGTGTTCAACACTGTTAGTAATTAGGGAAATGCAAATGAAAACCATTTTAATATTTTATCTTACCCCAGTCAGACTGATTAAGATCAAGAGAACAAATGATACCAAATGCTGGAGAGGATGTGGGGAAAGGGGAACACTCATTCACTGCTGGCAGAATTGCAAGCTCCTGCAACCCCTATGGCAAGCAGTATGGAGAATTCTGAAAAAAACATTTGACCTGGTCATACCACCCCTTGGCATATACCCAAAGGACTCATCCTATTGCAGACATACCTGCACATCCATGCTTGTTACTGCTCTTTTCACAATTGCTAAGAGATGGAAGCAACCTACGTGTCCCTCAACTGAGAAGTGGAAAATGAAAATGTGGTGTATTTATACAATGGAGTTCTGCTCACTGCTTAAAAAAAAGACAAAATCGGGGCTGGAGAGATGGCCTAGTGGTTAAGAGCACCAACAGCTCTTGCAGAGGACCCGGGTTCGATCCCCAGCACCCACATGGCGGCCGAGAGCCGTCTGAAACTCCAATTCCAGGAGAACTCCAGTTCCAGGGGAGTCCGACACTCTCTTCTGACCTCCGCGGCATTGCACGTCACGGGTGCACAAACTTGCATGCAGACAATACATTCATACACATACGGAAATAAATAAAATAAAAAAAAAGACAAAATCATTAAATTTGCAGGTAAAAGTATGGAAACAGAAAATGTTATGGTATGTGAACGAACACAGACTCAGAAAACAAATGACATATGTTCTCCCTCATTTGTGGCTCCTAGCACCAAATCCTTATCTGTGAGTATGTATGGATATAGCTGCAGGAGGCAGGGGAGTGGAAAGGAACCAGGGAGGTAACAGGACAGAAGGAATCTGAGAGAGAAGAATAGCAGGAGACAGGTGTCTCTAAGAGAGAAATGGGGAAATGGGGGCACTTTAAATGGGAAAGTCCTGGAGGGAGGGTTAGACAGGGAGAAAGAGGAGAGATAATGCCTAGATAGTATAAAAAAGAGAGAATCATGTTAATCTAACAACCGATGACAAATTACACACACAATATCTTTACATGAGTCCACGTGTATAGGTGAAGGCAACATAACAAGAAACAATGCCAGACAGGACAAACCTCCCTTCTATTTGTTGGTCAGGGTAGTCCAAGAGACTCCCACAATTATATAGGCTATTGCCCAGCCATCGATTGCCCCCAGAACTTGAAGGTAAGACCCTATTGCCAAAGACAAAATGTCTTCAGGGATGGGATTTGAAGCAATGGAGCTGGAACTGACCTGGAAGCCACCTCCCCCGAAGGCCAGCTCTCACAGCTTTGGAGAGGCCTATGCAAGCTGCTAAGGGAGAGCATCAATTGACCACCCAGCACCAGGTTTAAGACCAAATACCTACATCAATGACCCGCAGAGTGTACGACATTGATGAAGTAATGGCACTTTTATCTTGGGGGCAATCTTAAAGCCTACTCAATGACAGGAAACTCATGTGTGGTACTGTAAACATAGCCAAATATACATGGATAGAGAGGTCGTAGACCTTCGAGAAATCCCCGTCTGTCACATCCCTAGACAAATGTAACTTTTTACTAATGCAAAATATGTATCCTTATATTTACAGTCAAGTTTCCCAGTCGCCACCCATCAAAGACGTGTCTTTTGCACCAGACAGACCATTTTTTTTAAATTTTATTTATTTCTGTATGTGTATGAATGTACTGTCTGCATGCAAGTCTGTGCACCCGTGTCGTGCAATGCCGCGGAGGTCAGAAGAGGGTCTCAGATTCCCCTGGAACTGGAGTTCTCCTGGAATCGGAGTTTCAGACGGTTCTCGGCCGCCATATGGGTGCTGGGGATCGAACCCGGGTCCTCTGTAAGAGCGGTCGGCACTCTTAACCGCTAGGCCATCTCTCCAGCCCCAGACAGACCATTTGGCACATCTGCAATGCATCCTCTACACCCAAGTCTCACACAACATAGAACCAGGGGGAAAGAGGACACTAATGAAGTTCTCATGCTCATTATTGAAGCTCCTCATGCAACAGAGGTCCAGGAACAGAAAAAGGTCACAAATGGCCAAAGTATGGAGTTTAGGAGTCTGCAATCTGTGGGTCTTTGGACTCCTATATTAAGCTTCACATACTCAGGGTTCAGAGACCATTGCAGAGCAGGGAGTGGAAAGATGATAAGAGCCAGCGAGGAGGTGCATGACCATATGGAAATAGAGTCCTACAAGCTCCTGGGACCCTGGTCGTATAAACCTGCAGCAATGGTGTCAGCATGCACATGACCCATGGTAACTCAAGTACATAAAAACCCAGCATGGTACTGGGAAAGTGGACAGCAGACCCCAATCTTAGCTGAAGAAATATTGGCAGCTGACTATTATTGGTGAGGAATTGCTGATCTTAAAGCAAGGGACCCTGGATAAGCTCAGTGGATGAACTCTCAGTGAGGAACGTCCAGGGACAGGAACTTGACACAAAAGGCCTTGACAGAAATGCCAGAGTGTGTGAATTCCAGTGGGATGGTGTGGGAGAGGGCCGTGGGGAAAGAAGAAGGGCCGTGGGGAGAGGAGAAGGGCTGTGGGGAGAGGAGAAGGGCTGTGGGGAGAGGAGAAGGGCCGCGGGGAGAGGAGAAGGGCTGTGGGGAGAGAAGGGCCGTGGGGAGAGAAGAAGTGGTGTGGGGAGAGAAGGGCCGTGGGGAGAGGAGAAGGGCTGTGGGGAGAGGAGAAGGGCCGTGGGGAGAGGAGAAGGGCCTGGGGAGAGGAGAAGGGCCGTGGGGAGAGAAAAAGGGCCATGGGGAAGGGCTGTGGGGGAGAGAAGAAGGGCCGTGGGGAGAGAAGAAGGGCCGTGGGGAGAGAAGAAGAGCCGTGGGGAGAGAAGAAGGGCCGTGGGGAGAGAAGGGCCGTGGGGAGAGGAGAAGGGCCGCGGGGAGAGGAGAAGGGCCGTAGGGAGAGGAGAAGGGCCGTGGGGAGAGAAGGGCCGTGGTGCACACCTTTAATCCTAGCACTTGGGAGGCAGAGGCAGGCAGATCTCTGTGAATTCAAGGCCAACCTGCTCTACATAGTGTTCCAGGCCAGCTGGGGCTACAGGGAGACCCTGTCTCAAAAAGCCCCCTCCCAAAAAAATGGTGATTAAGACTGATTGAGATGTGCTGTCTGAAATACACGAAAACTCAATTAAAAAAATCACACACACATACACACACACACACACGCACACGCACAGAGCAGAGGATTATTGTTTTGGGGAGAACATTACTGTTTCAGTTGGTTCTCTGTCCCAGTTCTTTTGTTGTTGTTCCCTCCAATTTGTATTGCCTCAAAATATGCATATACATATACATATATATATGTCACACCTATACTAAAATTATGTCACCTAAAAACAAAGTGTATGTTATTTCCAAATAATATTTCAGGATTCACATTTTTCCATTTTGATTTTATATTACTCTAAAATATGCATACATACCCTCCACCCATAAACAAAAATTCCAAAGTCTGAAAATAAATCATAGGTTAATTCTAGAACCTGTTAAGGGATTTACAATATAAGAGCACAGTTGTTTTCAAATCATGAGGAATATAACATTAACGTTGCTCAGTTTGCCTTACAACTAAGTACTTGGTACTAGCATCCACAGATGAGGGATAGCATTCGTTGTGTGTTTTTCTGGGACTGTGTTACTTCACTTAGCATATCTTCTAGTTCCATCCATTTACCTGCAAAGTTCATGATGTCATCTTTCTTTAACCACTGCATAGAACTCCATTGTGTAGATGTACCACATTTTCTATATCCACTTGTTGGTTGAGGGGCATTTGGGTTGGTTCCAGCTCTTTGCTATTGTGAAGAGAGCTGCAATAAACATGGTTGTGCATGTATCTCTGTGGTAAGATGAGTCTTGTGGGTATATAAAAGGTATCAAGTATTATAGTGAGGTCTTAGATCCACTTAGATTGCATTTACTCAGGGTGAAATAGAGGGATCTTATTTTATTCCTCTGTATTTTGATGTCCATGGTTACCAGCTCAACACCATGTGTTGAGGATGTTGTCTTTTCTTCAATGTTGATTTTTGGCTTCTTTGTAAAAACCAAGATAGCTGCAGTTGTGTGGACTCACATCTGGCTGCCCTGTCCTAGTCTACCAATCTGTGTATATGTCTTCCTGCCAGCACAACATGCTGTTTTTATTATTATGGTTCCATAATACAGCTTGAAATCCCACAATGCTTTTTGTGTTCAGGATGACTTTAGCTATCTTTGATTTTCTGTGCATCCATATAATTTAATTAATTAATTTTATTTTATATGCATGAGTCTTTTCCCTGTGTGCATGTCAGTGCACCATGTGAATGAAATGCCAGTGGAAGGGAGAGGAGGGTACAAGCACCCCTGGAATGGGAGTTACAGATGGTGGTGTGCTGCCATGTGAGTCCTCTGTTCCTCTGCAGGATCAGCAAGTGCTCTTAACCATGGAGCCATCTCTCTTGCCCCCTTCCATATAAATTTTACATTTATTTATGTCTGTGAAGAATTCCCATTTGATTGGATTGCATTGAATTTGCGTCCACATGGTGTGCTTTCCGTGCGTGTTTTCCACATGGATCGTCCTGGGACTAAATGGGTGCCGCAAATCTTGGTGGCCCACCCACAATTTATTTTTGATGAGTCGTCCCTCAGTCCTTGGAACGAAGCTAACTTGATCATGTTGTATGATTGTTTTTTATGTGAACTTGAATTCAGTTTTCAAGTATTTTGTTGGGAATTTTCACTTATTTTCATCTGGGAGATGACTCTAATTTTATTGTCTTTGTTGTGTTTTTATCTGGTTTTGGTATCAGGAGTCATCTTTTCTTTTCTATTTTTTGGAATAATTTCAGTACTACTGGTGTAAGTTCTTTGTGTAAGTTACTCTGCAGTGAATGCATCTGCCATCTGCTCATGGGCTTTTGTTTCTGGGTCACTTGTCATTGCTTCAGTCTTGTTACTGGTTGTGTGGCTGTTTGAATTATTTAGTTCATTTTTGTAGGTAATATGCATCTAGAAATTCACTAATTTCTTTTAAGCTTTCCAGTTTAGTGGGATATTGATTTTCAGTTATGTCTTTATGAGTTTCTTGATTTCATTGATATCTGCTGTCATGTTTCTGTTTTTATCTCTATTACTGAAGTGTTTTCTGTCCATATTTTGGCCAATTTGGCTAAAGCTTTGTGAATTTTACAACAAATAAAGTTTAAATTATAATTCATTTTTCAGCTGGGCTTGGTGGTACACACCTTTAATCCCAGCACTTGGGAGGCAGAGGCAGGTGGATCTCTGTGAGTTTAAGACCAGCCTGGTCTACATAGTGAGTTTCAGACCAACTGGGGCTACAGAGAGACCCTGTCTCAAAAAGACAAAAAAAAAATAAATAAATAAAAATTCATTCTTCAGTAACAGTGTAACTGACATTTGGATATTCAGTAACCATCCTTGAAGGTCAAGTCAATGAGAAAATGTGGGTTAAGACCTTGCTTCCCTGTCATCTAGGTCCTGGGAGATGATGGGACCCCTCTCAAAGCATTCTGCATGTCTAGTGAGTCACTTGTCCTCTTGACTGGAAAGGCAATTGTGGCACTAGAGATTAAACTTTGCAAAAAGTGGAGTCAACACAGAGGATAGTGTCTTCAGTGCAAGACCCATCCCAGCAAATTGCACAACTCTTGGAAGAATATTAAATGAGCCAATGGGCTCCTCTTAGGTCCCAAAGAATAACCTCTAAAGAACCTCAAACAAGGTTCTTAACATTTTAAAAAATGGTTAATTTTTGGCTCTCCACATGGTTTTCAACACCAAGAGAAAAGTATAACCAAAGAATGGAACTATTAATGATAATAATATGAAAAAATTTAAAGTACACTAGACTTTAAGAAGAGATGAACATTAATTAAGGCCTCAAATAGTAATTTCCATTGAATCCTAAATATGAGCTACCAGCACACCACTTATGATAATCATAGGCACCTCAGTAATGATACAAGGAGAAGCTCTATTTATATAAATATGTCAGGTAGATTTACCCAAATGCATCAGTAGTTGTAACCTTAACTATGTGCTTTGGTTTTCTTTATTATTTTCATTTTGGCACTGTTGGTATTCATTAATTACAACCTGTTATCTTCCGTTTGAATCTATTCCACCCATAAAGTTATTTTAAACATTGTTCTTCTGTATTCTGCTACATCTTCAACATATAACCATCAGTATGTTTTTTAAAACAATTCAAGGGATTGCATCCCTGAAAACTAGCTACAAAAGATGGCTATCCTGAGAAAAAGCATGGGCTCTTGCCCTTTTGGGGCCATTGGTAACTTGCTTAAACCTGGTATTTAGAGAATGTATAACAATTTCTTTCTGTTGTTAGTGGGTTTTTTTTTTTTCCCTTGGTATTTTTGAGACAGGGTCTTCTTGTAGTCCCAGCTGGCCTGGAGCTCTCTATGTAGATCAGGCTGGTCTTGAACTCACAGAGATCTGCCTACCTCTGCCTCCTGAGTGCTGGGATTAAAGGCATGCACCACCACACCCAGCCTAACAATTTCAAACTAAACTGTTAGACTCTCGCCAACTCCTTCTACAAGAAATTACAAAGCATCCTCATTCACCAATAGATGAAATACAGATAGTCTTAGGCAGGGATTATTCCCCTTATCAGCAAGAAAGTAGTTATAGAAGACTGACTGAATGTCATCCTTCCGGACATCAAAAAGATTTTTAGGACCACAGTTCTTAGAAGTAGTTGTGGTGGAAGTACAAATACTGGCTAAGGCTACATAAAGATTAACATTTGAAAAGAAAACTGTTGGCAGAAAAGGACTGAATGCCCTTCCACACCTGAGCTACAAGTGCAAAAGGCTAACAATATGCAGACAGGGGAGAGGAAAGTCCTAGGTAGAGGACATATAAAAGCTGTTTGAGAGTGACAGAGTCCTCGGCTCTGCTGTGCTTAGCTTGAGAGGCTGGAGTCCAGGAGACTCAACGGCCAAGACAGCTACCTCAAGCCAGAGGATTTCACAATCTTATCTCAAAAATTTGAAGAATGAAATTCACATCCACAGAGGGAGAATTTTAGAAAGAAGTATTTTATTGTAGGGAGCTTAGGAAGGAAGGCAGCGGTCCTGTAGAGCAGGAGGGGTCCCCCAGATGGGGTTTCATTGAGCCTCCTTGTTTAAGAATCAGTAAGGGTTAGTTGTGAGAGGAGGGGAGGAAGAAATGAGCTGGTCAGTCCAGTTCTCATTCTAGGAAGTCAGGTGCCTCAAAATTCTGGTCACATCCAGTCACAGCCAGTACTCTTTACCACTGAGCCATCTCTGCAGTCCCTGAGTCTATTTTTAAATAACTATTTTATCTATGAGACCTAGCACCTGCAAAAGGGTGGTGTGTTCCCCAGTGACAAAACTAGCAACTCAAAGAACAATTTTTATTTATTCATTTAAAAATATTTTATTTATTGCCAGTGTGGTGGCGCACGTCTTTAATCCTAGCACTTGGGAGGCAGAGGCAGGCTGATCTCTGTAAGTTCAAGTCCAGCCTGGTCTACACAGTGAGTTCCAGGACAGCTGGGGCTACAGGGAGACCCTGTCTCAAAAAGTCCAAAAAATTTTTTTATTTATTATTTTTGTTTTATGAGTGTTTGGCCTGCATGTATGTAATTACTCCCATGTCATGAAAAGACCACAGATGGCAGAAGAAGGTGTTAGATTTCCTGGACATGGAATTATGGATAGTTGTTTGCTACCATGTGACTGCTGGGAATTGAACCTGGGTCCTATGGAAAGACACCAAGTGTTCTTAACCACTGAGCCATCTCTCTAGCCTCTCATAGAGCAATTTTTTAATCAAACATTTTACTATACTAGATATTGTAATTTGATACTAATGCTAAATTTTATGATGCGTGTATATGTGTATGATGTGTATTATAGTATATGTATGTGTGTATGTGACGAGGTTAGAAGTCAACCATGAGAACATACTTATCTGGGCTTTACCTACAACTGTTATTTCAAAAAAATATGTCTATCCTGATCCCTACACAATCTTCCTGCAGCTTGTGGAAGCATGCTTATCTGGTCCCTGTAATAGTTATCTCAAAAGCCTGATCTTTACACAGTCTTCCTGCAGAACTTTTATGGTAGGTGGCAGTTTTCCCTTCTTTCTAGGATGGAGACTTTTGTATGGTCAGCAAAATAGGTTTTTAACTCATTGCCCTTCAGTGTCAGTTCCCTCCTTCCAGCTTTACGAGGGTTCTAGGAACTGAACTCAGATCTTCAGGTTGCATGGCAAAGGCACATTTACCTGTTGGATCACATCACAAACCCCTCCATCTTATTTTTAAGACAGGGTCTCTCAGTGAACCAGGAGCCCACTGTTTCTGCTACATGTGCTGGCTGTGTCATCCCCATAACCCCCACCACCTAGCTCTGAACTTCTGTTCCCAGCTTTTCTGTGGGTGCTGTGGATCAGAACTCAGGTCCCCATGCCTATGCAGCACACTTTCCTCTCTGAACTAACTTGCCAGGCTCTGAAGCCATATTTAAGAAACTGCTGGACTAGGGGACTTGAGTGCATAGAGATAAGGGGCTTTCACCAGACCACCTGGAGCACAAAAGCTCTCTTTACAATAGCAAAGAGCTGGAACCAAGCCAAGTGCCCCTCAACCGACAAGTGGATGACAAAAATATGGTACATATACACAATGGAGTTCTATGCAGTGGTAAAGAAAGATGACATCATGAAATTTGCAGGTAAATGGATGAAACTAGAAGATATTATGTTAAGTGAGGTAACACAGTCTCAGAAAAACAATCAACGAATGGTATCCCTCATCTGTGGAAGCTGGCACTAATTACCTAGTTGTAAGACAAACTGAGCAACATTACTGTTATATTCCTCATGATCTGAAGACAACTGTGCTCTTATACTGTTCTTAACAGGTTCTAGAATTAACCTACCACTTATTTTCAGACTTGGTATATGGGTGGAGGGTATATATGCATATTTTAGAGTAATATAAAATCAAAATGGAAAAATGTGAATGAATCCTGAAATATGATTTGGAAATTACATACAGTTTGTTTTAGAATACCTAATTTAAGTATAGGTATGACATAGATATATGCATACATTGAAGCAATACAAGTTGGAAGGAACAATAACAACAAAAGAACTGGGACAAAGAACCAACTGAAAAGGAAAGTTCTCAGAAAAAAATAATCCTCTGCTTTGAAAAAACTTTGGAAAGACTCAGAAAAAAGATGCAAGACATGTATGGCAGAATGCATGAACTCAGGTGGGGGTCATGGAAGGGGAAATGCGTCTAAATTGGACTGAGAAATGATGTATGAAAAATTTTAATAACAATAAAAAACACATGCAAAAAAAGAAACTGCTGGTAAAGTATACTTTTCTCAGGTCTACATTAGAGGTCCTCATTAGTGGCAAAGATGGCGTCAATGATTCAATGTCTAGCCAAGCCTGTGATGAAGCAGTTGCACTTGAAATTGATGTTCCTGGACATCCATACACAAATATGCTGCATCTGAGTTCATGGTAAGAGTTTAATTAGCTTCAGGTTACTGATGACAGAAAGCCCGGCTTTTAAAAAATTTTTATTTATTATTTTATGTATAGGAGTGTACTATCTGCATGTAGGTAGGTGCACCCATGTCATGCAATGCTGCGGAGGTCAGAAGAGGGTGTTGGATTCCGGCTTTTGCCTCTCAAATCTTCTACTTTGGCTGCTGCTGAGCAACCACCAAAGATCTCAGGGGCAGAGGCAGCCAAATGGAGCAAGCACATTGCCTACCACAGGGACTCCGCAGAGAAGTACAGTCAATAATTCCCAAAGTGAGAGTCCAAGAGGGAAGGGGAATAAATAGATCTCAGTTGCAGTACATTCTAGCTAGCTCCCTTTGGAATAGATCAGCTTGAAAATGTCCCTTAGAGTTACTAAAGTTACAAGTCCAGCAATCTGTTCTGGTACAGCAAACATAAATGTAAGATAAAATTCTATTAGAACATTCTGGATACAGTCAATATCTGTGCTCAAATAGGCAGCTGTTTGGAGGACAGTTTTGTCAAATACTCTGTAAAAGGGGGGTTCAAAGTTTAGCCTTAAAAAAATTGTTCCCAGTGGTGACCATCTTTATGAACTAGATTGAGAGTTGCCAAGCAACAAAAAGTAACAAAGGCCAAGTTCCAAGAAGTTCATTAAAACTTACAGCTGCAAGGCTTCACTCGAATATTATCTACTCTGGGGGAAAAGACATGGAGTCAGCACGGAGGCCCTCTGCTCCCCCTGCCTCGCCCTCTTTGCTGTGTGCTCCCGCAGTACTTCTCTTGCATGGTTAGTCTTTAGCATGCAATACATTTTTTTGATTACAGCATCGTTTTTGTATACATTTCACAACAAAATCATGTGGCGTTTTAAAGGCAGGGGCCATGCTCAATTGTTTTCTAGTAGATATGTTAAGTACTCTCAGTGCTCTGACCAAATACATAACAAAAGCAGCCTAAGGGAAGAAGAGTTGATTCTGGCTCATGGTTCAGGGAAAGCAGTCCCTTGTGGAAGGAGAGTATTAGTGCTCACTTGGCTTCCCCTTCCCCCTTATGCTGATGGAATGGCGCCACCTACATTCAAGCTTGACATGATTTTAAAAACCAAAGATGACAACTATGATGAAGTGAGACTTACACAATGAAAGAAGCAAACATGTAAAGTCTAGGAAGTAATCCAGGATGTGGGTATTTAAGAAGATGTAAGAAGTTCTGAAGTTTATGCTGGCTCAAAAAGAATACTTTAAATGTATATAACACTTGTTTTTCATAAAATTGAAATCTACAGGGACAAAGACACAAAAGGAGAAACTCTAACTGCTCTCTGATTTGATGTGAGTGAGACCCACTCCACAGGAGGGAAGCTGCACCTATTACTGTTACATGGTTAAAAAAAAAAAAAAAAAGCACATCAGAGATCATAGGCCCTGGTGGGGAACTGAATACTATTATTTGGCTAACTGACAGCATCCAGCTACCTTCCGAATACTTAAATTTATACCCATAGACAAATGCTATTCTCAGCCTTAATCAGAGAGGGGTCTCTTTCAGATGAATGGTGGTGACTGCAGAGGATTATGGCTGCATAAGGTACAGAGACGAATTGAATTGACAGCTAAGTGCTCAGCCCTAAACAAGACGTTTATAGCACCTCCTTTAAGACTCAGGGAACATTGTGGAGGAGAGGGTGAAAAGAATGTAAGATCCAGGAGACAGTGAGAAGGGCTATGAAATGCTATCTTCTGGGCAAGACACAGCCATTGCAATCATGAACTCACAGCAGCTATGGATGTGTCCACAAACTGGGTCTGGACGAGAATGGGACCACCTACAGTGAGGCAAGGGTGAGACAGCCTTGGGGTGCCCTTTCCCCTACTGCTGAACTATTTGTTGCTGATAGATTTATAGAGAGAAGGAACTGCTTCCTTCAGTTTTGTACTATTAATGACCATGACAGTTTCCAATGGTGCATGGGTGGACCTGGTTAAAGTTAAATAGGTTATAAAATCAAACCAAAAAGTCATGAATATGGAAAAAGATTGATAAGTATTAGGGGAGGTTGATAGGGATGGGAGGGGTAACAGAAAGTGGCAGTGGGGAGAAAACTAATCAGAATTCATGATATGGATGTATGAAATTATGAATAGCAAAATTAGTTGACAAAAACTGTGTAAAGGGGGAAAAAAAAAACTTTGTAAAGGGAAAATCCAAATATATGCTCTTGGATAAGTTCGCAAGGGTCCTGTATTTGGCTTCCCAGATATAGCCCCTTTCCACTAAGTGTTTCTTTCCACTAAGTGGAAAAAGACAAAAAAAAAAAAAAAAAGAAAGAAAGAAAAGAAAAACATAATTTCAAATGTGATACCTAGAATTTTGCCACAGTAAGTTGCCTCTCAGTATGTGGGGAAAAAAATTTCACACCTGGTCAGTATGTCCTCCAAAATATGACTTGGGCAGATATGGTTTTAGGAAACCAGCATTTTCAAAAGTGAGAATTTAGAAGGTTTTAATTTTACATAACTATAAAGTTTCAATAGGGAAGGAGGAAATCAGACTATTAAACACACAATGGCCATATATAATTTATTATCCAAACTGGGGACAATGTGAGAGAAAAATGGAGACTACTTTTAAAATTATGCTCAGAAAACAGATTGCAGACACTCAGGGAAGGTAGGAAATATGATCATTCTGTCTGTAACTGAAGAACATGAACATAGACATGTTGCTGCTTTGTGTTTCCATATTCTTTGTTTTTATTTTGATCAGGATTTTGTTTGTGAGTCAAGCCCAGGCTTGCCTTAATCCTCCTTCCCTTGCCTGCCAAGTATTGGATTACAGGCATATACACCTGGGTGGCAGACCACTTTTTCTTTAATATAGAGGGTTCTCTGTAAATAGCTGACATTCAAATAATATTGTAATTTATAGCACAGAAAACAGGAGAGCCTCTTTCCCTTCCCTCATCTTTTTAACTTCAGTATTGCATTTGCAATCATAATATTTATGATTTTCTTTACATCAAGTTTCCAAGCACCCATGTAAGAGCATAACACTGTCCATCAGCTGTGTGACTACCTAACACTAGACAAATGCTGTCCAATAGAACTTCCTACAGTTCTGTACTTGGTCTTTGCTGTGTAGTGGCCAGACAGATTATTCAGGAGTTGAAGCATGGCGATGCAATTGAGGAATTAAATGTTAAACTTTGTTTAATTTTCATTATTTTAAAGGAAATTTATATAGCTACACAGGCAAGCAGTTAATATATTGAATTTCTAGATTCACAGTTTCTAGATTGTGGCAAATGGATGTAATAAAGTTAAAACTGGATGTCTTTTCACACTTTCTGTTTACCATGTCAACAACAGACACGACTGGAATCTCAGTAGGTTGAAGTCTTAGCCTTTTGATTCCAACGATCAGTTTTATCTCCATTAAGTTTAAGGAAAGGAATATATAGGTGTTAACAGTATTTGCAAAGTAGAGCACTGATGTTCATTTTAATTGGAACATTATGGAAAATATTGTTTATAGAGGAATGATTAGCAGACTTGAGCGACTTCTTCATTCCATTGTATATATGCTTTACCATAATTTCTACAGACAGACGTACTTATGCCAAATCCTCCTCTAAGGATCCTAAGTCTTCCAAGTTTTAAGGCTCTGTTTCCAGAATTTCATTCCTCTTAATGGAGGAAGGGTAAATTCAAAGCAATTAATATTACATATCTCCATTAAACCAAGTGTTTTCTTCTACATGGTCCTCTCATTAATTATGTACCTCATTCCATGTATCTCACTACTTTCTGCTTCGTATTATCTGTGTGACTTTAATAAAAAAGTGAAAGAAGTAGATACCATGGACGACACATACATTTTACTTCTGTTGGTGAGAAGGTATTTTGAACACAAGGCTGTATTCCCTGCAACATGAAGTGTTGTTCTTTATACATCATATGTCACTCATGTGGTCACTCAGAAAATGGTCATCAGTTTATTTGGAATATTTTGTGGAGATACCTCACATATTTTTAAAGTTAATAGGATATGAAATGGGATAAGGTAAATTCTTGAACAATAAAGCAACTGTCAGTTCTCAGGAACTCAAGAGGAAATCCATTATATTCATCAAAGATTAGTAAAACAGATAGGGTGATTGGATATAAATTTGAGGATGCAATAAAATTGATTTTTCTGTTAGGATTGCATGCTGGGATAATTGTTTTGGAAAAAAATTGATATTTTATTGAAACCTTTTGTTGTAATATTTTGTATATTTAAGACTCCTTCCCAATTAAATCACTTAAGACTATTACTAGGATATTATTGATATACAGAAGCTATACATTTTTAACAGATGTAACTTGAATTTGGAGAGAAGTTTATCCTTGTGAACTCATCATCACCACAATCGACTCGTAACCATTTTCGACCCCTCCACCTTTCCCATCACTCTCATTCAATAATGTTTGTGTGTCATAAGATTATTTAATGTAAAAGCTACCTTCTTAGCAAGTTTCTAGCACACAATACAGTACTATTAGATGTAGGTCTCTAGGATCTCTCCATCTTGTATTTGTACTTCTACTAATTGTTATACCTAAAGCTTTGACTCCTTTGGCTCATGCTATTTCTCTAGCCTCACCCATCACCATTCTACTCCAGACTTTTGTGAATTTATCTTACATTATGTGTGTGATACACAGTATTTGTCTCTCTGCGTTATTTAACAGCATAATGCATTCTATATTCATCCATTGTATTGCAAATTTTAAGATTTCCTTCCTTTGAAAAAGGATTAATTCCAGCCTAGAGACATGGCTCAGTGGTTAAAAGCACTGGTTGTTCTTGCCAAAGACCTGGACTTGAATCCCAGGACCCACATGGTGGCTAATAGCCATCCATAACTCCAGTTCCAGGGGATCTGATACCTTCTTCTGACCTCTGTGAGCACTGCAGAACTCACATACACTTACATATATGCAGGCAATACACACATACACATAAAATAAAGAAAAAGTGAATTCCACGTAATGCATTTACTAGATTTTATTTATCCATTCATCCATCAATGAACCCTTGGTTTACTTGCATGACTTGGCCACTGTGAATAATGCTGCACTGACCTTGAGAATAGACAGCTCCTTGAGATACTGATTATAATTCCACTAATATGCTTAGAAGTGGAATGGTTTGATCACATGGTAGTTCTATTTGAATTTTCAAACAACTTTTTTTTCCTTAGTGGCTATATCAATGTACTTTTCCTCCAACAGTGTATAAGGTTTCCTTCTCTCCACATTCTTACTAACACTTACCTTTTCTTATGTTATGGAAATAACAATTCAATAGGACTGACTTTTTCTCTCACAATGGTCTTGATCTGCATTGCCTTATGATCAGTGCTTCCCAGCTCCCTTTCCTTTACCTATTGGCATTTGCATGTCTTCTTGGAGAAGTTCTATTCACTTCCTTTGTTAATTTTTAATTGAATTATTATTCAGGGTTTTGTGTTTTATTGCCATTGATTTGTGGAAGTTCCTCATATCTTTTGAATGTGGATACTTCATTAAATATATGGTTTGCAAATATTAAGATTTATCCTACTTGATAGGCTGTTTTACATTTTGCTGTTTCTTTTGATGTGCAGAAAATTTAAAGTTTTTTAAAACTTTTTAAAATATATATTTTGTATAAGATTATCAAATCTAGACCCATGTCCCCCACCTTATCCCCCACCCCACCAGAGCTCATGTATTCTGCCAAACATGCTTTTCATCTCTTTCTCAGTCTTTCTCAATATTCTCCATGAGGAAGTTGACTGTTTTGAGCAGAAGTTCACTGTTTCAGTCAGTTCTTTGATGCAGTCCTTTCTGTTGTTGTTGTTGTTTCCAATATGCA
This sequence comes from Rhizomys pruinosus, assembly GCA_009823505.1. Lineage (NCBI taxonomy): Eukaryota > Metazoa > Chordata > Mammalia > Rodentia > Spalacidae > Rhizomys > Rhizomys pruinosus. The sequence goes on along the minus strand of VZQC01013061.1, from coordinate 1,150,714 downwards.
TCACTCCCAACTGCTTGGGACAAAAGCTCAATGGGACCATGCACAAAGAAATGACTTACCACTAGGAATTTTGGCACTAGCATCCACAGATGAGAGATACCCTTTGTTGTTGTGTTTTCTGGGACTGTGTTACTTCACTCAGCATGATTTCTTCTGTCATTTTGCTCTTTCTTTACTGCAATAGTCATTGTGTAGATGTACACATTTTCTCTATCCACTCATCCAATTGAGGGTCATTGGGTTTTTCCAGCTGCCTGCTATGTGAAAGAGCTGAAATAAAAATGCATGCATGTATTATGCCGTGGGGTAAGTCTTGGGGGGGGGGGGGGGGGGGTAGGCACTGCCCAGGAGTGGTATGGGCTGGGTTCGGGTGGCAAGTTCATTCAAAGTCTTCCAAGGGTTCTCCACACTGCTTTCCATAGTGGCTGTACGAGTTTACATTCCCACCAGCAGTGGATGAGTGTTCCCTTCCCCACAACCTCTCCAGCACTTGGTATCTTTGTTTTCTTGATCCTAGCTGTCTTATTGGAGTAAGATATATCTTAAAGTGGTTTTCATTTGCATTTCCTTAATGATTAGTGATGTTGAACATTAAGGTGTTTCTCAGCCATGTCTAATTCCTCACTTGTGAAGTTCTGTTCAACTCTTTCCTCCATTATTGAGTGGGTCATTTGTTTTCTTTCTTCTTTGTTTTTTGAGTAGTTTATATATTCTGGAAATTAATGCTTTGTCAGATGTTTCTGCCGTGAAGATTTCCTCCCACTCTGTGGGATTTCTCTTCACTACCTTGATTGTTTCTTTTGATGTACAGAAGCTTTTGAGTTTAATGAGGTCCTTTGTCAATTGTCCTATCTTAATTTTTGTGGCAGTGCTGCTGTCTGATTTAGGAAGTCTTTTCCTACGCCTATGTCTTGTAGTCTGGCTGCCCACTTTTTCTTCTATTGCCTTCAGAGTTTGGGGTTTACGTTGAGGTCTTTGATCCATCTGGAGTTGACTTTTGTTTCAGGGCGAGAGGTAGGGCTTAATTTCATTCTTCTACAAGTGTGTGATCCAGTTTTGCCAACATCCACTTGCTGAAGATGCTGTCTTTTCTCCATTGTGTCTTCTTAATCCCTCGTCAATTATGAGATTGGCTGAAATTCTATGTGCTCAGGTTTGGATCTTCAGTTTTGTTGCATCAGTCAACAGGTCTGTTTTTGTGCTCGTACAGGCTGTTTTTATGACTCATAGCCCTGTAGTATAGTTTGAAGTCTGGTATAGAGATCCCCCTGTGTAGCTCTTTGCTCAGGGTTGTTTGGCTATTCGGGGTCTTTTTGTTTTTTCCAAATGAATTTAAGGACTTTTTTTTTCCAAGCCTGGTGAAGAAACTCTTGGGGATTTTGATGGGATTGTGTTAAATCTATACAAGAGTTTTGGTAGATTGCCTATTTTACAATGTTAATTTTCCAATCCATGAGCATGAGAGGTTTTTCCATCTTTCTGATGTCTTCTTCAACTTCTTTCTTTAGGGTTTAAAATTTTTGTTGTAGAGATCTTTGGTGTCTTTGGATAGGTTTGTTCTAGGTATTTTATTGTTTTTAGGCTATTGTGAGTGGGAAGGTCTCCTTGAATTCTTTCTCCAGTTGCTTGTTGTTGTGTGTAAGGAAAGGCCATGATTATTTTTAAGGTTAATTTTGTATCCTGCCCTTTGCTGAAGCTGTATTATAGTTTCTAGGAGTTCTGGTGGAGTTTTTAGCATCCCTTAAGTAAACAATCATATCATCAGCAAATGGGATAGCTTGACTTCCTCATTTCCAATTAGTACTCCTTTAACTTCCTTTTCTTGCTTATTGCCCTAGCAAGTGTTTCAAGCCTATATTGAAGAGGATGGTGACAGGGGGCAGCCTTGCCAAGTTCCTACCTTTAAAGGAATGTTTCTGTCATTTCCCCATTTAGGATGATATTGGCTGTGGGTTTCTGTATATGGCTTTGATACATTGGGAATGATCCCTCCAATCCAATTCCCTCTAGGGATTTTAAGCATGAAGGGATGCTGGATTTTGTCAAAAGCTTTTTTCAGCATCAATTGAGATGATGGTGTGGTTTTTGTCTTCATTCCATTTATGTGTTTGATGATGTTTATTGATTTTCGTATGTTGAACCATCCCTGCATCTCTGGTATGAATCCAACTTGGTCATGAGGATGATCTTCTTGATGTGGGTCTGTATGCGATTTGTCAGTATCCTGTTTAGAATTTTTGGATCTGTTTTCATTAGGGAGATGGGTCTATAATTCTCCTTTTTAGTTGTAATCTTTGCCTGGTTTTGGTAATAGAGTGATGCTGGCTTCATAGAAGGAATTCCTCTTTCTTGTATTCTTCCTAAACATTTCAGTAATAATGGTTGTAGTCTTTTTGAAGTGTTTTATAGAATTCTGCCATGAACCATCTGGACCTGGGCTTTTTTTAGTTGGGAGGTTTCTTATTACATCTTCAATTTCTTCATCTATTATGAGTCTGTTTAAGCTGTCTGTCTCTTCTTGGTTGAGCTTTGGTGATCCAGGATTTCAGATATTCATCCATTTCTTCTAGGTTTTCAAACTGGTAGAGTATAGGTTTTTTTATTTCTTCTGATATTCTATTTCTTCTGGATTTTTGTCTGTTGTTGATATTTCTCTTTCATCACAGATTGTATTGATTTGGAGTTGTTCCCTCTTTCTTTTGGTTTAACTGGGCTAGAGGCTGTCTATTTATTTCTTTCAAAGAACCCAATTTTTGAATTCCTTGATTTTTTGTATTGTTTTCTTTGTTTCTATTTCATTGATTTCTGCTCTCATTTTTGTTATTTCTTCCTGTCTATTGCATTTAGGGTTCATCTGTTGTGGCTCTCAAGTGCTTTTAGCTGCAGTGTTAGATTGTTCACTTGAACTCTTTCTGGTTTTCTAATGTAGTCACCCAGGGCTATAAATTTCCCTCTTAGGACTGCTTTTAAAGTATCCCATAGGTTTTGTTGTGTTGTATTGTCATTGTCATTCAGTTCTAGGAATGCTTTTATTTCTTTCTTTATCTCTTCTTGACCCATTATTCAAGAGTGTGTTGTTTAGTCTCCATGTGTTCTTGTAGGCAGTAGGCTTATCTGGTGTTGATGTTCAGCTTTATTGCACTGTGGTCTGATAGAATGCATGAAACTATTTTCAATCTTTTGTATTTGTGAGGTTTTTCTGTGTCCCAGTATGTGTCGATTTTGGAGAACGTTCCGTGGGGTGCTGAGTAGAAAGTGTATTCTCTGGTATAAGGGTGGTAGAGGTTTATGAGGTCCATTTGTTGTATCATATCTTTCAGTTCAGATGGCTCTCTGTCTATTCTTTGTCTTGTTGACCTGTCCAAAGTGCTCAGTGGGGTATTGAAGTCCCCTACTATGAGTGTACTGGGGTTAGTGTGTGACTTGTGGTCCTGGAGAATTGTCTTTATAAAGTTTGGTGCACCAGAGTTTGGTGCATATATATTCATAATTGTGAAATCTTCTTGGTGAATTGTCCATTGATAAAAATGTAATGGCCTTCTTTTTCTCTTCTGATTTCTTTTACTTTGAAGTCTATTTTGTCTGATATTAAAATGGCAACACCTGCTTTCTTTTTGGTACCATTTGCTTGGAATATTTTTTTTCCAATCTTTCACTTTAAGGTGGTGACTGTCCTTGAAGGTAAGATTTTTTTGTAGACAGTATATCAATGGGTTCTGTTTCCTAATCCAATCTCCCAGTCTATATCTTTTGATTGGGGAGTTTAGTCCATTAATATTTAAGATTATGACTGATAGGTTTATGTTGCTTCCTTTCACCTTATTATCCAATTGCAGTTTTGGTTTAGGTTTCTACTTCTGCAGTTATGCTTTTATTGATTTTCTCTTCTAGGTGCCTGGGGATGGTTGCTCCTTTCTTCTGTCCTTTGAATTGCTTCAAGTATTTCTCTGAAGCGTTGGTTTCAGACATGTATTTTCATTTTGTTTATGCCTGGAAGTTTTTCTCTCTCCCTCAACTATAATCGACATTTTTGGGGTATAGTAACCTGCTTGGCATCTATTGTCCTTTAACACTGGGAATGCTTTGTTCCATGTTATTCTTGCTTTCATAGTTGTGCACTGAGAAGTCAGTTTTGTAATTCTGATAGGTTTCCCCTTATAGTCACTTGTTGTTTTTCTCTTGTGGCTTTAAGGATTTTGTCTTTGTTTTGGGTGTCTAGCATTTTAAACTATGATGTGGCGTGTAGATTTCTTTTCTGATCTCGTCTGTTTGGAGTTCTATGCGCTTCTTGTATTTGTATTGGTTTGTCTTTTTTTAGTTTGGGGAAAATTTTCATCTATTATTCTGTTGAAGATCTGATCAATACAATTCTCTTGGGATTCTTCTCCTTCCTCTATTCCTATGATGCAGAGGTTTGATCTTTTCATGTGTCCCCACAGTTTCCCTGGTTGTTCCACTTTTGTGTATTTTTAAATTTTTCATAATCTTTCCTTGAGGTTTTTAGTTGTTCTGTGTTATCTTCCAGGTCTGATATTCTTTGTTCTGCTTCCTCCATTCTGCTTCTGAGGCTTTTTCCACTCCTTTCCTCTTGATTGGATGAGTGTTTGATTTCCTTTTTCATTTCCTCTTCTGATTTCTTTAGTATTTCCACTTCCTTTTGGAGCTTCTCAATCCCTTCCTGTAGCTCTTTGCTTCGCTGGTTGGTTTCCTTATTTTTTTCAACATGGGATCTTTTCAGTGTTTCCACTTCCTTTTTGAGTTCTTCATTCTCTTTTCTTAATTCTTTGATTCGCTCTTTATAATCCTGCACTTCTTTAAGTATGTTCATGATTGTGCTTCTGATATCTGTGTTCTGGGCCATCCCCAAGGACCATCCCACTGTAGGAATCTTCCACAGGGTTGGTAGAGCTTGGTGTGGGATTATCCAGCACCTTTCCCATATTGTCTCTTCTTCATGTATGAGCTTCTTCTTCGGCATATGAGCTTCTCCTTGCCTGTATTCCAATGTGAGTCACAAATGTCTTTTCACTGTGTTGAAGGCTTGCTTTGCTTGCCTCCTTCAGATGCTTTTGTAATCCCAGTTGGGGGGGGGGTGTCTTGGGAGATCTCTGATCTCAAAACTCACACAACCCCACCTTTTATACCAGCTGGGAGGATAACTCCGCCCCCACAGTCACAAAAGCCAATTAAGCCAAAGACAACTAGATTAACTAGATTAAGTCAAACAACAATCCGCCTTGTTGAAACACCCAGCTCCTACCTATTTACCTGCGCTTCAGGTGATCTTGGGAGATCTCTGATCCAATTTTAAGTTTTTGAGGTCTCATTTGTCTATTTTTCTTTGTTGCCTGTGCTCTTCAATTACGTGCAAGAAATTATGGCCATAACCAATGTTATAGAGATTTCTTCAGCTTTTTCTTTTAGGTGTTTTACAGTATTAGATTTTATAGTTAATTCATTTTGAAGACTTTTGTATGAGATAAGGATTTCCCAATTAAATAGTTTAAATATTGGGAAAATGCATACGGTGTTTCTCTCTGCCTTGTTTACAGAAGTAGAAAGCTAGAAATAATCCACTTGTCCAAAAAGGGAGAATGATTAATACAACATTGACCAGCTATAAATAGACCATTATATGACTAATTGAACAGCTTTTATTTATGTTAAAATGTTCACGACATAATATTAAGTAATAAACAAAAGATAGAAAGCTTGGGAGAGAATATCCAAGATACTCAATTTATGGTGATTCTTAAAAAAATACCTCTCTTGTCTTTTATATTTTCAAATGTATTTAATATCAGTAATATGATTCCCAGGTTAGTAGATAATATATCATTCTCAAAATATTTAGTTCCTCTTTTTTTAATAAAGACTTCGACAAAATTCAAACTTCTAGAAAGCCAAGCATTTGTAGATTGCATTTAGTTTGTTCTTTTCATGGAGAGTGGGATGTAGCTGGCTTACCAGGGTCAAGTCAACCATCTTGATTTGATGAGTCAACTGAAATTTCAAGTTTTTTTTCAGCTACACAAGTAAAAACAGGTTAGGGGTAAGTTCTAAATGGGAAAATGCCAAAAAATATTTACAAAAGAATATGTATTAGTTTTATATGCATTGATTTAAAAAAATGTATATTGGTTTGTAAAAGAGTAATTGCCAGTTGTTCCCTGAGCCAGAGCCAGGAAGGTGATGCAAGATCAAATGGAAATGAATCCTACAAGCTCCTGGGACCTGGTTCATATGAACCTACAGCATTGGTATCAGCATGCACAAGACCCATGCAAGCTCAGCTGGACAAAATCTCAGCACAGAAGTGTAGAACTGGGTAGCAGATCCCAAACTTGGCTGAGGAAATATTGGCAGCAGATAGTGGTCAGATGAGGAAGATCTGGTCTTTTTTTAGAAAAGAGACTCCTGATAGGCTAACTAGAGCTCAGGGGAGGAGGTGGCACTGAGGAGTGACTGGGGAGAGTAATTTGGCACTATGGACTCTAGTACAAAAGACAGAAGGTATGAATTCTGGGAGTCGGGGGGAGGGAGGGAAGGTGGCAAGGGAGAAGCAGGTGTAATGGTGATTAAGACTGGCTGGAAAACTATGTATGAAACATATAAAAATTCAATAAAAAAGTAATTACCAGTTGTGATGGCTAATTCTGGGTGTGAATTTGACTGGATGTGGATTAACTAAAACGAGAGAGACCTTCTGATTGGATCATGTGAAGTGTGAAGGCCCGCCCTACATGTGGGGTCGTCTCCTGACGGTGACCCTTACAGAAGGCCATGGCGGAAAGGAGCTCTCGCTCTTTGCCACTTGCCCGCTCTCTCACTGGTGAGTTTGTCTTGGTGCTATGACCAACTCCTTGGATTCCAGCACAGCAGATCTCCCGGGATCCTTTGGGCCTTCACACCAGATTGGGACTACTGAGACAGCCATCCTCCTGGACTGAGCAACTACCAGATTCTCAGCCTCTCCAGTATGGTAGAGCCATTGTTGGAATACTTGGACTCTACCCTGTGAGCTAATCGAATAAATCCATATATATATATATATACACATATATATATGAATTACATACATATTCTACCAATTCTGTGTCTTTAAAGAGAACTTTGGGGCTGGAGGGAAGGCCTAGCGGTTAAGAGTGCCGATCGCTCTTGCAGAGGACCCGGGTTCGATCCCCAGCACCCAAATGGCGGCTGAGAACTGTCTATAACTCCAATTCCAGGAGAACTCCAGTTCCAGGGGAATCCAACACCCTCTTCTGACCTCCGCAGCATTGCACGACATGGGTGCACAGACCTACATACAGACAGTACATTCATACACATACAAAAATAAATAAAAATTAAAAAAATAAAGAGAACTTTGACTAATACACTTGCCATAAGGACAGGGAACTATGGTGACTATAGATAACGAGATTGGGCTGTGTGTCAGTTTATATTATGATGGAAAACATGATGTAGCATAAGTCGTATGTTTTCTTACTGCCCTATGAAAAAACTGATTACTTTTCTGCCCAGCAAAATTTAAAAGTGGCCAGTATTTGTGTCTGCCAGAGTAGAAAAGGAAAACACCAAATGGTAGAAAGCAGAGTTTGAGAAAGTCCGGATGCAGTTTTGTAGATGAGATCCTAGTACTCTGACAGTCTATTTTGAAATCTGAATTGGAATAAATGGAAATTTCATTGCACAAAGCTTTGTAAATAATGGACCGATAATAAGAACTGTATTCTACCTATTCATAATATTTGATTTTTGGAATCTTATTTTCAGACTAAACTTGTCTTTCCTAACAAGCAGCAATTTAAAGAATAGCAGCTCAAAAGGAGTTTAAAATTATAGAAAAGTCAGAGAAAAAAATACCACCAGTCTTTTCCTAGAGGATCTGCCATTTAAAACTACATCTGCTTTTAATGCGAGTATCCTTGTGGCTACTGACTATGAAAGCTTAGAAGCTGCAGAGAGCTGGCTTCGAGTCCTCCCCGAGGGGGAATAGCTTGGAGCTTTCCATCCATTGTGGCATCAAACCTTGAGAACCCTGTCTGCATTGCCACACTAGAGAGGGAGACAGAGAAAAAGAGGAGAGGTTGTAGGAGAGAGGAAGAAAGGGAGGAGGGAGATGGTAGCTTGAAGTGCTGGCAGAAACGTGGACAGTTATTGCATTTACAGGGTCTAACCTTAGGAAAACAATCTTGCTTCTTTTGGATATGAGGAGAGGACACGGAGAACACAAGTAAGGCCAGTATTGAGGTTAGTGAAAAAAAGAAAAATGGCATGAAGTCTCCTGTTTGGTGCTAACACTGTGTGAGACGGGGTTTCCTCGGCTCCTAACTCCTTGCTCTGGCTTCCTGTATTCATTTCCTGGTTTCTTAAGGAAATGCAGCGGTTACTGTAACAATGACCAATGTTTCAAAATCACTTTTTTTTTTTTGTCTTTTTTTTTGAGACAAGGTCTCCCTGGAGCCTCAGCTGTCCTGGAACTCACTCTGTAGACCAGGCTGGCCTTGAACTCACAAAGATCCGCCTGCCTCTGCCTCCCGAGTGCTACGATTAAAGGCATGCGCCACCACGCCCGGCTTCAAAATCACTTTTAACTTAATGCATGTCTCCATGGAAAAATGGGTTTCCGGTGCCAGAGAACGCAGTCCGCTCCATCATTTCCTTATGGTGCGTGTGTTTAGAGGCAGCTGCTTCACCTCTGGCCCCGCGCTTCCTTCAGCGGATCGGTCCCACAGCTGCTTGCTTCTGGGCTGCTGAGGGTGATGGCTCAGTGGCTGGTATAGATCAACCATGTAAACTATTATATATATACTTTTTAAGATTTGTGAGAGCCAGGTCTCACTTAGATAGAAATTAGTTGTCTCCTGAAATGGTCAGTGGGAAGGAATTAGCGGTCTCAGGTTGGAGGGGGTCTCAGCAAGACTGAGACAAATTTATTGAATAGATGGTGTCTTTTATACAGCTTAGGTTGGCTAAGATAAGCATAAGTAAAAGCTTCTAATGAAAGGTGCTTTAATTACCAAGAAGCAGATGTATAGCCACTCCCCACAAAAAATCTGTAAAGGGAGGAGGGAGGGAACTGGAGTTTACCCAAGAGGCCAGGGGCGACTTGAGGAAGCCCATAAATCCAAGAAAGGGCCTTTATTGAGAAAACCTGATTCTAATCAGGGTTCCCATGCCCCAATTGTCAAGGATATGAACTAGGAGACCTGCCAGAGTCACGCAGGCAAGGCCTTATGGCTCCCTGCAAAGATCTATTTTTATTTTATATGTAGGAGTGTTTTGCCTACATGTATGTATGTATGTATGTATGTATGTATGTATGTATGTATGTATGTTTGTATGTATGTACGTATGAATGTACGTATGTATGTATGGGTACAACATGGAGTGCAGTGTCTAGGGAGGCCAGAAGTGGTCATCAGATCCCCCGGAACTGGAGTTATAGATGGTTGTGATCTGACCTGTGGTTGCTGAGAAGAGAATCTGGGTCCTCTGCAAGAACAGCCAGTGCTCTTAACCACTGAGCCATCTCTCCAGGCCATATGAAACATTTTGGTTATTACATACTCAATAAATAGCTATGTTTCTGGCTCTTTCCTTTCTCTACTTCATACAAATCCTTACCTTCCTAGTTAATATAAAACCAAAGAAGGGAAATGTACTATAACCAAAAATCAGGCTATTAATAAGCAAAAGAAAAGATGAACAGGAGTATCATTAGCATCTTAATTGAGAAAGCAAGTGGTCATAGGAGCAAGACACTTGAACCTGCTATTTCATTCAGTCCTCACCACAGTTCTGTGAGGGAAGCACAGACTGGAAAATCCCAAAGACAGGTATGGTTCAGTGCCTACGGAATGAAGGGATGGGATTAAGAAACTTGCAAACTTTCAGGGCTGTGATTCTATTATTCTTTGCTCTTTCTAAAGCCAGCCTAGTGAAAAATAGGAAATTTGACTCTACAACTCCAATTTCTTGATTCTTCAAGGACTTTGTAGTAGGTTAGTACTTAAAAAGGAGAATCTTGTTTCAAAGGAAATGGAAAATTGCAGCTATACAGACATATCTTCCAAAATACAAAACAAAACAAAACAAACAAACAAACAAAAAGAATAGCCAGGCGTGGTGGCACACGCCTTTAATCCTAGCACTTGGGAGGCAGAGGCAGGCAGATCTCTGTGAGTTCAAGGCCAGCCTGGTCTACAGAGTGAGTTCCAAGACAGCTGGGGCTACAGGGAGACCCTGAAAAAAAAAAAAAAAAAAAAAAAAAGAAAGAAAGAAAGAAAGAAAGAAAGAAAGAAAGAAAGAAATATCTTCCATTCTTTCCTACTTGTGGCATTTTCATAAAGCATACTGTCTCAAGGCAATGGGTATGGCCACGTTCATTTATTCAAGGGTGCTCTTGCTGGATGATTCCTGCCTTCACACATCACAGTTCTTCTGCTCTGTCCCTACGTCCTTGCTAGTATTCGGCCAGTGCTCTTCTCGACGCCTCCCTATCTTTCAGAGTAGCACAGCTTTCCATATCTTTGACTATTTTATTTATTTCTAATTGTTTGCTCTTAAATGAAAGAGATCATGTTTTCCAAAATAGTTAAGCTTGGAGCTCCCTTTTATATCAAAGGAAAAGTCAGTCACCCTAGAAGAAGACTAAATCACACACATAGAATATGAAATGTGAATGCCAAGTTTCTATATCTGTGAGAACATCAGTGTGCGCTTTATAGTTTAATTCTTCAGATTGCAGTTTGTGCTGAAGTCCAAAGTGGCCCAGGTCCCCAAAGACCTGAGGGCCTTATTTTCTTCCAAGAGACAATGCCATGGCAATATCGTGTCGGCCTGGTTACAAGGACTTCCATAGAGGCCAACACAGTCCTGGCATGGTTCAACAGGCACTGAGTTTGATATAACTTAGTATGTCTGTGATTTGACTTTGAATGATTTTATTTTTAAGAACCAAATATAAGTAGCCCATCTCTATTATGTGGATAAGAATATAGTGAACTAAAAGTAAATAATTGCCACCAGAATACTGTCATCTTTTAAAGTTTACTAGTATATTATATTTTATTATAAGCATGTGGTATGTACAAATCATTCTTACTGCCCTTATCTAGCACCTAAAATATAACTTTGTAAAAAAGGATGCTTTATGATGTTTGGTTGCTATAGATAATGAGAGTATTACGACTTATCATAATAGATCCAATAAAATGGAAAAATTAGGTGCTTTGGAGATGTTTCAGATCTAGTTTTTAAAGATTAAAAACACTGAAACCTTACCAAGCTATCAGTTACTTCATATGTCAAGTATGAAAATTATAAGCAACAAAAAAAGAAAATTATAAACACCATCAGAGTGTTATTGGGAATGCTTACTGTAAATGTCAAGTATAATTATTATTCGTGAATATGCCATGCACAGTACTTGCCACATGGAATATACTCAGTGTGATTAATGTTTATAAAACCATACTTAAGAATAACCATGAGAAGTTTCCTGGAGAATAAAATTGTTATAGAAAAGCAACTGGGGAAGAAACAATGCTGCGGTTGAGCTACAGGAAGCAATTGCTCAGACAGATGAGCTCTAAAAGCAGAAAGCAGGCTTGGCAGGAATGGATAGTTAATCCCAATGAAGTATTTTAGGGGGTCTGTAAATCTTTAGACTTGGTAATAAAAATTAATAAACTGATATTTATAAAAATATATGAATAATTTTATGATTAATAAACTTAATCATTTAATAGTATTTCTGATTTCATGATGGTATGTCATATTTTAAGATCCAAAGATAGCTCAGTTGGTAACGTACTTGTCTTGCATGCAAACGCAAGGACCTGAACTAAATCCTTAGAAATCATATAAAAAAGATGCCAGGTATTGTGGTGAGTGCTTATAATCCAAGCACTGGGATGATGAGTAGCGGAGTCCTGGGACCCTCTGGACATCCAGCCATCCTGGGCCTTCTGATTATCCAGGGAATTTGGGCCCTTGGGTCATCCAGCTGTCCTGGGCCTTCTGGTTATCCAGGGAATCTGGGCCCTCGGGTCATCCAGTCCTGGGCCTTCTGGTTATCCAGGGAATCTGGGCCATTGGGTCATCCAGTCCTGGGCCTTCTGGTTATCCAGGGAATCTGGGCCCTCGGCTCATCCAGCCAGCCTGGGCCCTTGGGTCAGCGAGTTCCTCAGTGGGAGGCCCTATCTAAAAAATGTGCATGGTATCTGAGAAACAACACCCAATGCTTTTCTCTAGCCTTCACTTGCATGCACACATTTGTACACACATACCTGCATACACATGTGTACTGCCCCCCATACATGCACACACACACGGTTGGAAATCACAGGTTCAGACCAATAGCAACTGAGGGACTGCTTGAGTCAAGTTATGATCATCTGTGGGGTTCTTAATAGATTAAAATTTCATAATACCATAAAAGTATATGCTACCTTTACCGATTTATGCATGAAAAATGTGAATTCCCCAAGAATAGTGATGCCACAGTAGTTATTATAACTCCAAATAACCACATACGGGGGCATGTATGGTACTGAAAACAAAGATGGTCTTTAAACAGAGGACAGCCTCTGAAACTTCAGTTCTAATATAGTAAAAGCTATCATAAAATAAAGATGTTCAGAATCCTTAATGGAAATCCCTCTTCAAAGGGATTTCCTTTGTTTCTTATACAGAGATTGGATTAACTGGTTTCTATGATCTAGCTGTTCTGAGCTGGTTTATTTTGCACAGCTCCAAAATGGAGTTTCTGGTCTTATAGTTAGATCAAGCAGTTGAGAGTCAATAGCTCTGGGCACTATTTGGTCACTATTATCATATGTAATATTATTGATGGCTCCTTTTTTTAAACTATTTTTAAAACTTTATTTATTTTTGTATGTGTATGAATGTACTGTCTGCATGTAGGTTTGTGCACCTGTGTCATGCAATGCCACAGAGGTCAGAAGGGGGTGTTGGATTCCCCTGGAACTGGAGTTAAAGACAGTTCTCAGCTGCCATGTGGGTGCTGGGGATCGAACCCTGGTCCTCTGCAAGAGCAGTTGGTGCTCTTAACCGCTAGGCCATCTCTCCAGCCCCACAGTGGCTCTTTCTTTACCTTTCTACTGGACATGGAAATTGCTACCTCTCAAAAACTTTAAGTTCCTTTGACAAGATGGGCTTGTGTGCTAGGAGCACATAGTTATAAAGGAGGTCAACATGAATTTGGTTCCTGAGGTTAAAATATATGTTAATTTAACTGCTGGTACACACCTTTAGTCCTTGTACTCAGGAGGCAGAGGCAGAGGCAGGCAGATCTCTGTGAGTTCAAGCCAGCCAGATCTCCATAGAGAGTTCCAGACCAGCTGGGGATAGGGGAGACCCTGTCTCATATATGTTAATTTGCTGTTCAATGTGGCTTGGGATAAATGAGAAAGAACATAGCACTTTTGGGGAATGACAGACACGTAACATGTCCCCATTTGTTTTGCAAGTCATCACTGGACTCAAGACTTCAGGATCAAGGAATAGATGAGAGGCTAAGAAAGGAGACAGAGTGTCAAGGATTGCCTGCCTTTGTTGGAAGGAAATATAAAACACACCTAGTATATATTATAGACAAAAGTATTAACATTGAGACTATCTCAGTTTGTATTTTTGTCCTTCTCTGTTGTCTCAAATAACTGAAAATGTCTGATTTCTCAAACTGTGCTGGAAATAAGAGACCTTAGCCTAGAAACTAGACCAAGATAAACTGCCTTCTTCTCCATGTAACCTGAGTATCATGTTGCTCTTCTTTTTCTTGCCTCCCTCTCTCATGCTGGTCATCATTTCTTCTTGCTGCAGGCATATGTACACACATACCTGCATACACATGCTACCACGTGTGTGTTACTTGTGTACTGAGAGTTGTATCCCATGGCCAGCCAAACCCCAAATGTGGGGTAAGGCTTCCTTAAACTGGAATAAATATTCACACTATGGTCTGAAGGAGCAGAGACTCTCTAGAAGTAGAGCTGACTAGTCACGCTACAGGACACAGGGCCAAAGCTATTACATGAGATCTGTCCATAAGGACACTTTTATGAGCATAATTTGATGATATTTTTCTAATTTCCCAGAATGGCTACAATAACATATAGCCAAGTATAATAGAAAATATTGTTTTATTTAAAAATTCCTTAAATTAATAAAGTCCTTTTTAGTTTGATGAGGTCCCACTTGTCAATTGTTGACCCTATTTCCTGTGCAGCTGCTGTTTGATTTAGAAAGTCTTTTCCTATGCCTATGTCTTGTATGTTGCTATCAACATTTTTTCTATCACCTTCAGGGTTTTGGGTTTAAGGTTGAGGTCTTTAATCCACTTGGAGTTGATTTTTGTACAAGTGAAAGAAACAATCAAGGAAATGAAGAGAAAACCCAGAGAGTGGGAGGAAACCTTCACCAGTGGTACATTTGACAGAGCATTAACATCCAGAATATAAAAACTACTCAAAAAACAAAGAAGAAAACAAATGACTCACTCAAAAGATGAAGTAAAGAGCTGAACAGAGACTTCACCAGTGAGGAAGTAAAGATGGCTGAGAAACATCTTAAAAAGTGTTCAACATTAATAATGCAAATTAAAACCACTCTAAGATATCAACTCACTCTGATAAGACTGGCTAAGATCAAGAAAACAAAAGACACCAAATGCTGGAGAGGTTGTGGGGAAAGGGGAACACTCATCTACTGCTGGTGGGAATGTAAACTCGTACAACCACTATGGAAAGCAGTGTGGGGAACCCTTAAAAGAATCAAGATGAGCTTACCACCTGACCCAGTCATACCACTCCTGGGTATATACCCACAAGACTCATCCTACTGCAAAGATACATGCACATCTAATGTTTATTACAGCTTTCTTCACAATAGTGAAGAGCCCTCAACTGATGAGTGGATAACAAAAATGTGGTACATCTACACAAGGGAGTTCTATGCAGTAGTAAAGAAAGATGACATCATGAAATTTGCAGGTAAATGGATGGAACTTGAAGCCATTATGCTAAGTGAAGTAACACAGTCCTGGGAAAACAAACGGGGAATGGTTTCCCTCATTTACTGATGCTAGCACCAAATCCCCAGTTGAAAGGTAAGCTGAGCAATGATGTTGTTATATTTCTTTTTATCTGAAAGCAACTGTGCTGTTATGTGAATCTCTTAACGGGCTCCAGAATTAACTTACTACTTATTTTCAGACATTGTAATTACCATGTATGGGTGGAAGGCATGTATTCATATTTTAGAGTAATATAAAATTAAAGGGAAAAATATGAATTCTTAAACATATTCTGGAATTAACATAGTTTATTTTTGGAGGTCATAATTTTGGTACATATGTGACATTTAGGCATATTTTGGAGCAACACAAATGGAAGGGAACAACAACAACATAAGAACTGGGTCAAAGAACTGACATAGTTAAATTCTGCCCCCCAAAATAAACCTTGGCAGAGAAAAACTTTAAAAAGACAGAGAAAAGTGCAGGACATGTATGACAGAATCCATGAACTGGGATGGGGTGGGGGACAGGGACAGGGGAATATGTCTATGGTGGTTTGAATGAGAATGTCCCCCATAGGCTTCAAGTATTCAGACATTTTGTCCCCAGTTGGTGGCACTGTTTTGGGAGATCTTAGAAGGTGTGGCCAGGCTGGAGGAAGTACGTCACTGGGGGCAGGCTTAGAGAGTTCAACAAGCTTTGCAGTCTCCAGTTATCTCTCTGCTTCCTGTGCTCATTGGAAGATGTGAACCTTGGCTTTCTGCTCCAGCCCCTGCCACCATGCCTCCCCACCACAATGGACTCTAATTCCCTGGAACCATCAGTCGTAAGCTCAAATAAACTCTTCCTTGTATAAGTTCTCTTGGTCATCATGGTGTTTTTGTTTTTGTTTTTGTTTTTTTCCGAGACAGGGTCTCCCTGTAGCCCTACCTGTCCTGGAACTCACTCTGTACACCAGGCTGGCCTTGATCTCACATAGATCTGCCTGCCTCTGCCTCCCAAGTGCTAGGATTAAAGGTGTGTGTGCCACCACACCCGGCATCATAGTGGTTTTATCACAACAACAGAAAAACGAACTAGAATGATGTCTAAATTGGACTGAAAAATACAAAACATCAATAAAAGTATTTTATTAAAAAATCCTTTTTAAAATAAATTCCTTCAATAAAATCTCTTTACTACTAACTCTTCTGAAAAGTCTGATATATTAGGATAGATTTACACAAAGCATTTTTTCTTGCTCTGCATAAATATTGTGTTCCCTATATTTGTTCATCCATTGAAACTTCTTTGAGAAGGCAGTGCCCATGTTCTTGGAAGAGGATCAGTGGTGCAGAGACTTAGTCTTGGTGGAGCTGAGGAAAGTGATGAAAAGCAGGTGGTTCAGAGAAACAGCCTTTAGGTACTGAGGGGAAAACCCCTTTTTGAAATATTATGGATGTAAATCTTTAGAGGAAATTTTGTGCAGAGGGCTGATGCTTGCCTTATCCATGCTAATTAGACCTAAATTGAATGGAGGGTAGAATTCATGAATGGTGTTCTAAAACTATGGTGTTAGAAGGAGTAGTAACTTTTTTTTGTCTTTTTGAGATGGGGTCTCCCTTTAGTGCCCCCTGTCCTGGAGCTTGCTCTGTAGACCAGGCTGGCCTTGAACTCAGAGATCTGTCTGCTTCTGCCTCCTGAGTCCTGGGATTAAAGGCATGCACTACCATGCCTGGCAGAAGGAGTAGTAATTTTTTACTCTAAGTTTAAAATATCTATTAGACCTCCAAGGAGAGTTGTTAGTAAACAATTAGGCCTATATGTTCAGGAGTGTGATCCAGACTAGACATATAATTTGGGAACTTATAGCATTTGATACCCTAAACATAGATAAGACAGGGGCTGGAGAAATGGCTCAGCAGTTAAGGCCACCGGCTGCTCTTGAAAGAGCCTGGGTTTGACTTCCAGCACCCACACAGCAGCTAACAACCATCTGTAACTCCAGTTCCAAGGGAATCCAATGCTCTCTTCTGACCTCCACAGGCATTGCACAACATAGGTGCACTTACACACATGCAGTGTAGGCAAGACACTCATACAAATAAAATAAAAACAAATAATAAAATATTTTTAGTCTTTTGGAGACAGGGTCTCCCTGTAGCCCCAGCTGTCCTGGAACTTGCTCTGTAGACCAGGCTGGCCTTGAACTCACAAAGATCCACCTGCCTCTGCCTCCCTCCCGAGTGCTAGGATTAAAGGCGTACGCCACCACACCCGGCTCAGACTCACTTTGAATATAAACTTATATGCCTTTAATTCTGCAAATGCTTGTATAGTATCTAGAGTTCAGNGGGTCTCCCTGTAGCCCCAGCTGTCCTGGAACTTGCTCTGTAGACCAGGCTGGCCTTGAACTCACAAAGATCCACCTGCCTCTGCCTCCTGAGTGCTAGGATTAAAGGCGTGTGCCACCACTTAGTGGATAAGACAGAGAAATAGCTGTCAGGGTAATGGACAGGTTGTAGGACTGAGCACTAAAACACTTTATTTGGGATTTGTGGAGATGAAGAGGAAGTAATCAACATACCAGAAAATAGACAATGAACCCGGAGTGTAAATGAGGAACTATGGTGGTGAAGAGGTGTGCTGTAAAGAAAAAGAAGTGGTCAGTGGAGTTTCTGCTACCAAGTCTCAAGAAATGAGATCAGTAGCAATTTGAGGATCATTATTGGCTTAGATTAGAGCAGTGCAGTGAATGATGGGACAAAACCCTGACTGGAATAACCTCAAGAAGCAGAGAAAGTAGACCAGGGTGCACTTGAGAAGTTGAGGCAGGAAGAGTTGGATTTCATGGCCAGCTTGAACTAAACAGTGAAACAGAGTTTTGTGTTTTTAAAGGAAAACTAAATACAGTAACTTAGCTCCAAACAGGATCTTTGCTTTTTTTTTTTTTCCAGGTAAGAGTTATGAATGTGTATTTATATGAAAGAGTGGTGCATGCTCAGCGTGCTCTGCTACTTTACCCTGGTGGTGCACAGCTTTAGACCTAGCACTCAGGAAGCTGAGACCAGCCCTCTGGGTGGCTCAGCATGCTCTGCTACTTAACCCATGGCAAATCCCAGAGTCATAGGGCTAATAGCCCTTCTTCCCAGTATACGTTTAGAGATGGAATCAACTGTTAACTAATGAAAATGGTTTGATCAGGAGCATTACTATCTCCATCAGAACCTGAATCTTGAGTTGGCATTTCATCAAGTCATTTTACAGGAATGGCACCTCTTTATCTTCCTTTATAAGCCACAAGATAATTGCCTTTCAGAGGATGTGCACCAAGACAGTTCTGTGCTTTTAATATAGACTTTTAAGGTAGACTTTTAAGGTAGATTTCTGAATAAGAAGAATCCATTCTGGAGCCATATAAAATGAAAGAGCTGAGTCACTATTTGCTTTTTCCTCTATATAAGTCCATCATAAGAACAAGAAGACTTTTTCCCAGTTTATAACTTTGTTTATTTTTCACTGATGTACTCAGTTTTTTCAAAGTTCCTAGCCAGATACTAAATAAATGCTGGCTTATAAAGGAATCCATCCTTAAAGTGACAATAGAGAGTATCATGTGAAATGGTTAAGTTGTAAACACACACATACACACACACACACACACACACACACTCAAAACCACTTCCTGTTTAAGATGATGAAATGAATATTCAAGCTCATTTTTGCTCTTTTAAAATATGCCCCTCCACTAAAATGACAGTAAAGGGATTTTTATTTTTAAAAAAGTGTTTTTTGAATTTTTGTGCATTTCACACATCTTAATCATATTTAACGCCTCCATTTGTACCTTCCCCTTAGCCCCCCCACAAGCTTTCATGTATTTTGTCATATATGTTAAGGCCTATTAAGTTGAGTTTGTGTCTCCAGATGCCTCTTGATGTGAGTTCATGCACTGGAGCCTGGTCAGCCTGTCTAGCTAACTCTCCCTCACCCAGCGGTGACCAGCTGTCAAGGGTGTCACCCAAGTGTTTCACTCATTTCTCCAGTTCTATGCTGGGTCTTGTCTGATCTGAGTTTGCACAGGTCTTGTGCTTGCTGTCATCACTGCTTTAAGTTCCCAGCAGCCTGGACAACTCTTGTTTCCTGTGGTCATCCACCATTCCTGGCTCTTACAGTCTTTTTGTCCACTATGGTTCCTAAGCCATGAGTGGGAGAGGTTTTAATACAGGAGTCCTATCCAGGACACACACTCTGCAGTCTCTTGTTCTCTCCATCTTGTCCATTTGTGGCCTTCTGTGCATGGTGACAGAGATGCACTCATTTTCTCTGTACCCCCTGCTTTCCTATGGTTCCTGAGCTGCGGGTGTAGAGGTGCATGCACATGTGTCACTTAGGGCTGGGTATCTCACAGGCACTTAATCTCTGTATTATTGGAACTCTGTAATAGTCTCCATCCATTATCCATTGCAAAATGAAGCTTCTTGGATGAGTGACAAATGTACTTGTTTGTAAATATAAAGATACATATTTAGCATGCAATAAGAAACTATGTCTAGCAACATGACAGATGTAGTTTTTCTCCAGGATCTATGACTTCTCCAGCCATGTGTATTTGGCTATATTTACAGTACCACACATGAGTTCCCTCCCACTGAACAGGCTTTATGTCCAGTTCGATAGCTGCTGATTATCAGCAGGATGGAAGTGCTACTACTGCACCAGAAAGTTTGCTGTGCTGCTCACTGTGGTGGTTATTAGGCTTTACAGCTGGGATTGGACCATTGATTGATTTTTCCCTTAGTTGCCTGCATAGCGTCCTCAAAAACTATGGGAATTCGTCTTCATGGAGTAGGCTTCCAGGTCAGTTCCAGCTTTATTTCTCCTTGTCCTGTGTCTGAAGTATGTCCTGTCTTCAGCAATAGGGTTTTTCCTTCAAGTCCTGGGAGGCAGTCAAGGGCTGTGCCAATACCCTGTGTTATTTTGGGAGTCCCTTGGGCTACCCTGACCAACAACTAGAAGGGAGGTTTCTCCTGTCTGGCACTGTTTCTTGTTACATAGCCTTCAGCTATACCCATTCACTTGTACACCTATATATTTTTTTTTTTTTTTTTTTTTTTTACTTTCAGAGTCCGGTGGAACATGTGTCAATTGTTGAATACTTTTTAAACCATTTATTTCTGTATGTGTATGAATGTTTTGTCTTTTTTTTTTTTTTTGCACCCGTGTCGTGCAAGGCAATGCCGCGGAGGTCAGAAGAGTGTGTCGGATTCCCCTGGAACTGGAGTTCTCCTGGAGAATTGGAGTTTCAGACTGTTCTGGCTGCCATGTGGGTTCGGGAATCGAACCAGGTCCTCTGCAAGAGCATCGGCGCTCTTAACCTCTAGGCCATATCTATAAGCCCGTATGAACAATACTTTTGAACTAGTACATTTCTCTCTAGTGTCTCACACCAACACAGCTTTTCTGTCTCTCCTTCTCTTTCCTTGTATAATGCTACCTAATGACTTTCAAATTTAAAGGGACAGCCATTTTCGCTTTGATAGCAACCCCTCCAACTGATACAAACGCTCAGACCGAATTCTTCCCTTTTACCTCCATGGTTCCTTGTGTAATCATCCTTCCTTCTTTCCTAGTTAAATATCCTCAATTTTCCCCATTTCCCCCCTGATAACTCCTACTGCCTCTCCCAGGATCTTTATTCTCCTTTGCTCCCATGGTTCCTTTCCATTTTCCTGGGTCCTATGGTTATATCTGGCTATCTACTCACATGTAAGGATGTGAAGCTAAGATCCACAAATGAGAGAGAACATATGCCACTCATTTTCCGATTTTTTTTTTTTTTTTTTTTTTTTTTTTGGTCTTTTTGAGACAGGGTCTCCCTGTAGCTCCAGCTGTTCTGGAACTCACTCTGTAGACCAGGTTGGCCTTGAACTCACAAAAATCCGCCTGCCTCTGTGTTCTAGTTTGTCCTCCATTGCTGTGACAAAACACTCTGACCAACACCAACTTGGGGAGGAAAGGGTTTATTCAGCTTACATCTCCTGGGTCACAGTTCATCACTTAGGGAGCCCAAGGCAAGAACTCAGGGCAGGAACCTGGAGGTAGGAGCTGAAGCACAGGCCATGGAGGAGTATTGTTCACTGGCTTGCTCCTCTGGCTCATGCCCAGCCCACCTTCTTATACTGTACACCACAACCTGCCCAGGGTGGCACTACTCATTGTAGGCTGGGCTCTCCCACACTGCTCAACAATCAAGACAATACTCCACAGATGTGGCCACAGGCCAATCCAATGGAGCCAATTCCCCAATTGAGGCTCCCTCAACCCAGGTGTGTCAAGTTGACACTAAAGCTATCCAGCACACTCTGCCTCCCAAGTGCTAAGATTAAAGGCATGTGCCACCACACTCAGCGTGATTTCATATTTCTTTACCACTGAGTAGAACTCCATGTAAATGTGCCACATTTTCATTATCTGTTCTTCAGTTAAGGGGCATATACATTGCTTCCATTTCTTAGCTGTTGTGAAAAGAGCAACAATCATGGCTGTACAAGTATCTCTGCAGTACAAGTATCTCTGCAGTAGGATGAGTCCTTTGAGTATGTGTCAAGGAGTGTCATAACCAGATCATATGGTAGATTATTCTCAGTTTTTAAAGCATTCTCCACACTGCATTCCATGGTGGTTGCACCAGTTTGCAATCCCACCAGCAGTGAATTAGTGTGGGTTTGTTTCCCCAGCATCCTCACCGTCATTTGGTGTCATTTGTTCTTCTGACTGTGGTAAGATGAAATCTTAAATAGGTTTTAATTTGCATTTCCTAAAGGCATGCAAAACAGGAAAGTAAGTACAGCAGGAGACACACCATCCAGTGGCCTAATGTAGAAAGCAGAGCAGGGAAGAAAGCTAAAGCCTTACTGTCTGCGGCTATGCATTTATGGCCCAGAACCCCAAAGGACAAGAACTGTAACATGCCAAGAACACCTGCAGGTGAGGATGAGAGATTCAACTGCAAACAGGACCAGCTGAAAGTCTGCGTGGAGCGCTAAGGTCCAGGTACTTTTCTCATACTCAGATTGTGAATGGTGTTGGGGGCATTAAATCAGTTCTCAACACTGTGAGAAAAAGAAATGATATGGGTCTGGGAAATAGTGAATGTTACGATCTTGATCCACTATGGTCCAAAAAGGTTAGTGTACACTCATACTTCCCTGTTCCACTATAAAAATAAGTGAGTTGGGGCTGGAGAGATGGCTTAGTGGTTAAGAGCACTGGCTCTCTTGCAAGGACCCTGATTCAATTCCCAGCACCCACATGGCAGCTAACAATGGTCCGTAACTCCAGTTCCAGGAGACTCTGACATCCTCTTCTGACCTCCGTGGGCATTCAATGACATGGGTATATTTATAACACGCAGGCAATGCACTCAAACACATAAAATAAAAATTTTTTAAATTAAAAATAAGCGAATGTAAGATAACATGTTTTGAGACGTTAATATGCACAGTCAAGTTTCCAACTTAATAGCCTTGCACTTAGGCTCATTAGGAAACTGGCCTTCACACACACACATACGTACGACATGGGCACATACACACCCAGAGCTTTCAACTAGCTTTTAAGGATAGTCACTCTTAAAGGAAAGTTATGGAACATAAGACACCCGGGGAAGCTTCCAACATTAAAAACGGGCCTAAGCTAACAAATGTAGACAAAAAGGAACTCAGAAGACAATGCAAAAAGGAAAAGAAAAACCTCCATCATTCAAACCAAAAAAGTGATATAATTAATAGAATCAGATACAGAGCAGGGCATTTTACATTCAAAAGGAAAGAAATGCAAGTGATTACATCTCCAATGAAGAGCTTGGAGGGGTTACACTTGCTCTTTTTATACTGTCTCCTTTATAAGAAAAGGCTAAACGGTGAGGAGATGAGGGGGTCGGGAGCACTGGTTGCATAAAAGCTACACTTCCAGGCCTAGCCCCTTAAAAACGATCCATAGCATTCCAGTACTTCTGCATGGGAACCAAGCCTTAAGTCACATGAGCCTTGAGGGCAGGAGTGGAATATAAACTGCGTTCAAACTGTAAGGCAGGGTTAGCATTACTAAAGCTAATGTAGTAAATTGGGAAGGAGAGACAAGTGGTTGGGTTGTGCTATTCTTGAGAGGATGACTTAGCATAGGTAAAAATAGTCTACTCACAGCGTTCCTGTGACAACCAAGCAAGAAAAGGTCCGGAACAGGACGACACGTAGTATGTAACCCTGAAATGTTTTCACTTCTTTCTTCACCCAGGGCAGTTTTACTGACCTTAGAATGAGATATGCTTCTTAATTCACAAGATCATAAATCAAGGCAAATATGGGGTTGCTTAGAGATTGGGAAAGAGCCCAATATTCCAATAATTTTGAATTTCTTATTAAATGGCCCAAATAATAATCTTTGCCAGAGACAAATTCTACCGGATGGGAGATGAGAATAACTGTATCATCTCAACACCATTAGCATCTCCTTTAAAGAAAATCTGATACTTCCTTAATAGATTTTTCAGTTTATGTCATGACAGATTATGTGAACAGTAGGCAGATCCCGACATATGAAATACCTGCTCATGTCAGCGACTGCCAATAGCTATGGCCAATGGTTTATTATTTGCTGTAGGTCAAGCAAAGTACCAAATGTGTTAGATGTGTTATTTCTTTTATTTATTTCACAAAAGGTCTCCTGTAGCGCTAGGTGGCCTGGAACTCACTATATAGACCAGGCAGGCCTCAAATTCACAGAGACTTACCTGCCTCTGCCTCCTGGGATTAAAAGCATGCACCACCATACCTATTTCTTTTATTCTTTACGACACTATAAGGTGAGTAATATGATCACATCTATTCTAACTAGTGTTGTTTCATAGAGCATCTGATAGTGGCCACAGAAATCAAAGAAGCAAATGCCAGTATTTGAGCCTATGTATGACTGAATCTCAAACTTTCCCGCTCAATCCCTGTACTCTATTGTCTTTTATGACATGCACGCACACACACACATTTTCTTGGTCTTTTTTCTTCCTCCACTTTGGTAGCAAAAATTCACTAAAATCTCTGAAAATCAGGCCATGTCAAAGAAACATTTGCTCAAGGGAGGACAACATTATTCTTCCACTTGGCTGGCGAACCTTTCCTCACATACATGGGAAGTAGGCTGAGGGCAAGAAGCCATTCTACCTGTTGGACATGTCACATATGATGTGGCCACTTTCATCAAATAGTGCTTAACCTGTACTTAAATAGAAAATAACTCTTTCTGCTGCAGAAGCATATGGACACCTAGGTGAATTCTTGGTGAATAAAACTCCTTTATAAGGAATGGGAGCCTATTCATCTGTTTTCATTAATTCTTGGAAAATGTAACTCACGTATTCTGCACTGCAGAACTCTGTATTTGCTACTACAGGACAAAAGGACTTCAGTCCAAAGGCTGTTCTATTGTTGGCCATTCAAAGATATTTGGGGATTGGTTCTAGGCTGTTAGGAATGTATATAGATGGTTCTGGTGGGGAACTGACAGGCATGAAGAGTATGTTGGAGCATGTAGTACTTATGTATTAGTAGTACTACTTATGGCCCTGTCAGTGGGGTGACTTCCTGGAAGAGGCAGGAGAGGTGAACAGCTTGAGACCTTAAGATCCTAAACTCCAGTTCCACCTTCCCCAGTCGTGTGGTTTGGGGTTAGTTCTCTGACTTCCCCGAACCCCAGTGACCTCACCCACTAGGAGAATGATGGTATTTGGCTCCTTTCCGGTAGGTGTAGCTTTTGGGAACTTGTATTATCCTCTTCTGCTTTCACCTCCTCTTCCCCTTACTGTTTATAGGAAGGCAGGCAGGGGTTCTCCAAGGCTCACCTTTGGGCCCAAGTTTCTATTTTCTCTCTTTGGTTCTCTCCCTTTTTCTATGCTCCAGTACAATATTTCCTACATTTCAATCTCATTTTGTATATTTCCCAATAGGTATGTTGCCAAAGCATTTTATACTCAACCAACATAAAGCCAAACTTTCATTTCTTCCCTAAATTGCCTTTGAAATAATGGCTCTTTAAAAAGTATCCCCACTTCTTACATCCCAAATTTCTGAGTCATCTTAAGTTTGTTTTTCTTGCTTCTTATCTAATCAGCAGCCAAATTCTGTCAACAGCTCCCTCAAAGTTTCTTTGGTCTCAGCAAGAATGGAAGCCTGTGTAATTTTCAGAATTAGTCCCCTGTAAAAATCTTCAACAGTCCTCCAAGACTTCTGAAGAGTAAACCATGCAAAGGCCACTCAGCTCACTTTGTAGCCTGTCTGTCTCTGCTCTATACTCTGCCCAAATTCCTTGGCATCACCTGACCTTTTCTGACCTTGTATCATTCTTATTCCATATCTTTTTGCCCTGTCGTAGTTGGTAGACTCAGCAGGTCTTTAGCCTCCTGCACCCCAATTACCTTTCTGAACCCCAGACCACTTAATTTGGTGTTGCATTTTCATAGCATTTATCATATGGATTAAGGATTCTTGAAAGTAATTATTAATATTTTTAAATACTAAAAGCTCTGCAATTGTTTAAAAATCAAGTCAATTTTTGGTACCAGGATAAGAATTGTGCTTTTTAAAAATTTTTGCTTATTTTTATTTTATGTGTATGAGTGATTGCTTGCATGTGTATAAGTGCACCTTTGCTGTGCAATGCCCATGGAGGTCAGGAGAGGGAGTTAGATTCCCCTGGGACTGGAATTATATACTATTATTGTTGGCCACCATGTGAGTGCTGGGCATCAAACCCAGGTCCTCTGCAAGAGCAACCAGTGCTCTTAACCATGAACCATCTCTCTAGCCCTGAATTGTGCTTTCTTGCCCCAACAGGTGATTCTTGGAGGCTTGCTGGCCATTCTGCCTAGCCAAATTGTTGAGTTCCAGGCCAAGGAAAACCCTGTCCCAAAAGAGGTAGACAGTATTACTGAGGTGACATCTGAGTTGTCCTCTGGTCTTCTGTATGTATGTACATACAGGTGCAAACATTCCTGTATGCATACTTACATACACTTGCACATACTTTTGCTTGCATATATAAAAGCACACACACACAAACATTAAACTCCAAGTTTTAGAATCAAACTAGATTCACATTCTAGTCTTAGATCCCCCCCCCTTTTTTTTTTCTTTTTGAGATAGGGTCTCCCTTTAGTTCCAGTTGGCCTGGAGCTCACTATGTAGACCAGGCTGGCCTTGAACTCATAGAGATCCACCTGCCTCAGCCTCCCGAGTGCTGGGATTAAAGGCATGTGCCACCATGCCCATCCATCTGGTCCCTTCTTAACTGAATAGATTATGGTAGAAATAATGATCTCTTCACTTGTTTCTTCATTGGGGATATGCTTATAGCTTTTCCATGTCATGAGTTTGTGCTGGTGAAATGGTATGTCCATGAAGAAATTGGAATATAGCAGATTTGGGCCACTACTTAGAAAGATCTTTACTACATTATAAATTTGAAGATTTGATTTTTTTTCTTAATAATGCTTAGATTTCAATGTACATCTTTCTTTTTTAATTTTTTTATTTATTTTTATGTGTATGCGTGTACTGTCTGCATGCAGGTCTGTGCACCCGTGTCGTGCAATGCCTCGGAGGTCAGAAGCGGGTGTCATGTTCCCCTAGAACTGGAGTTAAAGATGGTTCTCAGCCGCCATGTGGGTGCTGGGGATCGAACCTGGGTCCTCTGCAAGAGCAGTCGGCGTTCTTAACCGCTAGGCCATCTCTCCAGGCCCCAATGTATATCTTTTTAAAATTAGGTAATTCATCATGGATTTTTTTTCCTTCAGGATGTTGTAATTGTTTGGGTGGTAACACTATTACTGAAGGATCCACCCCTCATTTCCTGTAAAAGTTAATGCCAAGAACAAAGTATTTCAGTTTAGAATATTTTGTGTATCTAATATTAGTGATTGTCTGACACTTTACTGAGCTCATTTTTCTACCTAAATATAAAGCTGTGAAATTCATTTAATAAACATTCAGAGAGCTCTTTCAAGTATTTATGACAGCTCCCTAACTGGCCTTGACTCAAGCTGCCTCTAACAGCATCACAGAAGGGAATAGTGGTTAAGGTCACTGAAAGTTCTTCGGCTGACGAACAGAGGCCTAATACCACTGCTAAAAACCACTGTTGGGGCCCAACATTCCTGTATTGTGTATCACATAAGGAAGTAAGAGTAAAGGTTTTAACATCAAATATGAGAAACACATGTAACGGTTTTAAAAGACCCTCCCTTTAGTCAGACATTTAAACTTTAAGATGTTTTCTATTTGTGTTTGAGCCCCTGCCCTGCTCTGTTGGTCAAGCTAACTTGGGACTCTTTGTAGACCAGGTTGGCCTCCACAATCATTCTTACCCAGACTCCCAAGTGTTGGGGTTATGGGGATGAGTTACCATAGCGTGGTTTAAGCTCTAGAATGCTTAAATACTGTTAGGTTTTAGTGGAAGAATGAGGCCCTATTTCCTATATTCCCTAGAGGACTGAGCAGCGCAGTGCTTAGCTGAGCACAAAAATGAGGAAGCACTGTTGTTGGAAACTAGTTTCTTCCTTCGAAAGCTCACCTTAATACAAAGCTATTTAGAGAATACCAGTGTACAAACACCCCACAGCTGGTCACTGATGGTTTCACCAGCTTGGTAGAGCAGCTAAGGCAACAGGAAAAATGTAAACTGGGAAACTGCCAGCCAGCCCCATGACCATGATTAATGGAAGACATGGCCTTGGGGCTATTCCCTTGAAGACCAGTAACTCGCTTTCTCAGGGTCTCCGAGTTTTTGCCAGGGACACAATGAGGTAGGAAGGAGGTGGCCTCTGTCTGATGGTATCACTTAGATCTATGGATTCACACACCATACCTACAAACTTTAATTCCTGGTGCTGTCAGCTTTGCAAATTATTGGCTGCTTTTTTATGTCATGAAACAAATCTTCCTCTGACAGTCTACCATCTCTTTCTGAATTTCACGTTATAGTCGTACTACAATAATCCCAAACAAGAGTTCAAGAGGTGGTCTCGCTAAATAAGAAAAGGCAAAGAAAGGGGCTCTCACCCAGACAGGGCCTCCAAAGGGTCACGCTCCCGGGCCTCTCTGTGTGGTTTGAGACATCTTCCCTGCAGCCTGGCCTACAGCTCACCCTCACTGTCATATACTCTGTTGACACTATGGTGTAGCCTAGGAGACAAAACTCTTGGCTGCTGATTCCCACCCTCACATAAACAGTTGACACATCTCCCAATAGAAGCCCTGGGGGCTCTGGGTGTGTTCCGGTTCTCAGCTCCCCAGGGACCTGGAATTCCGGGCCTTCCACGCAGTTTGCCGGCACTCAAGCTTAGCAGAAGTTCTCCCAAATAATTTCGGAGGCCAGGGGAGCCAAGCGCCCCCGGTGGTTCTTATTTTTATTTATTTATTTATTTTTGTTTACTTGGACAGAAGAGACTCCCACCTCCAGGGTCGGTTGACCGCAGGTGCACAGCTGCAAGGTCTCAGAGATCTCCTCCCAAGGGTGGGTCCTCCCTCCCCGGGGCCCTGGGTGACGGTCAGCACTCGGGCCCGCCCACGCCCGAGTGAACGCCCGAGGCTGCGCGGCCACCCCACCCAGGGAGTCAGAGCCCCGCCCAGCCGCGCAAGATTAATTGAAAGGAGAAGGGAGAAACTGCCTGCACCCGCTCAGCCCTCGCGCGTCCCTACCTCCGGCATGAGCCGCACGCCCCCGCTGGCCTCCCTGCTGCTGCTGCTGGCCCTGCGGGGCTGCGCGGTCCGGGGTGAGTGGTCCGGAGTCCGCGGTCTCCCTGACCACCGACAGCGACGGCGGCGGCGCTGGAGCAAGCGGGGTCATAGGGCATTGTTCGGGTGGGGAGGGTCTGGGAGGTGGGGGCGGGGAAGTGGGGATGTCTCCCGTACGAATTCCTAATTCCGAAGTAAACTTCCTCTGGAGGTGGTGGCCGGATGGCTGAGCACTGGCGTCCGAGTCCAGTTGCGAGCCCCACACTGCAGTCCACGCTTGGTGTCTTATTTTAGCAACGGCACCGGCAGGGACACTAACTTCTAAACCACTTATTTAAGGGGGAGGGGATCGTTTACTCTCTATTTTAGCCTTTTGAATTAAGAGTGGAGGCTTCGTGGTTCCTCTTAGCTCAGCACTGGGTAAAAGTCTTGTAATCACGCTTCCTTTCTTCGCCCTCTGTCTTGGGTAACAAGGCACCTGTCACCGCAGAGCAGAATTTCCTTTAGGTCTGTTTCTCCTGCCTAGGTGACTGTGGCCAACCTCCAGAAGTACCGAATGCCAAGGCAGAGTTGAACGAAAGTACTTTTCCTGACCAAAGCACCGTGACCTATACCTGTAACGAGGGCTTTATAAAAATTCCAGGGAAGACAGACACGGTGACCTGCCTTGCAGATGGTCAGTGGTCTGAGATTGAAGATGTCTGTGGCCGTAAGTTCTTTTTCTTTTTTAGAAAAGTTATGGAAAGTCTGTCACATTGAGACTATTCTTACACCTCTTTGGAGTGACTGGTAATTGATAGTTTTCTGGCATCTTTAAACCCCAGAGTATACCACGTCGGCACTTCTCTCTGTAGCTAATTGAAGGCGCTGCTTCCCATAGTAGTCCCGCTTCTTCATTAAGAGTTTTTCTTTTCTTTTTTTTTTTTCTAACACCATTCCTCCTGTACAGATTAATAGAGAAAATAAACAGTAGGTATTGTTTAGGGATTAAATTATATGTGAATATATTTGGCAATTACCATGAGACACATACCCAGGTGATCTGTCTTCAACTTCATTTTGTGAAGTATCCAATATAAGTCTTGGGAGACATTTTAAAAAGCTCTTACTTCAAAAACTACTATACATGTGACCCTATATTATCTCTGACATACAGTTTTTAGGTTATTTTGTCATTATCTGAACCTTGCAGAGTGGTGCAAAGCTAGATGGTATATTCCACCCACCTGGGTTATATGGTATAGTCTTTGCTTACTCTAGGCTGTGTGAAACTGTGTAGCAAGTTGCTCTACTTAGCACTGTTGGCAAGATAGAGGACTGTCCATGAAGGCCCAAGACTCTGCTACCATGGCTTTATAAGCATTCTACATTTAAGCTATGCTGTTTCTTTAAAAAATTAATAAGCTAGCTTAGTTGGCTTTTTGTTTATTCTTGAGAGCAGATTTTTTTGTTCCCCAGGCTGGCCTCAAAATCTAGGACTCATGAAATCCTCCTTCCTCACCTTCCTGAGTAGTTAGAATTACAGGCTATACCATTCCCAGGTTTTTTATTTTTTAATTTTCATTTTTCACAGTGTAAAAAAAATCAGTAAAATACATGAGCTGGTAATAGACACACTCATTATCCAGCATTATGTATGCTATTATATGTGCTGTATCATCATATGATTGTCCATGTAGTATGATTGTTTCCACCAGCACTGCTGCAGATGTGTCAGGAGTGCGTTGTATTACAACGTTGGGACAGCACTGCAACAGGAGTGTTTCAGCTCCATTATGTAGCTTTCAAATTTATCTTTTTAATCAAAACTTTTTATTTGGTTAACATTGCT
Organism: Rhizomys pruinosus; assembly: GCA_009823505.1. NCBI lineage: Eukaryota > Metazoa > Chordata > Mammalia > Rodentia > Spalacidae > Rhizomys > Rhizomys pruinosus. Next base: position 1,120,068 of record VZQC01013061.1, on the reverse strand, counting down.
TTCTTTTTCTTAAAAGTATTTTATTTATTATTTATATTTTATGCGTATGAGTTTTTCCTGCATGTGTGTAAGTGCATCTGTGTCCTGCAATGCCTGAGGAGGTCAGAAGAGGGCATCGGATTCCTTGGGAACTGGAGTTATGGACAGTTGATGGCTGCTGGGTTGGTGCTGGGAATTGAACCTAGGTGCTCTGCAAGAGCTGCCAGTGCTCTTAACCACTGAGCCATCTCTACAGCCCCTGACTTTGCTTTCTTTACATTGAAAAACTTTGCGTAGATTGGAGAATTTGAAATTGTTGAACCTTGGTGGTCCAGTTTTGTCAGTAGACAATCTTCAAAAAATTGTAGTAGACATACAGAATTGTGAATTTAAATTCTAAAATATAATTACCTAATTTTAGCTTGAGAATTATATGTTTAGTTATTATAGTACTTTCTATTTCTATTTCCTTTTTTCTTTTTCTTTTTTTTTTTTTTAACTTCCAGACTGTGACTTTTGTTACTAGAAGTTCCGTTAGGGCATAGGTTCTATTGAAGAATAACAGAAAGGTAATGGAAAACCTCTTGGTGCCCGGTAATGGGAAAAGTCCAATAGCCTGGACAACCAGAGCCCGGGATCACAGCTGGCCGTCAGAAGAGGAGGCAGATCTGTTCTAGAGACCAGAATCTGTGAATGACAGAGATCTCCCCTATCCCCAGCGCAAGGGGAAAAGCCTTGGGATAGTCTGGGACCTCAGGGGTAAAGAGTTTGGGGAATGCAGCCCCTTAGAGAAAACTGAAACTGCTGTCCAACATCAGGAATTCCTCCCTGCTGTGCTGTGCTGTGCTGTGCTATGCTGTGCTGTGCTGTGCTGTGCTGTGCTGTGCTGTGCTGTGCTGTGCTGTGCTGTGTTCTGCTCTGCTCTACTGTGCTCTGCTCTGCTCTACTGTGCTCTGCTCTGCTCTGCTCTACTGTGCTCTGCTCTGCTCTGCTCTGGCATCAGCCACCACCAGAGGAAAGCAGAACCGTGGTTCACAACAGGAGACTAAAGCTCCAGGCTCATGTTAGGGACCACAACTCCAGCTTCACCCAAGGGAGCTACAACTCTAACTCATGGGAGGAGACCATAGCTCAGGCTCACAGGAGGGGACCACAGTTGCAGGTGGACAGGAGGGGACCACAGCTGCAGGTTGACAAGAAGGGACCACAGCTCAGGATCACAGGAGGGACCACAGCTGCAGGTTGACAGGAAGAGATCACAGCTCAGGATCACAGGAGGGGACCACAGCTGCAGGTTGACAAGAGGGACCACAGCTCAGGATCACAGGAGGGGACCACAGCTGCAGGTTGACAGGAAGAGATCACAGCTCAGGATCACAGGAGGGGACCACAGCTGCAGGTTGACAGGAGGGGACCACAGCTCAGGGCTCATAGGAAGGGATCTCAGCTCAGGCTCACAGGAGGGGACCGCAGCTACAGGTTGACAGGAGGGGACTGCAACTCCAGCTCACAGGAGGAGACCACAGTTTCAGTTTAAACATGACATCATGAACTTTGCAGGTAAATGGTTGGAACTAGAAGATATTAAAGTGAAGTGAAGCAAAGCTAAGTGAAGTAACACAGTCCAGAATAACAACGAATGGTATCCCTCATTTGTGGATGCTAGCAACAAGTACCTACTTGTAAGCCAAACTGAGTAACATTAATGTTAAATTCTCTTTATTTAAGAGCAAACTGTGCTCTTAAAATGTGAATCCCTTAAGGGCTCTAGACTTAACCTACTAATTTTCAGACTTTATAATTTTGGTACAATGGTGGAGGGTATGTTTGCCTATTTTAGAGCAATATAAAATTAAAGGGGAAAAATGTGAATCCCGGAATATGATTTGGAAATAACATAGTTTATTTTCAGATGACATTATTTTAGTACATGTGTGACATATGCATATGTTGAAGCAATATGGATTGAAAGGAACAACAACAACAAAAGAACTGGGACAGGGAACTGACTGAAGCAGTAGAGTTCTTCCTCCTGCCTCCCCCGCCCCCTGCACTCAAATAATTCTCTGCTTTGAAAAACCTTGAAAAGATTCAGAGGGGAAACAGGACACGTATGGCAGACTGCATGAACTTGGGAGGGGCGGGATGGAGGGGGAAATGAGTCTGGACTGAACTGAGAAGTG
>VZQC01013061.1:1097906-1115406 GCA_009823505.1 Rhizomys pruinosus | reverse complement strand
AAGCCAGTCCTTGTGATTGCTTGGAAAGCACTGTACCAACTGAGCTATTCCCTATCCTTATTTCTTAAATTTTGTTATTTTTCCAATTACATTTTTATTGAGCATTTGTACATTTCATACAATGGTTCCTAACCAAATTTAGCCCTCCCATACCCCAACCCTCTGTCAGAACTCATGCATTCTACCGTCCAAGCTAAGCCCTGTGGTTCATTTTGTCTCTTGACTTCATTCTTACTCTTTCCCCTACTGCTGTGCTCTCCTGGATCTTTATTGCTGATCCCATATTTCTTCCCAGACACCCTCCCTTCTGCTTTCCTGTCATATGCATTCCCGTAATTACTCTTTTTTCCTCCTTTCCTGTTAATGTCTCTTCCTTCCCCTCTCTCCCTCCCCTGTTCTACGTTAAACATGTTTTGTTGTACATGTGTATTGTGAAATGATTCCTACTATTAATCTGTCAACAGATCTGTTATGGTTATTTTTTTTTTTTTTTGCTGGTGCCTAGTAATTCAATGAAAAATAAATTGGTATTCTTTTTTAGAAAAACAATGTCCTAATCCTGGAGATATAGAGAATGGTAATATCAACATAACAAGTGACATACTATTTGGTGCACAGATCTTCTTTTCATGTAAAAGAGGGTAAGTTTCATCATACTAAAACTCTGCATTTAACTGATGAGAACCAGATTAGGATTTCAGGAAGATATTGGTAGTTTTATTTATTTTTATTTTTTGTCTTTTTAAGACAGGGTCTCCCTTTAGTCCCAGCTAGCCTGGAACTCGCTATATAGATCAGGCTGGCCTTGAACTCACAGAGATCCACCTGCTTCTGCCTCCTGAGTGCTGGAACACCAGGCCTGGCTAGATTTTTGTTCTGACCTGTGTTCACAGGCTTAGTTGCAACCCTCTCATAATGGGGCAGGGTGAATATAAGCAAGTATAATAATGTACATGTATGAAAATGTCATGAGAACCATTATTCTATATGCTAATGAAAAACTAATAAACAAATAAGTCGGGTAAGGTGGTCCATACCTTGAATGCCAGCACTCTGGAGGCAGAGGCTGCTGATGTACAGGATGAGCTCCAGATCAGCTGGGACCACAGGTTCACCTTGTGTCCAAAAAAAAAAAAAAATCCAGGGCTGGTTGTGGTCGAGCACGCTTTTAGTCCCAGCACTCTGGAGGCAGAGTCAGACGGATCTCTGAGAGTTCAAGGCCAGCCTGGTCTGTATAGAGAGTTCCAGGACAGCTGGGGCTGCAGGGAGACCCTGTCTCAAAAAGACAAAAAAGTAAAATTCCTTGCCATTAGCTCATTGCATTTAAAGTTAGCAATATGAATCGGGAAAGGAAGATGTTTACACTATCAACCTCTATTATATTTCAACATATATATGAAAATTGAAATATATTGACACTTAGAAAACAGTCCTTGAAGCGTTAAATATTGAACTAATCTTTAATTGACTTAAATATGAATTTGAATCTGAGTTTTTTTTTTTTAAATCTTTTTGAGGCAAGGTCCCCATGTAACTCCAGTTGTCCTGGAATTCACTATCCTGTAGAGCAGGCTGACTTTGAACTCACAGAGATACTTCTTCCTCTGCCTCCCGAGTGCTGGGATTAAAGGTGTGCACCACCACACCTGGCTTGAATCTCAGTTTTTTATATGCAAACAATTCTGAATGTCATGGGCTTAAAATGCTAGGTATGAAAATACTAACTTAAAACCTCCTACAGTTTTCTGTGTAGGAAAAGTCAAGTGCTGTTGAAGACCTCCCGTTCATTTACTTATTTTGCATTTGTAAGTTGTATTCCCCCTCCCCAAAGAAATAGGCAGCACTAAATGGACTCAGGGGATTTACAAAAAGAGCACAAGAAATTGGGTAGGGATAGTGGTGGAGGGAACAGGGGAGGGGTTGGTGTGGGGAGGTGATGGGGTGATCAAAATATGTCCATGTATGAAATTTTCAAACAATAAAAGATAAAAATAGCTAAATGAAAATGCATTTAGGGGCTCAGCGGTTAAGAACACTGTCTGCTCTTGAAGAGGACCCAGGTTCGATTCCCAGCACCCACATGGCAGCTAAGAACTGTCTTTAGTGCCGGGCGTGGTGGCACACACCTTTAGTCCCAGCACTCTGGGAGGCAGAGGCAGGTGGATCTCTATGAGTTCAAGGCCAACCGGTCTACAGAGTGAGCTCTGGGCCAGCTGGGATTAAAGGGAGACCCTGTCTCAAAAAAAAAAAAGCGAAATTAAGAAAAAAATATTTAAAAAATGCATTTAGAATAAAAACCCCAGCATCGCCTGCCTCTACTAAATGTGGACGTCAGTTGGGTCATTAGTATAGTGTTGTACCCTTTAAATATAAATGGAATCTGCTGTTTTCTGAAGATGGTTATTTTCGAACTCAGAAATATAAAATCTTTCATCTATATAATTTAAATATATTTTCCACATTTTTGTATTTTCTGTGCTGCAAGAGAATAAAATGTTCTGTATATTCTGTCTTGGTCACTTCTATAAATTATATTTTTTCTTTCATTTAAACGGCCATTTAGATTTTCATCAGTTGTCGCTTTGTCTCCATTTACTGCTGTAGTAAATATTTTTAAATAATGTTCTGGAGGATATGAAAAAACTCAGGTATGTAGGGACATAATAAGCTGTTTCTCTTCTTATCACTCAGGTACAAATTAGTTGGCGTAGAGTCTACTTTCTGTGCTGCTTCAGGAAAGGGTGTTCACTGGAGTGATCCATTTCCAGTGTGCTCAGGTATCTTTTCTTTTCTTTTTTTCTTTTTTTTTCTTTCTTTCGACAGGGTCTCCCTGTAGCCCCAGCTGGCCTGGAAGGAACTCTCTCTGTAGACCAGGCTGGCCTTGAACTCCCAAAGATCTGCCTGCCTCTGCTTCCCAAGTGCTAGGATTAAAGGCATGTGCCACCATGCCTGGCTGTTTCTTTTTTTAAAAAATGTAAGTACTCAGGTTATGGTATAATTACTTCTCATTCAAGAATTATCTGCAATGTATATTTGTAGTGCTTTAACTTTCCAGTGTGTGTATACAGATTTCTTCCTTGATTTGCTATGGGCACAAACCATAAACACGCTCTAAGCCTTTAACATCCTTAATTACAGAATAATATTTAAAAACCAGCTAAGATTTACATTATACTTAGTCATGTATTATACAACTATTCCTTCTAATGGTCAAGTAAGCAGATTTCCCACAATTTTTGGAAGAAAATACCATCCTTTAGGGAGTCTGTACAATTGATCTCATATCCTAAGAAATGGCAGTAAAAGGCTAAGGTCTCCTCAAACTTACCTGTTTTCTAAAACCTACTGTTGACTCTTTGTCTCCTTTTACAATTATATTTATCGACTGAGATAATTACATGGGAAAATTTATATTATGATGTTTTTATTATTAGAGAAATAAGGTTATGTGATGAAAAGAAGCATAGTTTATATACATGAAAATCTGAACTCAGAGATAAAATATAACATAGAAATTATGTCATTAATCTAGTCAAAGACAGGTCCATTAGAGACATGGCTCTCCCTAAAAATAGATAAGTTAAATTTGTTTGTTTGTTTGTTTCTTATACTGCTGCCTTGCACTTTGTGGTGAATATTCTTATGTTTCCTGACTCTTATTGTCTGTTCAAATTGGCAGCTACCGATACCCATAATTCCTCAGGAAAGATCCCTTGACTCTGAGCAATGCAACTGTCCTAGTCAATCCCTACTGTTGGGATCTAGTATTGATTTCCACATAAATTTACTCTCTTCTTTTGACAACACCAGAATATTGAATGAAAAGTGAATGCTTAAACAGTGAACTGCCTCTCTTCAAGTGCGTGACCTTCATATGGTCTCCACATGTGGGTATGGTTGCAGATATATGAATGAATGTGAGTAAGGAAGAGTGAGCACGTTCAAGGATCTTACATACAACATTAAGGATCGATTTTTTAAAAAATATTTTTATTGAAGTTTTATGTCTTACATACAACATTAGGATCAATTATCTTTAAGTGTACATCAAGAAGAGGTGGCTCCTGACCTCTGAATGAAGCCTCACTGTCAGGAGAACATGCTTTCTTCTGTCTCTCTGTTAACATGTCCTCCTGTCAAATGAATTTCAGTTCGTTGCTGGCACCTGCTTATCCTTAGTCAGTGCTTTCTCTACAGTGACTGTCCTCCCAGACACCTTTTTTGTCTTAGCTCCTCACATAAAATCTCTCGTCATTTTGCTTTGCTTCTTCCATATACTTCAGACCTGTGTTTACTTCCTGTTGTGTTCCTATCTACTTTGGACTGTTGCATCCAGGGTCACCTCTAACATTTTTAGGGTTAAGGCTTGACTATAAAAAATGGTCCCTGGCCTAGGAACCATTGTCCCCTTTCCTATCCCACTGTGAGGGATCCTTTGATACACATGGATGTGCAACATGCCCTATATGTTCCAGTCATGTCTACCATGACATCATCCCTAGCCCATTGTCCTTTCAGTAAGAGATAAGCACACTGATGATAGAGACTACCCTCAAGAATAAGGACGTGAAGAAGGAATTCTAGGAGGGGAGTTGGCACGGGGAATTCTAGATGCTGGAGTGTGTTTCTAAATGGAGGCAGAGGTGGTAGCACAGGCCACCGTTGAACATATCCGCTTAGCCTTATAGATACTCTAATTGTTGTAAGAAACAAACCCACATTAGAGGCAGTGCACAACCTTTAAAATGTGGGGTCTGTGTAGGAATCTCAGTTGGCTGAGTTCTGGGGAGGTAGAGAGTGGTCTTCTTGTACTTCATTAATATTTCATCCATGGTGTGCCCAGAGTAATGTTTCAGAAACACAGATGTGAAGTGTCTTTTTCTTCCTTCAAACTTATTGGCATATCAGAACACTTAAAAATCCAAATTATTAATGGGTTTAAGGACAGAACTTTCTGTTACTGCACATTTCACCTTCTTGTTTATTGCTCTGCTCTTGCAAACTACCTATATTTTAACATATACCTTATTATTCTCTTTCTTTCTTTCTTTCTTTCTTTCTTTCTTTCTTTCTTTCTTTCTTTCTTTCTTTCGTTTCATCTTCTTTCTTTTGACTTTCTTTTTGAAACAGGGTCTCACTCTGTATCCCAAACTGGTCTCAAACTTGTAATCATCTTGATTCAGCCTCCCAAGTTTTGGGATTACAGGCTCGAGCCACCTTGCATAGCTACTTCATGGTGTGTGTGTGTGTGTGTGTGTGTGTGTGTGTGTGTGTGTGTGTGTGTTATGGTAAGCATGTGTATGCAGTTGCAGATGTATGTATGTGATGTGAACATGTGTGTGCATATATGTGGGAGCCAGAGGGCAGTGTCAGATGCTATTCCTCAGGAGAAGTCCTCCTTAGTTTTTGAGATAGGCTTTCTTACTGACCTGGGATTTTCTGGTTGAATAAGCGGCTGTCAGTCAGCTCCAGGGGTCTGTGTGTCTGCCTCCCTGGCCTCCACAGGTGTGTGCCATCAAGCTCATTGTTTTAATGTAGCTCCAGAGATTGAGGGCTCAGGTCCCCACGCTCCTGTGGCAAGCGCTTCGCTGGCTGAGCTGTTACTCTAGTCCCTGCTTCGTGATTCTTTCTGTTTCTACTCTGCTCTTGTTGTCGCCTTGGCCTAGAATGTCCTTCCACCCTTTCTCAGCTTAGGTATGCTTTCCTTATCAAGAGTCACTTCTCTTAAGTCCTTCAGGAACATTTTCTAGGCTTTTTAATGGTCCTTGGTCTCTCTTTTTATGTTCACTTGTTTGTTTCTGTGAGAACGTTTGGATTTTATATTGAAAGTATCACCTTCAGTCTCTCACCACTAGATTTTTTTAGGACATCATAGAACTATTCCCTTTCAGTTTTGTATTTCTCTTTACAAAATAATGACATATATTAGGTATTCAGGAAATGTTTAAACTATACAAACATTTCCTGAATACCTAATAGTATTAGGGTAGTTCTTGCTTAGACTAATGGCTCAAAAGTAAAGTTTAAATTTTCTTGTATTCTGTGGCTACTTAAGTACACTTAAGGCAATTGAATTTGATATACACAAGTAATTACATTGCTTTGTTGCTTTAAAAACTTAGTGGTTCTAAAGAATATGAACCTATTGAACTGTGAGGAAGAGGTCTCTTTTTATAATAAAACTATTACAATATAGCTTGTAATTTCTTTTTAAAAATTCGGCCCCTTAGTAAATCTGTGCTGAAGAAAAGTCTCAGTGAGTCAGTCTATACTAAGAAATTTTATCCCAGAAGTGAAGATGTAGATCTTGTGCTCTAACCAGAGTGACCTGTGCTTACTTCCTACTCACATCTCCTAAATTCACAATGCTTTTGATGTGACATCATTTCCCTACATGGAATTAAGAGTGGGCTCCATTTCCTCATCTGTTCCTTGGGTTGTTTAGAAATCTTTAGCATATTTTAGTCTTTTTAAAATAATGCAATATTGGTTTTTGTCATTTAAAAATGTTTTAATTCTTTTTAAGAAATTTTTTGTCCAGAACCACCAAAAATTGACAACGGAATAATTGATGATGAACGTGACACTTATGCTTATGGACAGAGTATAACCTATGTATGTAACAGAGGCTTCACCCTCTTTGGAAAGAGCTCCATTCATTGTACTGTAAAAGATGATCAAGGAGAATGGAGTGACTTAGCACCTGAATGCAGAGGTAATCAGTTATAGTTTGTTTTATTCTTATTGGTAGTCTTTAAGTGAGCTGTAGAAATTCTATGAACTCTGAAAAACATGGATGAAAATGTTGGGTATATACATATTTGCACATAATCTGTGGTATGCAATATTTCTTCTAATTCTGAGAGATTTATAAAATCCATGGATATGCAAAAATACAAAATATAGATAAAACCTTAAGAGATATTTGCCACATGTTAACGTGTTCTAATATATATATATATATAAAACAGGAGATAAAAAGAGAAGGAGAAAGGGAAGGAGAGATAAGGACGAGGGGCAAGAAGGGACAAACAGGAAGGAGAGTATTCAAAACTAGGACTGGGGGTTTTCTTTTAAAATTTTTTTTTTATTAATTTTATTTATTTCTGTATGTGTATGAATGTACCGTCTGCATGTAGGTTTGTGCACCCGTGTCGTGCAACGCCGCGGAGGTCAGAAGAGGGTCTCGGATTCCCCTGGAACTAGAGTTCTCCTGGAATTGGAGCTTCAGACGGTTCTCAGCTGCCATGTGGGTGCTGGGGATCGAACCCGGGTCCTCTGTAAGAGCGATCGGCACTCTTAACCGCTAGGCCATCTCTCCAGCCCCGGACTGGGGGTTTTCTAAAACTCATAAAATACATCAGGTGGCAAATTTAAGACCCAGAGTGGACTGACAGCAGTGCCCCTTAAAGGGCCTAATTTATTTACCAAGTAAAACTTTGGAAAGTCAAACCAGTGATAAAAGGAACAGCAAGAAAATTGATAGTTGATTTCTCAACAAAAAATGCTGAAGCCAAAAGACAGTGACAATTTTTAAAATTCTGTGTGAAAATCAGTTCTCACATGGAACTCGGCACCTAATGAATATGTCATTTTTTCTGTTGAGCAGAATGTTGGCTGTGGGCTTGTTGTGTAGTGCCTTTTGATATACCTTCGATATCCCTAGATTCTCTGACTTTTATCTTGAAGGGCTGTTTCATTTTGCCACAGGCCTTTTCTGTATCGAATGAGAGGATTATGTGATTTCTGTCCTTGAGTCTATTTATGTGGTAAATTATATGTATTGATTTACATATGTTGAACCATCCCTGCATCTCTAGCATGAAGCTGACTTGATCATAGCAGATAATCAGTGTGATGTGTGTTTGCTTTCAGTTTGCAAGTATTTTGTTGAGAATTATTATTAATATCAATATTATTATTATTATTATTTATTTGGTCTTTTTGAGACAGAGTCTCCCTGTAGCTCCAGCTAGCTTGGAACTTGATAGGTAGAGCAGATTGGCCTTGTTCTCACAGAGAACTGCCTGCTTTTGCCTCCCAAGTTCTGGGATTAAAGATGTGGGCCACCCTGCCCAGCTTTCATTGAGAATTTTTGTGTCTATGTTTATCAGAGAACTTGGCACATACTTCTGTTTTTTTGTTGGACCTTTGGCTTTATTATCAGAATAATACTGGCTTCATAAAACGAATTTGGAAATATTTCTTCTTTTTCTATTTTATGGAATAGTTTGAGGAGTATTGGTATTAGTTTTTTCTTTGGGAGAATTCTGAGTTGTGTCCATCTGGTCCTGGGCTTTTTCAGTTGGGAGACTTTTAATTAGTGCTTCTCTCTCACTGGCTGTTATTAGTTTATTTAAATTGTTTAGCCTGTATTGATTTAATTTTGGTAGATCATACATATCTGGCAATTCATCCGTCTCTTTTAGGTTTTTCAGTTTAGTAGAATATAGTTTTTAGAGCATGCCTTATGGTCTCCTCAGCATCTGGGCAGTGTTTCCCTCTGCACCTCTGATTTGTGCACCCTCTCCCTTTTTCTTTTGCTTACTTTGGCTAAAAATTTTTAACCTTGGTAAACTTCTCAAAGAACTAGCTCTACTTTGTTGATCGTATTGTTTTTTGTTTGCTTCTATTTCATTACATTCAGCCCTAATACTTTTTTCAATGTATATTTTTATTGAATTTCTGTGGATTTCATACAATACGTCTTAATGATATTTAGATACCCTTGCTATCTGCAGTCCTCATAGGGGCAGGACTTCATGCATTCTGTCCTATATGTTAAGACATAGCCACTCAAATTTGTGTACCCAGGTATCTCTTAGTGTGAGTTCTTCCACTGCTCAGCCTATCTAGTTTCACTCTCTTAAAGAAGTTGACTTGGGCTAGAGATATCTCTCTGTTAAGAGCACTGTCTGCTCTTGCAGAGGTCCTGGGTTTGATTTCTAGTACCTACATGGCAGCTAGCAGCCATCTGTAACTCCAGTTATATGGGATCCAATTCTTCTTCTGACTTCCATGGGCATTGCATGACAAGAGTGCACTTACATACATACAGGCAATACACTCATACACCTACAATAAAATAACAAATAAAAGAAGAAGTTTGACTCTTCTCACCCAGCAGTGACCGGCTGCCAGGAGCTCCTCGGCTAAGGTCAGCCCTCCTAGAAGTCTGAATCTTCTCACCCAGCAGTGACTGGCTGCCAGGAGCTCCTCAGCTAAGGTTGGCCCTCCTAGAAGTCTGACTCTTCTCACCCAGCAGTGACCAGCTGCCAGGAGCTCCTCGGCTAAGGTCGGCCCTCCTAGTCATTTCCCTGGTTCCGTGCTGGTTTTCGTCTGGTTGAATTCACATGGGTCGTTTGCATTGCTGTACAATCATCTGAGCGAGTTCCCAGAAACCTGGAAGGCTCTGTTTCTTTATGTTCTTGCATAACCCTGGCTCTACGGTCTTTCTGCCCCCACCCCCAACTTCCGCAATGGTCCCTGAGACCTGGGTGGGAGAGGTTTAATATGAGTCCTGTCCAGGGATGCACAGGCTGCAGTCTTTTATTCTCTACATTTAGGCCAGTTGTGGGCTTTGCATTCTGTTGCACAAGGAAGCTTCACTGGTGAGAGTTGTAAGATGCATTAGTGTTCTCTCTACTCCCTTGTTCCACTATATTCCATGAGCCTTAGCTATAGAGGTTTCATTGTAGATGTGTCACTTAGGGCTGGGAATCTCACCCTTATTCTTTGTGTGTTACTAGTTGTAGGCTTCTTATAAGTCTCCCTCTGTTACAAAAGTGTTCACTGTATACTTGTCTGTAAATATAAAGATATGTGAAAAGATGGAAAAATATTCCAAACAAGTGACACTAAGAAATAAGCAGGTGTTGCAGTTCTCATAACTGGCAAGATGGACTTCAAATTGAAACTAATCAGAAGAGAGAAAGAAGGTCATTTCCTTCTGATCAAAGGAACAATTGACCAAAAAGACATTACAATCATGAACACATATGCACCAAACTCTGGTGCACCCAATAATTTCATAAAAACAGTGTTACAAGACTTTAAGATTAACCCCTACTTTAGTATTAGTAGGTGACTCCAATAGATCAACTAGACAAAGAATTAATTGATATCATACATAAAATGGACCTAACAAACATCTAGCAAATATTCCACCCCAGCACCAAAGAATACATTTTCTACTCAGAGGCCCATGCAAGTTTTTATGAAATTGACCACATATTGGGACACGAAACAAACTTCAACAAATGCAAAAAAATTGAAATAATCCCATGCATTAATACAATATAATAAAGCTTAAAAGCAACAGCAAAAGAGGCCCTAGTAACTACATGAATTCATGGAGATTAAGCAACACACTCCTGAATGATAAATTGTTCAAAGAAGAAATTAAGACAAAATAAAAGTATTCCTGGAACTAAATGAAGATGAGAACACAACACAACCTCCGGGACACTTTAAAAGCAGCTCTGGGCTGGAGAGATGGCCTAGCGGTTAAGAGCGCCGACCGCTCTTGCAGAGGACCCGGGTTTGATCCCCAGCACCCACATGGTGGCCGAGAACCATCTGAAACTCCAATTCCAGGAGAACTCCAGTTCCAGGGGACTCCGACACCCTCTTCTGACCTCCGCGGCATTGCATGACACGGGTGCACAAACCTGCATGCAAACAGTACATTCATACACATACAGAAAAAAAAAAAAGTTCTAAGAGGGAAGTTTGTAGCTCTAAGTGACTACATTAAAAAAATCAGAAAGAGCAGAAATAAATGACTTAACAGTACAACTCAGGCCTGGTTTTGGTTATCTTCCCATCTGCTTTTTGGGTGTTGTTTCTTCTTGTTTTTCCTAGGCCTTCATTTGCATTATCAAGTCCACACCAAGTATCAGGAACTTTCTGTTCAGTACTGCCTCACCAAAATCCCATAGATTTTGGTGTATTGTGTTTTTACTTTCATTCAATTCTAGGAACTTAAATTTTTTCTTCCTGGGGCTGGAGAGATGGCTCAGAGGTTTAAGAGCGCCAACTCCTCTTGCAGAGGACCCGGGTTTGATTCCCAGCACCCCACATAGCAGCTAAGAACCGTCTGTAACTCCAGTTCCAGGGGAATCCAACACCCTCTTCTGACCTCTGTGCCTTTGCACAACATGGGTGAACCAACCTACATGCAGACAGTACTTTCATACACATAAAAAAATAAATAAAAATTTAAAAAAATTAAAAAAGAATTTTTTCTTCCTGATTTATTTCTTTTTGACCCAATTTTCACTTGGTAGTTGTTGTTTAGTTTCTGTGAGTCTTTGTTCTTTTTTCCATTTCTTTTGTTGATATCCATTTTTTTCTTATGTGTTCAGATAGAATACAGGGTGTTGTTTCAGTTTTTAAAAATTTGTTGAGGCTTGCTTTGTGTCCTAATATGTGGTCAGTTTTGGAGAATGTTCTATGCACTGCTTAGAAGAAAGTATATGTAGCATTTGGATGGAATGCTTTGTAAATGTCTGTTAAGTCTATTTCACATGTGATGTCATTTAATTCCAGGGTTTCTCTATTGAGTTTTTTTCTGGATGACCTGTCTATTGGTGTGAGGGTGAATTGAAGCCATATCAATATATTAGAATTAGTCTGTGATTTTAGACCCAGTAATGGTTCTTTTATGAAACTGAGTGCTCTTGTGTTTGGTGCATATTTTTAAGGGTTATAATATCCTGTTGTTGTGTTTTCCCTTTAACCAATATGAAGAGACCTTCTCTATCTCTAGTTTTAGCTTGAAGTCTATGTTTTCAGATGTTAGAATAGCTATGATATTTTGTTACTTAGTTTCATTTGCTTCAAATACTTTTTTCTGTCCTTTCACCCTAAGGTGGTTCCTGTTATTGAAGGTGATATGTGTTTCTTGGAGGCAATAAAAAGATGGATCCTGTTTTCTAATGCATTTGGTTAGTCTGCCTTTTGGAGGGGGATTGAGACTGTTAATATCAAGTGTTAATGATTGACTGATGTTTATCAATTCCTGTTATGTTGTTGTAACAGTGTTGTTTTTCTAGACCTTCAATTCTGGAATTATTAATTGTACTCCCTCAGGTGTGTCTAATCTACTCTTCAGACCAAGCAATTACTTCTAGTATCCTTTGTATTTTTTTTTTAATTTTTAATTTATTTATTTATGTGTATGAATGTACTGTCTGCATGTAGTTTTGTGCACTCATGTCGTGCAATGCCGCAGAGGTCAGAAGAGGGTGTCGGATTCCCCTGGAACTGGAGTTCTCCTGGAATTGGAGTTACAGATGGTTCTTAGCTGCCATGTGGGTGCTGGGGATCAAACCCAGGCCCTCTGCAAGAGCAGTCGGTGCTCTTAACCACTAGGCCATCTCTCCAGCCCCCTAGTATCCTTTGAAGAACTGGATTCGTGGTTATAAATTCCTTAAGTCTGTTTTTACCTTGGAAAGTTTTTCTTTGTCCTTCAATTACAGCAGATAGTTTTGCTGGGTATAGTAGTCTGTGCTGGCTTCTCTGCTCTTTCATGACTTGCAGTTTCATCAGTCCAAGCCCTCTGCCTTTTACTGTCTCCATTGAAAAGTTAGTTGTTATTCTGGTGTGCCTGTCTTGCTATGTAACTTGGTCTCCCTGTCTCACACCTGTCAGTATTTTTTTCTTGTTCTGTACATTAAGTGTTTCGAGTATTATATGACATGGGGGAGTTTCTCTTCTGGTCCTGTCTACCTTGTGTTCTGTATGCTTCTTTCACCTTGATAGGTATCTCTTTCCTTATATTTTAGAAAATTTCTTCTATGATTGGGCTGAAAATATTCCGTTTCTTTGACCTGTGCTTCTTTCCTTCTTCTCCACCTATGACTAGGAAGTTTGGTCTTTTATAGTGTCTTAGAGGTCTTATATATTCCATTCCTGGGATATTTTAGATGAACATTTTCTTTGTCTGAGTGATCCATTTTCTCTGCCTTGTGTTTGAGATCCGATATTCTCTCTTCCTCTTGATTCAGTCTATTAGATTGAATTTATCTGATTTCCTGAGTTATTCATTTTGAGTTTTATTTCAATTTTGCTTTCTTGAAATTTTCTCTTTTAATGTCACATTGTTAGAGTTGTACTAATTCATATCTTCAGTTGTAGCATTGAACCATTTATTTATGATTTCCTGGCCTTCATTCATCTCTGTTCTAAGTTCCACGAACATACTTATAATTTCTATTTGTAGTCATTGTTTTATATGTCAGCTAGGTCGGTTTTCTTAGGAAACATTATAATGGTGGTACTAATTTTCAAAGGAGACATACTGTCTTGGCTATTCATGCTCTTTGTGTTTTGCGATGGGACCTTAGTATCTGGAGTTCTTTGGTTGGTGATGTTCCTTGTTATTGATATCTCATCTTACCTTTGTTGACTGGGTGTTTGGGTCTTGATTTGCTGTTACCCTAAGTTATCAGGTTGTTGCCCAGCTAGCTGAGTGGTACTTGGTGTTTAGTCTTGGGGCCACTCTATGTTGATGTGTGAATGGGATGTAACAAGTGATCTCTGTCCAGCTAGGGATCATTGCAACCTGTGACCCTGAGGCTCCAGGATAGACTCCATGTGGCCCCAGAGAGGCAAGGTGGCTGTGATGGCTACAAGGAGATTGAGTAAGCAGACATGTCAGTGTTCATTTGTGATTGGAAGCACAGGGATAATTCCAATTCAGTGGTAAAAGAAAAACAAAATGAAAACAAACAGAAAGTCTGAAAACATATCTCTTGACTGGGTCTGTCTGGGCTGATACCCAGGCTGTATGACCCCAGCTATTCCTAGGAGTGCAAGGGCAGGCAAAGGTAAATAGAACTGACCAATCTGGGCCAGTACAAAGGTAGCACAGCCCAAGGTAGACCTGGGAGTGTAGACAGAGGGGATTGATTGCTAAGACCTGGAAAATTATCAGACTGGCTGCTATGCTAGGTGTGTGAGCCAAATTAGGCCAGTGAGACTGTAGACAGGGAATGCTGGCTTTCAGGAACTCATTTGACTAGCAGGTACATAAGGGTGTATGACTTGGACTGAACCTTGGAGTGTGGAGGACAGGGAATGCTGGGTTCCAGAACTCTGCACAGATGTACATGACTCTAGCCAGCCCTTGGAGCTAGGATGGCAGAGAAGAAATGCTCTCCTTTTGGATTTTAATTATATGCAGAAAACAAATACATAATAGAAACTAAGCAAAAGACAGCATAGGTAACCATGTTTAAAAGTTACAGTGTTCTAGCAATACTGAAAAAATGGTAAAAGTGACGGTTTATAGAGTTGACTTGTTGTCTATAGTATAATACCTAGAGTTGCCACAAAAGTATAAAGAATATAATACCTTAAGATAATTAAGAAATGATAATATTTAATTCTAAAGAGAACAAATGAGAGAAACAGAAAGAAACATAAAATATATAGGTGCAATGGAACATCAATAAAGTGACTGATGTAAAACCAATTATGTAGGTAATCACAGTAAGTACAAGTGGACTGGGAATGTAAGACTAGATTTATTTATTTATTTATTTATTTATTTATTATTTGTCTGTTTGTTTGTTCTTTGAGACAGGGTCTCCCTTTTAGTCTCAGCTGGCCTGGAGCTTGCTATGTAGACCATGCTGGCCTTGAACTCACAGAGATCTGTCTGCCTCTGCATCCTGAGCGCTGGGATTAAAGGCATGCACTACCACACCCTGCCCAAGATGGTTCTTAGCCACTATGTGGGTGCTGGGAATCAAACTTGGGTCCTCTGCAAGAGGAGTCAGTCAGTGCTCTTAACCGCTGAGCCATCTCTCCAGCCCCGTAAGGCTAGATTTAAAAAAATCTATTTACAAGAGATATAGTTGATTAATATAGAAATTAAAATAAAGAGTGGAAACTATATTAGGCCAACAAAAATGGTACAGCTATAGTAACATAATGTAATTCTTAAGATAATAAAGAAGGCAATTCAGAAAAATCTGATATTTACAGTTGAAATATATATGCTTTTAAAAAAAGCTTCTGGAAAGGCCAACCATGCCGGGCAGGGAAAGCAGCGGCAAGGGTGCTGAGGTGGGTCCTTGCCGCCAGGGTTGTTTTATTGAGGTGGGTCCTTGCTGCCAGGGTTGTTTTATTGAGGTGGGTCCTTGCCGCCAGGGTTGTTTTATTGAGGTGGGTCCTTGCTGCCAGGGTTGTTTTATTGAGGTGGGTCCTTGCCACCAGGGTTGTTTTATTGTTATTAAACTTTTTCCATACATCATACATCAACTGAATCTAGAGTCATTTCCCTTTCCATGTCCCCACCCGACTCAAGTTCCCACACTCTGCCACACATGTCCTGCATCTCTTTCCGAGTCCTTCCAGAATTTTTTCCCAGTTCTTTTGTTGTTGTTCTCTCCAACTTGTATTGCATATATAATTATTATATACATAATAATAAATATATACATAATATATATTATTATATACATAATAAATATATACATATACATATCACTTGAATTGGAGGATTTCCTTTTTACTTTTTTTTTTTTTTTTGCTAAAAGATGTCATGTTTTCCTTAAGGAAGTGTTTGAAGCTTCCTCCTTGGCAAGCCCAAGCAACCATCAATCTTGCCCTTGGGGTCCACACTGGGGTCTTTTCCTCCCATTGTCACCCAAATGAGGTCCAGTAAGTACTCATCCTGTCTTGGTCTTCCTGTACTGGCCTCCATGGTACAGCCTGGGTAGTCCAACAATGGCAGTCTATACTCATGAGGCTGAAATCCCAGTAGCTGCTCAGTCCACAAGTTGGATGTCTCAGCAGTCCCCATCTGGCATTGAAGGTTTGGAGGATTCTTGGAGAAACATGAGTCTTCAGTACATACTGGAGGGTTAAAAAGCTGTGTCTCATGTCTTAGAAGAAAGGCAAAAGCAGTGGCCACCACAGAGTAGATGCACTTGCCAGTAAGAATTAAAGACAGGCCAAACAACAGTGCTTTCTCTCTTTTTTCCTTTTTGTCTTTTTACTAAAATCTCAAGTTTTATATCTGAAGTACAATTTCTCAGGCCTTACTGATTATTTATCTCTGATTTTACTTTCCTTTTAGATGCTTAAAGCCACACAACCCAGATTAACCAAGGTTTTTGTTTTCTTAAGGTCATTTGAGGATCTGGTCCTCAGGGGTCACTTGGGGATTTTTTGCGGGGGGGGTCCTTTCAGCTTTTCATTTACCAGTTCCATCCACAGTCAGGTCTTGCCAGACCAGGCTTCCCATTCTGCTTATGAGGCTCTTTCCCATCCTTCCCTCTTGATTGGATGAGTGTTTGATTTTCTTTTCCATTCATCCTGTGGTTTCTTTAGTATTTCCACTTCTTTTTGGAGCTTCTCAATCTCTTCTTGTAGCTCCTTGCTTCGCTAGTCGCTTTCCTTTTTCATTTCAACATGGGATTCTTTTCAGTGCTTCCACTTCCTTCCGAAGTTTGTCACTTTCTCGTTTTAGGTCCCTTCCTGAGTTTTTCAGTTCTTTCCCCTTAGTTCTCTGAATTGTTCTTTATATTCTTTGATTTCTTTGTATATGATCTGTGTCCTGGGTTACCTCTAGGGAGAGCTCATTGTAGGAATCTTCTATAGGGTTGGTAGTTTGGTGTGGGATTATTCTGTGCTTTTCCCATGTCGTTCTTTCGTTGTGTTTTTGTATGTGGGTTTGTTTTTCATTTGTATTCTGATGCAAATCTCAAATGTTTCTTCACTGTGTTGAAGGCTTGCTTTGCTTGCTTCCTTCAGATGCCTTCATTGTTTTCTTCTTATTTATGGAGTGTTGACTTGTCTAGGTTTCAGGCTTTCAATTTTGGTTATATATTGGAAGGTCTAGCTCACTCTTCCCTTTCTGTTCTGAAGGTTCTCCAAACACTGGATAGGTAACAACTGGGTCGGTATCCTGCTGAGCACTGTGCTCACTTTTTTGGAGAATGTTCCGTGGGGTGCTGAGTAGAAAGTGTGTTCTATGGTATTAGGGTGGAATATTCAATAGTGGTCTGTGAGGTCCATTTGGTGTATCATATCGTTCAGTTCAGATGTCTCTCTGTTTACTCTTTGTCCTGTTGACCTATCCAAAGGACTCAGTGGGGTATTGAAATCCCGTACTATGAGTGTACTGGGGTTAGTGTGTGACTTGTGGTCCTGGAGAATTGTCTTTATAAAGTTTGGTGCACCAGAATTTGGGGCATATATATTCATAATTGTGAAATCTTCTTGGTGAATTGTTCCTTTGATAAAAATATAGTGGGTTTCTTTGTCTCTTCTGATTTCTTTTACTTTGAAGTCTATTTTGTCTGATATTAAAATAGCAACACCTGCTTTCTTTTTGGTACCATTTGCTTGGAATATTTTTTTCCATCCTTTCACTTTAAGGTGGTGCCTGTCCTTGAAGATAAGATGTGTTTCTTGTAGACAGCATATCAATGGATTCTGTTTCCTAATCCAATCTCCCAGACTATGTCTTTTGATTGGGGAATTT
>VZQC01013061.1:1046453-1097274 GCA_009823505.1 Rhizomys pruinosus | reverse complement strand
GAGGTTTGATCTTTTCATAGTGTCCCACAGTTCCTGGTTGTTCCACTTTTGTGTATTTTTAAAATTTTCATAATCTTTCCTTGAGGTTTTTAGTTGTTCTGTGTTATCTTCCAGGTCTGATATTCTTTGTTCTGCTTCCTCCATTCTGCTTCTGAGGCTTTTTCCATTCCCTTCCTCTTGGTTGGATGAGTGTTTTATTTCCTTTTTCATTTCCTCTTCTGATTTTTTTAGTATTTCTACTTCTTTTTGGAGCTTCTCCATATCTTCTTGTAGCTCTTTTCTTCACTGGTTGGTTTCCTTATCTTTTTCAGCATGGTATCTTTTCAGTGTTTCTACTTCCTTATGGAGTTTGTCGTTCTCTCTCTCTAGGTCCTTCTTGAGTTCTTCATTCTCTTTTCTTAGTTCTTTGATTTGTTCTTTATAATCTTGTAGTTCTTTAAATATGTTCCCAATTGTGTTCCTGATATCTGTCTCCTGGGGCATCCCCAGAGGGATTGCACTGCAGGAGTCTTCCATAGGGTTGGTAGAGCTTGTGCCAGATTATCCTGCCCCTTTCCTGTGTTGTCTCTTCTTCGTGTTCCTGGCATATGGGCTTCTCCTTGCCTGTATTCCAGTATGAGTCCTAAATGCCTCTTCACTGTGTTGAAGGCTTGCTTTGCTTGCCTCCTTCAGATGTCTTCATAATCCCAGTTGGAGGGGGCGGGCTCTTCAGCCCACGCCCTGGTACCTTCTGCTGGCCTCAGGAGATCTCAGATCTCTGCTTCCTGGTATGTGTGTAGTAGCTACAGCTGTCCTAGAACTTGCTTTGTAGGTCAGGCTGGCCTTGATCTCACAGAGATCCATTTGCTTCTGCCTTGCAGATGCTTGGATTAAAGGCATGCACCACTGCACCCAGACTTAGAATAAATGTTTTAATGGAAATTTGTATTACCTTCCATATGGCCTGAAATCCAAGGAGGAACCAAATGACTATTACTGTGGGAAAGAAAGAAGTTCATAAAAAAAAGAAGTTCACAAATTCACTAATACACACCAAAACCAAGGGTGAAAGTGGCTGCAGTCAGCCTTCATTGGCTCAGTGGCCATATCCCACTTATCTTTGATTTTGGTGTAAGTGGAAGAAAATTTTGAAGAGAAGAGGAGAGAAGAAAGAATAGAAGAGAGACGGGGGAGAAAGATGTCACATAGTAAGATCATTACTGACCCTAACTTTATTTACACAAAAAATTTTAAAGACTTCAATAACCTATTGGTATGTCTACTTTAGTCCCCTACAGATACGATTAATTGCAAAACAAAAATGATGTGTGTTCTTCTTTCATGCCACATACATATGTGATTTTATGTGGCTGTATCAAATCTAAGATCCACAAATAAAAGATGCAATTTGTGTCTTATTTTGACACAAGACTGACTTATTTTGCTCAGTATGATAACTTTTTAGTCATATCTTGAAAAGGAAACTGGGAAATGAATGGGAATAGTGGGAGGGAGTGCAGAAGGGAGGGAGCAGCGGAGGGAGAGTTGGTGAGTGTTGGTGAAGTGCATGTTTGTATAAAACATGCTTATGAAATGCATCAGCGAGTGCAGCGAATGTGCGCTGATGCTGAGGCCGCGTTTCATCTCCCTGGGAACTGTGTAATGAGGACTGCTTTCCTAGAGTTCCATCCAGGTGCTTGTGGGGAAAGAAAGAATAGCTGTAGAGCAAGCAATTGCTAAAAAGGCTCACCTTGGTCAGCAATATATTTAGATAGTTTTCCTTTAATGTTTTTATTCTTCATAGGAAAATCTGAAGGTTCCAAGGTCCCACCAACAGTTCAGAAACTTACCACAATTGACTATCTAAGTACAGATGGTCCATTGACATCTCAGGAACCAACCACAATGAATGTTTTAGACACAGAAGTTCCATCACTATCTCAGAATCCCACCACAGATGATGTTTCAGGTACAAAAGTTCCGTCACTGTCTCAGAAGCCCACCACAGTTCATGTTCCAGGTACAAAAATACCACCAGTATCTCAGAAACACACAGTGGTTAATGTTCGAGTTACAGAATTTCCACCATCTCAGAAACCCAGCATGGTTAGTGCTCCAGGTAGAAGAATCCCACCTACACTCCAGAAACCCACCAAAGTCAGCATTCCAGCTACAGAAGCCCCACCTACAGCCCAGAAAGCCACCAAAGTCAGCATTCCAGCTACAGAAGCCCCACCTACAGCCCAGAAACCCACCAAAGTCAACATTCCAGCTACAGGAGCCCCACCAACTCCACAGAAACCCACCAAAGTCAGCATTCCAGCTACAGGAGCCCCACCTACACCCCAGAAACCCACCAAAGTCAACATTCCAGCTACAGGAGCCCCACCAACTCCACAGAAACCCACCAAAGTCAGCATTCCAGCTACAGGAGCCCCACCTACACCCCAGAAACCCACCAAAGTCAACATTCCAGCTACAGGAGCCCCACCAACTCCACAGAAACCCACCAAAGTCAGCATTCCAGCTACAGGAGCCCCACCTACACCCCAGAAACCCACCAAAGTCAACATTCCAGCTACAGGAGCCCCACCAACTCCACAGAAACCCACCAAAGTCAGCATTCCAGCTACAGGAGCCCCACCTACACCTCAGAAACCCACCAAAGTCAGCATTCCAGCTACAGAAGGCCCACCTACAGCCCAGAAACCCACCAAAGTCAGCATTCCAGCTACAGAAGGCCCACCTACAGCCCAGAAACCCACCAAAGTCAACATTCCAGCTACAGGAGCCCCACCTACACCTCAGAAACCCACCAAAGTCAGCATTCCAGCTACAGAAGCCCCACCTACAGCCCAGAAACCCACCAAAGTCAGCATTCCAGCTACAGAAGGCCCACCTACAGCCCAGAAACCCACCAAAGTCAGCATTCCAGCTACAGAAGCCCCACCTACACCCCAGAAACCCACCAAAGTCAACATTCCAGCTACAGGAGCCCCACCAACACCCCAGAAACCCACCAAGGTCAGCATTCCAGCTACAGAAGGCCCACCAACTCCACCGAAATTCATCACAACAAAAACACCAACTACAAAGGCTTCAGCCACAGTTCTGATATCCCCTATGTCAAATGATCTATCTACAAAGACCCCACTGACCACCCAGAATCCCACCACGACCAATACTTCTCTGCAGACTACACAAGCAACTCACAGATTCACCACAGCAAAAGCCTTATTTACACATAGTCTTGCAGCAATGCAAAAGTCCATTCCTTCACGGGTCTCAGTGGCTAAGGGGAGACTCACCTCTGCTCACACTGCAGCAGTGACAGAGCCGGTACCTGTTTCCACAACTACCATGACTTTTCAGTCAACAAGAGCATCTACCAAGCAGAATAAAATCACTACTTCTGGTCAGTTGACATCATTCATGCTTTCTGTGTGTAGATCTAATGTATTAGGATGGAAATGTAAAGTTAACTAAGAATGGAAGATGGAAGAATCTGCAGCTTCTTATGGCTAGGGTGTTCCATATTCATGTTTTGACTTGGACTGAAAATATAAGTAAATAAGTTGACATGATAATTTTGAGTTTAGTTAGAACTTGTCAAAGGGACTTTAGTTTCTGATAGTCTTGTTTTTGAGACAGTTCGTTTTGATAATTTTATTATAGATTATATAGCAGTTATTTTCTGTGTAAGCTTTTCAAATTTGTTTCTTGTTATCATCATACAATTAAATTTATACAATGTTCTGGTATTCCACAACTGCCTCACACTTGCTAAATGCTTATGTTGGTGACACCATCAGATACAAGCATTAGTCATGATGCTACTTAAGTAAGTAATGTGTAATCATGCTCAAATAATTTTTAGCTTATAATTCATAATTAGTATTTTTATTTATGGGAGTTTGATTTGCTTTGGAACTTTATGTGTAGTGTACTTGAGATATACATATCTGTGCTAAATTGATAGCAAATTAAAATGTTGAGTTTTATAACTTTTTCTTTCTTTTTTTAGATGCTGAAATTCTTCTATATGGTAAGTTTGACTCTCAGGGAGTTCAAAGAAATTGTCATCCTTGTGGGAGGCACAGTCCATATTTCTGGAAGAAAATCTTATCTTTTAACTGTCTCAGGAAAACTATCAAAATACGGTGTTTATGGGCACGTAAGGGTAAGGGAAGGCGGGTAAATGCACTTTATTGGCATGTTTTGTGGACACCATTAGACACTCGCTATATTTCTTCATATTCCCAACAGTGTTCTTGTTCTAAGGCAATTTTAGGACAGCTTCAGATCGTGTGGCCAAGCAGCCAGGTAGTGCTGTATGCTCGCTGTCTCAGTAGAGCATTCTAGGGACTGAAGAACCACAGGAAGGAAACAGTTATCAATTCAATTTCTACACTAAATGCTTTATAAATATTCAGAAGTACTCTCTGACCAGTTTTAGGCCCCGTGTCTTAACCCAGAAGAGACCAAGAGTTCTACTTTGGGCTATATCTTTCCTCCGTCTTTATTAATTGTTTTAAGCAAAGCTCCCTTAAAATATAACCTCTCAATGCCATGCATTCAGATAAAAATTTATCACTGTTGCAGTTTTCTCTAGCATTTGTTCAGTTTTTTCTTTGTCCATAAATATATTGTTTAATATTATATATTAATAATATTAATTAATATATTAACAAACTGTGTTCTCATTTGCTTCTCTATTGCTGTGATAAACACCATGACTTGGGGAA
Source organism: Rhizomys pruinosus (assembly GCA_009823505.1). Classification (NCBI taxonomy): domain Eukaryota; kingdom Metazoa; phylum Chordata; class Mammalia; order Rodentia; family Spalacidae; genus Rhizomys; species Rhizomys pruinosus. The sequence continues at coordinate 1,092,550 of VZQC01013061.1, read as the reverse complement.
GAAAGGATTTATTTTAGTTTATAAACTCCCAGGCAGTATTCTATCACTGAGGGAAGCCGGGGGAGGAACTCAATGCAGAGCAGGAACCTGGAAGCAGGAGCTGAAGCACAGAGCACGGAGGTACTGCCTACTGGCTTGCTCCCCTGGCCTGTGCTCAGCTTGCTTGCTTACATAGCATGGAACCACCTGGTCAGGCCCTCCCACATTACTCAACCAAGAAAACGCCCTGCAGACATGGCCACAGGGCAATGCATTGAAGAAGCTCCTCAGTTGAGGTTCTCTCTACCCAGGTGTGTCAGGTTGACAACCAAAGCTGTTCAGCACAGACCCCTAAACAAAAGAGTAGGAGAAATTATTGTTAAGGAGCAAAATAGCACACTGAAGTAAGGACCAACAGGAAATGCACTTTTATGAAAAGATGTTTACTTAAAATTGTAGACTTATCAGTGGTGTTCCCATTTTACCCGTGAATGTATTAACTAAGAGATCACAAACCTGAAGATATTTTATTACTATTGTTACTATTACATTGTTACAGTTATTTTATGTCTAAGCTAAAAGATTTATTTTCACATATGCCAGTAGTTGCAATTAATTTTGTTCATTCTATATTTTAAATAGAAATAAATGTATTTTAAGTTAAAGAAAAATATGATTTAATGTTTGCAAAGGTTTTGAGTTTAACGCATGACTTTGACTCAGTGGTATTTAATGAGGATTTAAAATACTCATTTTACAATTTCTTAAAGTGAATTTCCTTTTATAATGCTGGGGATCTAATTCAGGCCTTGTAAATGCCAGGCAAGAACTCTAACACTAAATAGTGTCCCTCTTTATTTTCATTTAAAATTTTTGAAGTGACTATCCTTTGATTTCCCAGGAAATTCTCTATGGCTGTAATTTACTTGTGTTCAGTCATGAAGAATTCTTTCCTTCTTAGACATACAGCAAAAAGTTCTCACATGTGATCTTTTAAAATAAACCTGAAAAGTATTTCTTAACTCTATTTTGTGAATTAAGTCATCATCTCACTTTAAAGATAAGTAAATTGTATTGCAAGTAAAATGCTTGTTTATTCATTTATGTTTTCTTTATGGCTAATTAGGAGTGTTTTTTCATTAAATTTTTTAGTGATCACACAAAAGAGTGCCTGTCACTGTGAACTTTGTGTGCCACACATATTATTCTTTATTGTTGTTCACACCTCTACTTGCCCTCCCCTGGGAAAATACCTTGATTATGCAAGTGCAAGTTCAAGCGAATGATGATAATGATGGTATCAGAAAATTTCAATTTTTCCTATGTAATTCCTTTAAGGAAGAGACACAGAAACCAAGAGACATCCTTCACTTGCCATATAAATGCTACTGGGGTAAAAATATAAAGATATTCTTGCTCTGGCTCTGCGTCAGTTTCCTCCCCCTCCCTTTCTCTTTCTCTCATTCCTAATTTCCCTACTTTCCCTAGGCTAAGGACATGTTTAAGCATTTTTTCCTATTATGCATGAAATATTAATTCCACTCATATACTGTAAATCATTTTATATTCTTTCTATATACCTATATATTATACATATAAAAATAATTATTTTCACTTTCTTGGGATATCTCCCATTTACACCTTTGAGTGTTTTTCATCTTGTTTGATCACCTTCAGTAAATAAGCACAGAGCTAGGTAATAGGAGGAGGCACTTACTGATAGCTTTTAGTCAATATCATGTAGAAGAACATAAAAAAAAACTTGCACTTAGGACTGAGTTAGACTGGTTTGAATATGGCCTTTTCATTTAATAAATACTCATCCCCCCAAATACACAACTTGACAATTAAGTTCATCTCTTGAGTCTCAGTTTTCTCATCTGTGAGACAAACCATGATTCCAATGTAAGCTTGACATGATAATGGATGTAAAAAATACCAGCACAGAAACACAGGATGAGTAAATATTAAGTTCAAGAAATCATAGCATCCAAACCCTATATTTTTCCAAGATAGATTTGTGATAGATCATGTTATCATTCCCTCTGGCTACATCAAAGAATAATTATAGTTCTTTATTCAGTGATATTTGTATATTTCCTGTGTGGAAAGTACTATATTGAAATTTTTACAGGTTTTTTTCTCCTCACAATACTGGAATGTAGCATATATTCTCTGCTTTGCTTTCTTTTAAGATGAAAAAAATGGGTTTTTCCTTGAGAATTTTTATTTCCTTGAGAATTCCATACATATTTGTATGTCTGTTGATGATTCCCCCCTCTCTTTCTCTCCCTTCAGTTCACCCCTGGCACCATCTCAACATATCACCCTCTCCCAACTTTGTGCCCTTTTCTTTTCTTTTTGGTTGTTTATTTGCTTTTAATAATCCACCGAGTTCAATCAGTGATGCCCATATGGACAGGGGTGTGGGCCATCTCCTGGAGCATGGCGGCATCGTCGGTGTACAGGGATGCGGGGCATCTCCTGGAGCATGGCGGCATGGTCAGTGTACAGGGGTGGGGGGCATCTCCTGGAGCATGGCGGCATCGTCGGTGTACAGGGGTGGGGGGCATCTCCTGGAGCATGGCGGCATCGTCGGTGTACAGGGGTGTGGGCCATCTCCTGGAGCATGGCGGCATCGTCGGTGTACAGGGGTGCAGGGCATCTCCTGGAGCATGGTGGCATGGTCAGTGGACAGGGGTGTGGGGCCATCTCCTGGAGCATGGCGGCATGGTCAGTGTACAGGGGTGCGGGCCATCTCCTGGAGCATGGCGACATGGTCAGTGGACAGGGGTGTGGGGCATCTCCTGGAGCATGGCGGCATGGTCAGTGTACAGGGGTGTGGGCCATCTCCTGGAGCATGGTGGCATGGTCAGTGGACAGGGGTGTAGGGCCATCTCCTGGAGCATGGTGGCATGGTCAGTGTACAGGGGTGTGGGGCATCTCCTGGAGCATGGCGGCATGGTCAGTGGACGGGGGTGTGGGGCATCTCCTGGAGCATGGCGACATGGTCAGTGGACAGGGGTGTGGGGCATCTCCTGGAGCATGGTGGCATGGTCAGTGTACAGGGATGTGGAGCATCTCCTGGAGCATGGTGGCATGGTCAGTGTACAGGGATGTGGAGCATCTCCTGGAGCATGGCGGCATGGTCAGTGTACAGGGGTGCGGGCCATCTCCTGGAGCATGGCGGCATGGTCAGTGGACAGGGGTGTGGGCCATCTCCTGGAGCATGGCGACATGGTCAGTGTACAGGGGTGCGGGGCATCTCCTGGTGCATGGCGACATGGTCAGTGTACAGGGGTGCGGGGCATCTCCTGGTGCATGGTGGCATGGTCAGTGTACAGGGGTGCGGGCCAACTCCTGGACCATGGTGGCATGGTCAGTGTACAGGGATGTGGGGCATCTCCTGGAGCATGGTGGCATGGTCAGTGGACAGGGGTACGGGCCATCTCCTGGAGCATGGTGACATGGTCAATGTACCATTTGCTACACCCACAAAAAATGGCTATACATTGAGAAAAGTGGTTTTGCACAATTTCAACGTATTCAAGGACATAGAGCAAAGTCTACAGCAGAAGCAGAGACCAATGAGCAGGCTTTCTCCTACTGGGCACTTTAAAGTATAGATTCTCATCCAACTAGTAGAACAAGAGACTGCACAACTCAAATCAGACAATTAAAATAGCCTTGATTCTCTGCAAATGGTGCCTTAGCCTCAGTCCCCATTGTTAAATCTTGTAATATTTATAAGTCTGTTAGAAAGATTGATGGCTCGGTTGTAATAATATTAAATTGTAGGAAATACTCAGTGAAAGACATATTTTTCTGAATCCTTTATCATGTATATTCATGTATCCTTTATAGAATTACCTGAATGTATCATTACAGTTTAGCTCAAATCCAAGTAGTCTTGAATTTCGTCATTATTTGAATGAACAGTGCTGATCTGAAGATTGTGGCTATGATTCGTTATGTACTGTCATGTCGTGTACTGAATGTATGAGTGATTACAGTTATCTCTCTGTTATTCAGAGTTGAGAAGTCAGATAATCACCAGTTTTCCTCTGATAAGTTTTGTCTGGAAAGCAAAGTTTTCAGTTTTCTGTTTCATTTTTAAAAATGGCAGTAATGAGACAGAAAATGTAAGGAATATGACAAGATGTTTATAGAACCTGTGGCTGTTACCATGAGGAGACTGTTCAGTCTACCTGTATAAGTCTGAAAATTTAAGATTTACTCCAGCACTTTTTATCTGCGAGTTTATTTTTAGGGCAATGTTACAACCCACCAGGGTTTTTATTCTATTCTGCTAAGTATGATTATGAGCAAGAAGCAAAGCTATTCACAGCTCTCTCAGTTTTTAGTTTCAAGTGGAATACATTTACAGACCATGAGACATGCAAATGAGACATTTTTAAGTGACTGAGTGAGCCCACATTTCTTCAGAAGAGGTGACAAGCTCCTACACCAAACTCTCTGACTTGGGGTTTGGGCCATGGAAATGATAGTCTACATATTAATGAAATGCTCATCTGATGGAAATTTTTTAATTTCATATATTTTAATTCAAAATGTCATGAACTATTTTTGTTTGAGAATGACCTACTTTGGAGTCTCAATTTTCTCATTTGCAAAAATACTTTTCATGCAATTCAATAACTGTTTACTCAGCACCTCTCCCCATTCACCTAGCACTGTGCTTATTTATTGAAGATGATTAAATGAGATATAAGATGTCAACCTTCTTGCAGTGTTTTAAAGACTGCATAAATGTAGCTGTAATAGGGAATCTTACTGAGATACTCCTTTTATTGAAGAAGCTCGTCTTCTAAAGTTATATTGTTTCCCCAAGAATTCTTCAATTAGTAGGAAGATTTGAAATATAAGTATGATTTCACTCATAATTGTATACTTTTCATTTATTCTATGATGTGCAAGTCTTAAAATGGTACTTATTCATCTTTGAATTTGTCTTCTATAGATTATCATGTGAATTTGGAGATCATAAACAATTGCATTTATGCTTTAAGGTTTGTTTGTAAATTGAGAGTTACAGTCTTACTAATTTACTGAGAGCATATGTAGAATTCTGTGTTTTATATTTATGTGTTTTGTTTTGATTTTCTGTTAAATCATCAACTTCTACAAACATTCCCCAAGTGTTAAACACATGTGTTGATTACTGCTCTTGAAGTAGACTTTTCTTTCTGTCACCCTATTCTGCATCGAATTTGCATTTTTACTTTCACTTAATAACTACTTTTAAGTTGCATGTTAAAATGGTAAGATTAAGGGAATTTGTCAGGAAGACAAACTCTAAAATTTTGAGTAGCTCTGATGAAGTCTATAAATTGTTTTTCTGAGCTAATAATGGAGTAAAAAGGGAGAAGGTAAAATTCTGTAAAAACTACCTCTTGTGGACATAGAGCTGAGTTTTATACATTTATTTATTAAAAATATTTTATTTATTATTTTTATTTTATATGTATGTGTATATTGCCTGCACGTATGTAAGGGCACCTGTGTCATGCAATGCCTGTGGAGGTCAGAAGGGGCCATCAATCCCCTGGAACTAGAGTTACAGACATTGTTAGCCACACTGTTGGTGTTGGGAACTGAGCCTGGGTCCTCTTCAAGTACAGCTGGTGCTCCTGACTGCTGAGCCATCTCTCCAGCCCTCCTTTTTCATGTGTGTGAGTGTATCCCCTGCATGTTGGTAGGTGCACCCATGTCAAGCAGTGCCTGTAAAGATCAAAAGAGGGCATCAGTTCCCCTGGAACTAGAATTATGGACAGTTGTTAGCTACCATGTGGGTACTGAGAATTGAACTCAGATCCTCGGCAAGAACAGCTAGTGCTCTTAACCCTGAGCCAGGTCTCTGCCCTGACACAGCTCAGTTTTTTAAAATATTTTTTTATTTATTTCTGTATGTGTATGAATGTACTGTCTGCATGCAAGTGTGCGCACCCATGTCGTGCAATGCCGCGGAGGTCAGAAGAGGGTGTCGGATTCCCCTGGAACTGGAGTTCTCCTGGAATTGGAGTTTAAGATGGTTCTCGGCCGCCATGTGGGTGCTGGGGATCGAACCTGGGTCCTCTGTAAGAGCGTTCGGTGCTCTTAACTGCTAGGCTATCTCTCCAGCCCCCATAGCTCAGTTTTTAAGTCACACATCTACACAGAGTCTAATTGAACAGCTTCTGTACTTTGCCAATTTGGAGCCATAGTCACTCATTAGACCACATTGGCTTTGGCTGCTTTCCTAGTCTCATCTGTAATTTCCTTTGAGAACTAGTGGAAGGAGGAGAGTCCAGGGACATTTGGACGACAGGCAGGAAGGGAAGGAGAATAAAGATGGTGTGGTGGTTTGAATGAGAGTGTCTCCCCATAAGCTTTAAGTATTCAGACATTTTGTCTCTAGTCTCTCTCTCTCTGCTTCCTGTGCTCATTGTGAGATGTGACCCTCAGCTTGCTGCTCCAGCTCCGGCCACCATGCTTCCCGCCACAATGGACTAATTCTCTGGAACCATCAATCATAAGCTCAAATAAACTCTTCCTTTTGTAAGTTCCCTTTGTCATGGTGGTTTTATCACAGCAACAGAAAAGTGACTAATACAGTTATTTGGTACCAGAGAGTGGGCTGTTGGCTGTGCAGAACCTGACCATGTGGATGTTTGGAGAAATGTGGAAGACTTTGGAGCTTTGGGCTAGAAAAGCTGTTGACTACTGTAAGCAGAGCTTAAGGGGCCATTCTAGTAGAAGCCTGGAAGAAAGCATTGCTGCAAAAAATGTAGTTCCAAAGGAAAATAAAGACAGGCAGCAACTGGGATATTTTGATAAAGAGTCTGGCAGAAGTTTGCCCACAGCCCAAATGCTTGCCTGATGCTAAGTTGAAAAGCAATGGACTAATGCCTTTGGTGGAGGATATTTCCAGACAGCCTAATGTAGAAATGGTGGCATGGTTATTAATGGTGAATATTGTACAGATCTACAGTGAAGAAGAGCAGGTGGGGCAGAAAGAAATGCAGAATGTACAGTTTGGATCTTAAAACTGCACTAGTAAGATTAAAGGTGGGGCCAAGGCATGTGAAGAAGAGGCTCCCTTTCATAAGGAGATTAAAGTGATTAAGGAGAGGCCTAGCTATTTACAAGTAAACAATGGAAAAAGTGAGATTAAAGTGATTAAGGAGGGGCCTCGAGATTTACAAGTAAACAACAGAAATAGTACCTTCAGGGCAAGACCACACCCAGCTAATCCTCCAACTTTTGAAAGGAAAACACTGAAAGGATTTTCTGCTCCAACAAGTCCAGGGCAGAGAAAAGTTGCAAATGTGGTTGAAATAGGCCAGGGTCCATCCCAAACTTGCAGCCAAATTTGGCTGTTTAATTCATGTGGTGCTGGCTTTAGAGGCATGAAGTTTGCAAGAGTGAAGGGGTCTTCAGTCCTTCCTCCACAGTTTCAGAGAGCTGCCATGGTCAGGCAGAATGCAGCAGGGGCATCCTTGCATAAAGAAGGCCCTGATAGGCCATTGCATGAAGCTGTGAATGTGAAGTCTGGTTGGCAGTGGAGACCCCAAGAAGACATTCGAGATGCCAGACCTGTGAGATATTTGCCAAGGACAGCTGCATACAGGGAGTAGTACTAGCCTAATAAAGAGATGTATGTTGCATGCAAAGCTGGAAGAGCTGAGCCATCTAAGCCCTTTGGCAGTCAAGTCCCAGAAGTTGCACTTTGAACTACTGGACTTGGTGTTTGCCCTGCTGGTTTTTGGTCTGGTTTTGGTCCAGTATTTCCTCACTATGCCTCTATTCCTCTCTTTCGGTATGGGATTGTATATTCAGTTCCACTGTTTGTTGGGAGTATGTAATTTGTCTTTTGATTTTACAGGAGCTTACAGTTAAGAGATTGGCCTGTGTCTCAGAAGAGACTTTGGACTATAGACTTTTGAATAGAATTGAAACTGGTATGAGCTCTGGTGGGGTGGGGAAATCGGGGGGGGACACGGGTCTAGATTTGATAAAAAATTAAAAATAAATTTATGTAAAAAAAAGAATTGAGACTGGTAAAGACTATGGGGACTTTTAAGGTTGGACTAAATGCATTTTGCATTTTATATGGTTAGGAGCCTATGGGGGCCAAGGAGTGGAATGTGGTGGTTTGAATGAGAGTGTCCCCCCCATAGGCTATAAGTATTCAGACATTTTGTCTCCAGTTGGTGGCACTGTTCTTGGAGGTCTTAGAAGGTGTGGCTGTGCTGGAGGAAGTATGTCACTGGGGGCGGGCTTAGTGATTTTAACAAGCCTTGTGGTCTCCAGTCTCTCTCTCTCTCTGCTTCCTGTGCTCATTGCGAGATGTGACCCTCGGCTTGCTGCTCCAGCCCTGGCCACCATGCTTCCCACCACAATGGACTCTAATTCCCTGGAATGGTCAATAGTAAGCTCAAATAAACTCTTCCTTTTATAAGTTCCCTTGGTCATGGTGGATTTATCACAGCAACAGAAAAGTGACTAATACAGATGGTGAGAGGAGTGAATAGGTGGAGCACATGCCCACCATGTGTGAGACCCTGGGTTCCATGCCAGCATCAAAAGCAAACAATAACAGAAGGAAGCAGTAAGTGCAGATGGCTGTTGATCAGATTGACCAACTGTTTCCCATTGTTCAGCTCAGAACAGTTCCTCTTAAAGGAAATTCAGCTTGCATAAGTGAAATTTTATGGATAATGGACTGAAAAACATGCTGTAGGCAAACTAGACAGTTTGTACTCTTCAGGCCCACATGCTTGTTATGAATTAAACGAATGTGAGCTGGGAGTGACTATGAGCTAAACAAACACTGATCTCCTTACCAGCATAACTAACTTTCATTGGAGACTCAAATTATTTACCTACAAAATGGGAATGAATTCCAAGATACTGTCTCACTTTAAAACTGGATCTTCAGTCATTTCCTTTAAATGGCCAATGAGCAAAGCACTGAAAATTGAGGAAGGACATATTGAAGCACTTCAGATTTCTCTGAAGGATGTCAAAAAAATTTTTTTTAAAGCTAATTTTTAGGATGTCAAAAATTTTTATTTGAGCAACATGATATTTTAATTTAGTAATTTTTCTTTCCAAGAAGACAAAAAAAGTAACATGGAGTATTCATTGTTGAATTTCTTGCATAAGAAATCTATATACAAAATGCAATTTATTTCTCTTATTAATCCTTTAGCTTGTGTTATAACTGTAGTGTACTATCTTGAAGCCAAAATATATATGTACTTGAAAATATTTCTAATAACTGTGTTAATCATGTTTTCCCCTTCCAGGATATGTTGATGTGACAAAGTCACTAATATTCCTCTTCTAGTCAGTTTGTAAGGCACTATGGAAAATCAGGGTGAGCAGAAATTCTGATGATTTAAAAAATATTCTTAGCTTTTCTTTCCTTTAAGATTTGAATACTGTGTCAGCAAATCACTGTCTTAGCTTTATTGCATTTCTAGACACATTGTCCCTTTATTGCCTCTGTAATTACTCTCCTGGAAGAACAGACATTTCCCCCCTCAGTACATATCTATATATCAATCTCTATCTATCTCTATCTCTGTCTCTGCCTCTTTCTCTGTATGTATATCTATATATCATTTATATTTATATTTATATCTATATATGTATATGTTTTCCTTTTATAGACAGGGTCTCTCTGTAGCCCCAGCTGACCTAGAACTCACTATGGAGACCAGGCTGGTCTTGATCTCACAGAGATCTATCTGCCTCTGCCTCCTAGGTACTGGGATTAAAGGCATGCACCACAATGCCTGGTGTTCTTTGTGATATATTAGTTATTTTTCTCTTTGTTTACTCAATATAGTTAATGGTAATATCTGTGTACAAAAGCAAAGAAATCTTGGAAAGGCTGGTATATAACATCATCAAATTACCCATGACTAAGCATGTTCCTGCTCATCTTTAGATACCAGGCTAGCTAAAACAGACCAGGGATTAGGAAGGCAAGCCTGAATTCTGCCTGCCTGTTTGGATCCTGAGTATAGTGTTTACAGGGTGTGACTTCAAACATCTTGGCCATTTTCATTTTAGTTTTCCTGTAGTACTTTTCCTGTAGTACTCTTAACTGAATTTTGTGCATTTTCATGCATCTCTTTTACGGATTCATCTTTAGTTTTTATTGAATTTTTGTGTGTTTGATACACATCATCTCCATCAGTCTTCATTGGCACCCTCCCACAGCAGCCCCCCTGGAGTTCACAGATTCTGTCATTTGTGTTAGGGTCTGTTGTGTCAAATTACTCTCCGTGGCCATTCCTCAGTGCTAGCCTATGGAATCCCGTGTTTTAAGATGGCCAGCTCTTCCTCACCCAGCTGTAATCGGCTGCTAATATTTCTTCAGCTAAGAGTGGGTTCTGCTACCCACTTCTGGAGTTCCATGCTGGACTCTCGTCTAGTTGAACATGTGTGGGTCTTATTCCTGCTGACACCAATGCTGTAGGTTCATATGGGCAGGGTCCCAGGGGCTTGCAGGATTCTGTTTCCATATGGAGAATTCTTTATTAGTTAGCCTTTAGTCTCATTGCCCCCTTTTTTTCAATACAGCTTTTTGAATTTTGTGCATTTTGTACAATAGATCTTCATCATATTTAGACACCCCCCCCTCCTGTCTGCATCTCAGATAGCCTGCCCACTGGATTGCATGCATTCTGTCATCTATGTTAAGACCTATAGAGTCAAGTTTGTGTCTCCAGATGCCCTTGGTGTGAGTTCATCCACTAGAGCCTGGTCAGCCCATCTAGTGTCACTCCCTTAAAGAAGACCAGCTTTCACCCATCAGTGATCAGCTGTGAATGTTTCTCCAGCTATGTTTGAGGAGTCTTACCCATTTCCTCAGTGCTATGCTGAGTCTTTGTCTGGTTTGGGTTTGCATGTCTTATTGCTGTAACTTCATATGAGCAATTTCCCAGCTGCCTAGAAAACTGTTTCCTTGTGGTCATCTACTGTCTCTGGCTCTTACAGTTTTTCTGCCTCCTCTTCCACAATGGTCCCTGAGCCCTGGGTGGCAGAGGTTTAATACAAGAGGCCTATCCAGGACACACACTCTGCAGTTTCTTATTCTCTACATTTTGGCCAGTTGTGGCCTTCTTCATTAATCACCATCCGTCTGTTCCATGAGGAAGCCTCACTGGTGAGAGTTGAGAGATGCATTAATCTTCTCTCTATCCCCTGTTCTACTGTGTTCTGTGACCCTTAGGTGTAGAGGTTCCACTGTAGATGTGTCAGTAAGGCCTGGGCATGTCACAGGCATTTTGTCTCTGCCTTTGGCCAGTTGTGGAACTCTGTGATAGTCTTCATTTGTTGCAATAAAAAGCTTCTTTAAGGCCAGCCTGGTCTACAATGTGAATTCCAGGACAGCTGGGGCTACAGGGAGACCCTGTCTCAAAAAAAAAAAAAAAAAAAAAAAAAAAAGCTTCTTTAAAAGACCAAACCTACCTGACTTGATTTTAAAAGGATCAAATACCACATCACCTATAAAGAGAGGAGAAGAACCTTTTGACATATAGTACACATTCAGATGTTAAAAGAGCATGGGATAAAAGTCAGTAGTTTTTGAAATATCTGATGTGTTCTGAATTCACATACTAAATATAAATGTCACAGGTGGCACTCCATGCCCCATAGGCAAGCAGGACAGTTGAAATTGACCATATCTTGTTTTGTAAACTTAACTACTTAGAAATAAATAGTTTATGTATACTTGAGTTACTTCCAAACTGCCTTAATTCCTGCCCACTTTATTAAATTAATTAGAACAACTACTTTTTAATGCTGTTACTAAATTGCCTGCTTAAGTCTTTGGTTGATGTAGCCTATTTCCTTCTTATCCCCTATAACTCTTTGCTTATTTTTAGATTAACAATAGTGTATAGGTATGTATCATTTCTTGAAGATTTACATCATAGAAATTATATGTAATTAGTTTAGTATTTTATATAAAGGGCTTAGGCATGTATAAGTTTTATTTTCATTGTTTAATATTTTTTATTTTGTGTATGAGTGTATTGCTTACATGCATGTAAGGGCACCATGTCATGCAATGCTCAGAGAGGCCAGAAGAGGGTGTCAGATCCCCTGAAACTGGAATTACAGGTGATTGTTGGCTGCCATGTGGGTGCTGAGAACTGAACCAGGGTCCTCTCAAGAGCAGTCAGTGCTCTATCACCACTGATCCTCTCTTCAGCCCTGCAACTGTGCATTTTAGTCATCAAGGGTTTTTGAAACCAGTATCCTCAATTCCCTGGCCGATCCCAGGAGATTAATTAAAGAGGCAGCATTCTCCTTTCTTACAAAACAGAGTATGTAAAGTTTATGAATATTATTTAAACCATTAATTGGGTCAATCATTTGGTAAAAGTGATCATTAGATTTTGGGGCATGGTAGCATGGTGAGATGGGAAAGGCTGATATTTTTACAGATATTCGTTTAATACCAATAAAGTATTCTGCAGTAACAAATGTAGTCAGATACAAATTTTTAAGTGTTTGAGAATGTGATTTATAGAGTACCAAGAAGTAGCAGTCCATAATCACTTACGGTGAGTAAAGTTGGCGCAGACGCCTCAAGAAAAGCACTCTGAGAAAGTCAGCACCAGTCTGTGTAGTTCCTTGCCCTTGTTCCAGCTTTTTGATTGTATTGTTGTTAATTAACCCGATTGGAAGCTGCCATTTAGAGAGCCCATAGCAGCTTGCCACAGTTAGTGCCTTAGGCCACCAGGAGCCAGTGACGGTGAGATTTGGGCACTCCCTCTTGATTTTAGCCAACTTTTGTAAGTATTTCATAAGTCATTTGCCATGATTTTTTTCTTCTGTCTTTATTGAGATTTTGTGTATTTCATATAAGATTTCTTAAATCTAAACCCACTCCCCTCTCCCTGTCTCTGACCCCACCAGAGCTCATGCATTCTACCATATATGACTTTCATCTTTTTCTGTCTTTTTGAATTATTGGGTGCTTACTGTTTTGGGCAGAAGTTTACTGTTTCAATCAGTTCTTTGACCCAGTCTTTTTTTGGTTCTTTCCAAATTGTATCATTCCAAAATATGCCTATATACATGCCACACACATGTCTGATGAATAATGCTGGAGCATTGAAGGGGTATCCTGAATTATATTTTGGTATTTTGCTGAAAAACTACTTGCTTAGTTCCTGAAGCAGGGAAATTCTTACAAATTTCTAAAAAAAGAAATTTGACTTTACATATACTCTTTTAAAAAATTTATTTATTTTTGTATGTGTGTACTGTATGTGTGTATGAGTGTATTGCCTGCATGTAGGTTTTTGCACCCGTGTCATGCAAGGCCTCAGAGGTCAGAAGAGGGTCTCGGATTCCCCTGGAACTGGAGTCTCCTAGAATTAGAGTTACAGACAGTTCTTAGCTGCCATGTGGGTGCTGGGGATCGAACCCAGGTCCTCTGCAAGAGCAGTCAGTACTCTTAACCGCTAGGCTATCTCTCCAGCCCACATATACTCTTTAATAAGGTGGCACACACCAGTAATCTCAATCTGAGCACCTGGGAGGCTAAGGCAGGTAGATCCTCAGTTTGGATCCATCCTGGGCCACAACCTATATAAAACAAAACAAAACAAAACCAAACAAACCAGAGCAGACCTAAAAAACCAAACCTAGCAATTTATCTTTGTTAGTTCAGAATTATAAGCTGTCAAGAGTGAGAGTTGACTTTATGAGTGTCTGCCTATTTTCCCAGTTTCTTAATTAAAAATTTGAGCTTAATTGGCACAGAGAATATAGTTAATGACTATGAAAGTGACCATGAAACTTCATCTACTGATCTTTGTGTCTATCAGAGTGTTTATTTAGCTCTTTAGAAATGCTGGGTTTATGTAATAAGTTTTAGTTTAGAGATGGCAGTATAAGCAAATACTTGATTTTACTGTTTGTTTGAAACTTAAGTCATGTAACTCAGTTAATATTTCTTTCTCTACGATCTACTTCTCTTAACATATATGATTAAAAAATCCAATGTTATATTTTATGTTAAGCGTGACAGGATTCCTTTGAAATACAAACTTGTGATAAATTATAAAATGTATAGATGGTTTAATCTTCAAGAAGTCTACCATGACAGCTGGCTTAGGGATTCTACAGACTCTTAAAGGATAATCAAGTCTGAAGTCTTTGTTATTACCAGAAATATTTGTTAAATGAATGACTAAAATATTGAAATTCTCATTACTCTGGCACACATCATTAGTTAAAACTTCTTAATTTACTGTTTGAGAACTTCATACATGTATGTGTGTGTTTTGATCAACTGCATCCTTTCCCTCCAAGTTCTCCCACCTTTTTTTTTTTTTTAAGGAAGAGTTTTATTTGAGCTCACGATTGATGGTTCCAGGGAATTAGAGTCCATTGTGGTGTTTCTCACCTCTTTTCTTTCCCAAATTCATGCTCTTTTTAAAATATCCACTGAGTCCACTTTTTGCTGCCCACACACACAGCCTAGGGCCATCTCCTGGATTATGGGCAGCCCTGGTGGGGCTGCATCCAAAGGAAACCGATTCTCCCCCCTCCTCCCTGCATTCCTCCTCCTCCCTCCTGCCTCAGCAGCCATCGTCAGTTCTCAGTAGCTCTCCAGCCAGTGGTGGGACATTGTGAGTCCTTCTTCCAGGGCAGGCTGGAATTTTAGCTGTATTCATCCTGTGCAGGTTGTGGATGGCTACCACGAGTTTGCATGTGCAGCAGCCTTGTTGTGTTTACAGAAGTCCCCCAGCATCTTGGTTCTCAATCTTTCTACCCCCTCTTTCTAGACGATCCCTGAGCTTTGGGGGAGAGGGTGTGATAAAGATGTCATATTTGGAACTGATGTCTTATTTAGTGTCCTATTCCATGCACCTTGACCAGTCGTGAGTCTACACCATCTAGTTCAAAAAGATGCCTCTCTGATGAGAGTTTGGAGCTGCAGTAGTATAGAGATAAGTGTTCAGGGAACAGTTTAACATTATGTCCATGTAGCAGAATAGTAGAAGTAGGTTCTGCCCACTGTGGATTCTGGGCCCAGTTGACAGTATGAGGCGTGAGTTCTGCCCTGCGGAACAGGCCTTCAGTCCACTCAGCAGTTGATTACTCCCCAGCATCTGTGCCACTGTTGTACCAATGGGACTACCTTTTCAGGCTGGTTGTTGTCGTTGGAGTACACAGGGCTTAGAGATAGATAGGACTCCCTGGAGTGTACGTAGCTCCATGTGGTGCTATGAAAGGCATCCAGTAGGGATGAAGCTTCCAGGTCAGTACCAGATTGATTTCTCAGTGTTCTGACTCAAGTATATAGTGTCTTCAGCAATACAGTCAAAGCATCATTTTTCTAGAGAGTAACCAAGAACAATGGCAATAGCCTGTATTCTTTTGTCTTTGGGACCTCACTGAGCAACAATTTGAAGGAAGGTAACATGGTCCTGGCACTGGGCTTGTTGTTGGATAGCCTGTGGCATCTGGAAGGTACACTATCTCCCTATGGAGAGTAACTTCATTTAAACTGTTTTTATATGTGTATGTATATGCTTTAGGGAGCTTCTACAGTGGTACATATCCATATAGTTTTTCCAGAGGTCTTTAGTGTTAGTTACCTACCCCCATAGCTCTCTTCTAACCTGCCCTCCCTCCCTGGACCCCACATCATCGGTTCTTGGCCCATCATCTCATCTTGTATTTGTACTCAATTTGTTACAAACATTAGATGTTATGATGCCATAAATATTTGGAAGGGGGAGTGATGATACATTGGGCTTGATGAGAATGTTTTTGTGATGAGTTGATTGACTTATGTTGTGTATGGTTTTTTTGTCTGTTTGATGGCTTTTAGATTTTCCAATGTTCAAAAAACTTTGTAATACCTGATAAGAAATATTTCTAAAATGTATTTATAGATCATTTTTTACGCTTTTAGTTTTTTTTAAGGTGTAAGCCTATTTGTGAAGTGTTCTAAGCATCTTAATCTCTTGAAACTTTACTCCAAATGTAATATTCAAGGGATTTTCACCAACATTTATGTAATCTGAAAGTATATTAAATGTCTCTAGTTTGGCTACTATTAATCTAAGAAACTAAAAGCTGTCATATTTTAATTGTGTCTATAGTTACTTACGTAAGCCTACGGATGCTGTCCATGCTTTTTAACTTAACTAATGTCATGTTTGTTTTCACCCTTAGTCAGTTCTTCTTTAGTGTTTCATTCCATAACAACCAAAAATTAATGTTTATCATTAGTGAATAAAATCATTTTGATTTGAACTTTTCTTTAACTTTCAGGACATACATGGGTAATAACATTGACACTTTTGCTTGTGATGCTAGTAATCATTGGCTAGTTGACTTAGCCAAAGAAGAATATGAGAAGAAAGTGTGCACAACCTCAGAGACTACTTCTAGTTTGTTAGAATATCTGAACAGATACAATAAATGTACTAGTCCTCATTGTTCTTGCATGTATTGTTGTCTTTAAGGTATGTTAGGAATGTGAATAAAGCAGGAAGAAAGTTTGCTTGGTCTTATCTCCGCAATGCACACAAGTCTGAAAAATAGAAAGCTCATAAAGTCAACGGATCAATTTTTTTTTCATGATTGCTTTTCTAAAAATATAGAGAGTCTTTTCTCAATTAGGATGGGAGCATGAAAAAAGGGAGATAACTATTTCTTTAACTAGAGTTATAGTGTTACTCTAACTTACAAAGAAAATATAAAGTTAAAAAATAGTGAAACAAAGACCTCAAACTAAACCTAGTTTCTTGTAAGAACAAATTGCCACAAAAGGATGAAACTTTCCCCTATAACCATCGACCTAATGGCATTTTCATCTGTACTTTCCATGAAAATGAGTCCAAATGAGATGACACAGTAGCAGGGGCCTGGCCCTGTTAGCAGGGCCCTGGCCCAGCATGTGTGAGCCCTAGGCTCCTCCCCAGGACCACATGTTCATAATCCCAGCACTTGCGAGGTAAAGGCCGGAGAACCAGAAATTCAAGGTCATTCTTAGCCACCCAGCGAGTTTGAGGCCAGTCTGGAATACAGGAGACACTGTTTTACCAAATAAACACTGTAAGTAAGTAGAAAAATAACAAATACTTAGATAAATAAGAGTGTTAAACTTTTTTGGCTTGGTAGAAAGGGAAGAGGAATCATAAAAGATTACTTCTCCCTCACACAATGAGTCAGAAATCAGTTAATTTCCGATAAGATGAAGGAGGTGCTCCTGTGTCCTAAAGACAATTGTTCTTTTTCTGTTTTCCCCAGCGCACAAGCCTTAGGATGATATCGTCACTGACTTGTCTTTAAAAGTATCCAGTGACACTATGAATTTTACATAACGTTCTGTATTTCTGAAGTGAAATGTTCTTAACCAAATTAGAACTCTTATTCCTTTGTATTTTTAACTTATTTGTTATTATTTATATCAATAAATAATCTTGGTTCTAAATGTGTGACAAAATTTCAAGAAAATATTATTAAAAATCTCTTTAAACACAGAAATAAACAGTTAATTATACTTTTGTCTCATAATATTTGAAATTTATCTTCTTAAATGTGAATATTTTCTTCTTTTCCCCCTCTCTCCACTCCTCCCCCTCCTTACCCTCATCCTCCTTCTCCCCTCCCTCCCCTCCTCCCTCTTCTTCCCTTCCCTCCCCTCCCATGCCTCCCTCCCTTCCTTCCTTCGTTCTTCGTTCCTTCCTTCCTTTTTTGGAGGCCTGGCTGCCGTGCAACTCATTGTGTAGATCATGCTGGTCTTGAACTCATAGAGTTCTACCTGCTTCTGCCTCTTCAGTGCTGGAATTAAAGGCAGGCAGCACCACACCTCGCTATTTTATTTTATTTATTTATTTATTTATTTATTTTTTGTCTTTAAAATTTTTTTTATTTGTTTTTTATGTGTATGAATGTACTGTCTGCAAGCAGGTTTGTGCACCCATGTCGTGCAATGCTGCAGAGGTCAGAGGAGGGTGTTGGATTCCCCTGGAACTGGAGTTAAAGACAGTTCTCAGCTGCCATGTGGGTGCTGGGGATCGAACCATGGTCCTCTGCAAGAGCAGTCAGAGCTCTTAACCGCTAGGCCATCTCTCCAGCCCCACTACTTTATTTCTAATAGGAAACTCCCTTTTTGCCTCCCTGACTAGTGAGGACATTATTCTTTGGCTATTCTCATGTGAATTATTTTCAGTTACTTTGAAATTGTACAATATTCTGGTTGACATATTAAGACATTAATATTTTCTGATATTGATTCACCTAAAGATTTTATTATACATTTATTTGTAAATTCTGAAATAGTCTTGTCATTTTCAGTTGCATTTTTAGTGTTAGACTGTACTAGAATCTACATGCAATAATTATGATTTATGCTGCTATATTACTTCACCTATTTTGTTGTTTTTTAAAGTTTTTATTTATTATTTTTAATTTATGTGTATGAGCATATTGCTTGCATGTATGTAAGCGCACCCATGTCATGTAGTGCCCACAAAGGTCAGAAGAGGGTGTCACATACCCTGGAACTGGAATTGGATAGTTATTAGCCACCATGTGGATGCTGGGAATTGAACCCAGGTCCTGTGCAAGAGCAGCTAGTGCTCTTAACCACTGAGCCACCTCTCCAGCCCCAGGAATAGGTTTATAATAGTAAATATTTCAGGTATTCAGAAGTATTAAACTTTGAAAGTATAATACTGTTAGATTTTTGATTTTTGAGACAAGATCTCATTGTGTCGCCCAGGCTGTCTTCAAAGATCCTCCTTGTTCAGCCTCATGAATGCCTGGATTACAGACATACAGAAGCAGGTCTGGCTTTAGTCCTCATAGCTGAATGGGTAAATATCTGAAATTGAACACGGTCTTCTCAAACCTGTTAATGTTTATATTTGAGCACTGTGATACCAATCAAAATGTTTTGCCTTTATTTCTTTCAAAGAACTCAGAAAAATAACACGTGGGATTTTTGAACTTGTGGCGTATAGATGCTGTAAATGAAATGCAATTCATTTCTATTTTTCCTTTAACTTCCCTTATAACTACTATGTATTGACATTATGAATCAATAGTATATATAATTTGGCTCATGTGTCTAACTTTTTCCCCTTAAAGATTGATTGCTGGTATTATAATGATTGATATCATACTTATAGTCAAAACTTTGTGGATCATTATAAATTAAGGGTGAGCAGAAACTGTGACTTCCAAGGACAGAAGATGATGGATATCCTAGCATAAGAAGAATGAGCAAGAATTCACCCTTTCTCCTTTTCAACCAATTTGGGTGGGTGCCTACCCACATTGTGAGGATGATATCCTTTATTTATACTACTGATTCAAATGCTTATCTAGAAATACCCCAAGACTCACCCACAAGTAATGTTCT
This sequence comes from Rhizomys pruinosus, assembly GCA_009823505.1. Lineage (NCBI taxonomy): Eukaryota > Metazoa > Chordata > Mammalia > Rodentia > Spalacidae > Rhizomys > Rhizomys pruinosus. The sequence goes on along the minus strand of VZQC01013061.1, from coordinate 1,073,148 downwards.
ACCAGATATCTGTATAGCCCCTGTGTGTGTATGTATGTGTGTGTGTGTGTGTGTGTGTGAGAGAGAGAGAGAGAGAGAGAGAGAGAGAGAGAGAGAGAGAGGAGATCTGTCTTGGAAAACCTAGAGAAAATGACCACTGATTTTTATTTCTAAATGCTTTCTCCAGTGAAAAAATTAGGATTCCCTGAAGAAATCCCTGATTATTGAGTGGAAGTAGGAAAACTACTTGGAAATTAAGGGTCACAGAAAATAAGAATTTAAGAAATGACAGTCACATGTTCAAAGAATTCAGAAACCAGCATGAACAAGCCCCCTCCACTAATCAAGTCTAAGATAAAGTCCAAATTATATAGTGGAGGTAATAATCTGTAACATACAGAATTACAGCAGAATTTGAGTCCATGCTGTATAAATTCACAAGAGAAGGAACACTGTTTCCATAATGTGGGATTCTAGCTAATATTTGGAAGAATGATGCACTTAGGAAAATAAGCAGTGGCAGCAGTGCAGTCATAAATATTTTAGGAAAGAATCAGTGGTTCTAAATTTATCAGTGAAAAATAAAACAATTATAGTCTTTAATTTTCTCTCCTACAAGGTGCTTATTACTACAAGTAGTTTGTAGTATAAAATCTTGATTTCAACATTTTAACCAGGTTGTCCTAATATCACTGACAGTGGAACAAGTAACACTAAGTTCTTTCTAATATGGTAGAATAATAAAAAAAAAAACCCTCCGCATCATTTCTGTTGTATTCTCTCAAAATTTCATAAATGAAAAGATGTGTAAATTACACATTCAAATTATGAGAAAGCTTCAGAAGAAAACAACTTGGGTAACAGTCTGCAAAATAGTTGAAATACATTTTTCAAAGTGATAGGCTTAAGCTGGGCTTGGAATCCTAGCACCCAAGAGGCAGGCAGATCTCTGCAAGTTCAAGGCAAGCCTGGTCTACAGAGTGAGTTCCAGGCCAGCTGGGGCTACAGGGAGACCCTGTCTTGAAAAGACAGAAAAAAAAGGTTAAAAAAACATCAAAGTGATAGTAGTAAGAATTAAATGAGCTAATTTTTATTCAAAAGCAGCAATGAGGGGCTGAAAGTGTAGCTCAATAGAATGCTTGCCTAGCATTCATGAAGCCCTCATTTAATTCTCAGTGCTATTAGGAATCAGGTGCTGTGGCATATGCACTTGGGAGGTAGAAGCAGGAGGACTAGGAGTGTGATGTCATCCTCAGCTGCATAGACAGTTCAACGCCAGCCTGGACTACATGAGATCTGTCTTGGAAAACCTAGAGAAAATGCAGACCACTGATTTTTATTTCTAATTTCTCTCTCCAGGTGAAAAATTATTTCTAAATGCTTTCTCCAGTAAAAAGAAAATCATTGAGGGACTTGAGAGTTGGCTTAGTGGTTAAGAGCACTGGCTGTTCTTGCAGACTACCCAGGTTAGATTCCCACCATCTACATGGTGACTGACAATAGCCCATAGCTCCAGTTACAGGGAATCTGACACTGCTTTCTGACCTCTTTGGGCACTGCATGACACAGGTACACTTTTAGCACACATGCAGGCAATAAATACATTCATACGCATAAAATAAAAATAATTAAAATATTTTAAAAAATCATTGAAGTATAAAAATGAAGAAATCATGGATCCCAAAACCATATTTTTTGAAAAAACTACCACTAAAACATTTCCATTTAGACTCAGAGAAAATGAGTTCATCATCAGTAACAGAGATGCCACTCAGCTATATCGCCTAGTCACAAAAGATAAAATGATAAGGGGACTAGAGAGATGACTCAGCAGTTAAGACCACTGGCTGCTCTTGCAGAGGACCCTGGTTCAGTTCCCAGCACCCACGTGGCAGCTAACAACCATCCATAATGGCAATACCAGAGGGTTCAATGCCCTCCTTTGACCTCCGTGGGCATTGCATGACATGGGTGCACTTACACACATGTAGGCTATACACTCATGTACAAAATAAAAATAAAGTATTTTTTAAAAAGATAATATGACAAGACACTTTTTACAAATAAATTTAAAATTGCATTAAATAAACATTCATGAAAAGGCACAAGTGCTAATCCTAACCCAATAAGCAATGCAAACCTGATAGCTCTATTATTATATTTTATTGAGCATTTGTACATCTCATACAGTGGTTCCCAATCAAACTTGGTCCCCCTATGCCCTAACCTCCCACCAGAAATCATGCATTACAACATCCAAGTTAAGCCCTACTGGTCAAGCTCTTGATCCCAGATGTCCTTCCATGCAAATTCATCCACTGGAGTCTAGTCAGAACATCTAGAAATCTTAGGTAAGGCAGACTGTCCTCATCCAGCAGTAATCAGTCTTCTGTAGTTCTCAGTCCAGGACCAGTCTCCCACCCATTTCTCTTCCTCCACTTTGAGACCTTGTCTGAGTTGGCATGGGTCCCATGCCTGATGCCATTGCCTGCCACAAGTTCACAGGAGAAAGTGTCCAGTCAGCTTTCCTATGCACCAGACCTGGCTCTTACAATCTTTCTGCCCATTCTTCTGCAATGGGCTGCTGGGTAGGTGAGATTTAATATAGGGGTCCTCCCCAGGGATACACACTCTGGAGGCTCCCATTCTTTGAAGCTTGGCTAGTTGTGGCCTTCTGTTATCATCACACTCTATTGTGTAAGGAAGCTTTACTGGTGAGACTTGAAGGATGCGCTCATTTTCTCTCCACCTGTCGTTCCGTGATGTCCCACAAGTTAGGTGTAGAGGTTCAACTGTACATGTGTCTCCTAGGATGGTGCATCTTTCAGATGTATACATTTTCTGTGTCGGACCAATTATGGGATTCTGCAGTAGCCTCCATCTGTTGCAAAGAGAAACTTCTTTGATGAGTGGCATACAGTATGCTTGTCTGTAAATATAAGATTCCATATTTAGCATATGATAAGAAATTTCATTAGTAATTGGAGAAATGCAGACAAAAACCATTTTAAGATTCCATCTTACCCAAATTAGACTAAGATCAAGAGAACAAAGGACACCAGATGCTGGTGAGGATGTGGAGAAAGGGGAACACTCATTTACTGCTGGGGGGAATGCAAACTAGTGCAACCATTATGGAAGGGGAACTCTCAAAAAAACAAAAATGAACCTACCATATGACTCAGTTATACCACTCCTTGGCATATACCCAAAGGACTTATCATACTATAAAGACACCTGTATATCCACATTTGTGGCTGCTGTTGTCACAATAGCTAAGAAATAGAAACAACTTAAATGTCCTACATCCTACAACTGACAAACAATGAAATTGTGGTAGATCTACACAATGGAGTACTACTCAGCAGTAAAAAAAGATGAAATTATGAAATTCACAGGCAAATGGATGGAACTCGAGAGTCTTATACTAAGTGAAATGACACAAAGACAGAAAAGCAAGTGATGTATGTTCTCCCTCATTTGTGGATTGTAGCACCAATTCTTTATGCATGAGTGTATGTCATGATGTAAAACCAGGAGCCAAGAAACTGGTAAGGATGCATGGAGGTAAAGGAAAAGAAAGAACTCAAAAGAGGGAGACAGTAGGAATGGATGTCACTAGCTGGGAGGTGGGGAGGTGGGGTGTGTTGGGTTGGGAGAGGGAGCATATGGGGCATATCATGGGAGGTGGGGGAGCTCAGGAGAGGGGGAGAATGGGGATGAACAGCTCTATATTAACAAATTTTATTTCACATCCATTCTGAGACAGTGAGTTCTCACTTTGTATCTCAGGCTGTCTTGGTACTCACAGTGTAGTCAAAGGCTGGACTCAAACTCATGGTACTACTGCTTCAGCCTCCCAAGAGGTGGGATTATCGATATGAGCCACCATGCTAGTCAAGAATTGAATTTTTAATTAAAAACCAACAGAGAAAGGAGAAATTTATATCTCAAAGGATTTACTTGTACTACATTTTAATATGTTTATAGAGGAAATAACACCAGTACTCACGGATTCAAAAGAGATATTTCCAAACTTATTTCATGAATCCAGAGATATAATATAAACCAACAATCCTCATGAATATAAGACAAAACAGCACATTAGCAAAGCAAATGAAACAATAGAGCTGTGTGCTTCACAATAATGCTTTGGTCAGCATTGTATGTCTTATAATGTTTTATTATGTTCTTAGGCAGTTTAGGAATCTTAATAGGGGATGTGCTGTTAAGCCATTCTGCTGTGCAAATGGAACTTACACAAACTGAGTTGGCTACATCATGTGATATATCATTGGGAATATAACAGTATTCATAATCACAGTGGCCTGCTATCACCTCACAACACTCTCTTATCTCATTACAGCTCTCTGTTGCTGGCTCACTATGGTCCCTTTCCCATCACAGTGCTTCACCATCTCATCAAAATGCTCTGTTGTTACATCACAGTGTTCTACTCTCCTATAACACTCCATTTTTATTCCACAATGGTCTGCTCTCCCATCTCAGTGCTCACCTGTCTCATTACAGTGCTCCATTGTTGCGTCAACATGGTACATTGTCCTTTAACAATCCTCTACTGACTTATCAAGAAGGTCCATTTTCCCAGCATAATGATCACCTGTCATATCACAATGCTCTGTTGTTGCCTCACCATGGTCCACTTTCCCATTGAAATATTCCCTTTATTTCATCAGAATGGGTAAATGTAGCCCATGCCATTTATTTTCTTGGCAGGTGTAGGAAACTTTCTTTTTATGCTGAACAGGGACCACAGAGCCATGCCAAGGGGAATGTGGGCACTGTGGGGAGCTGACCCGTCAGTGCAGAGGCCAGCTGGCTACTTCCTGTAGCCCAGCCTGGATGATACTTGCAACTCAGTCCCTTAGCCTGGACCTACAAGACACGTGTTCCACTCTTGGCCGTGGCTTCTCACCTTCCCAGAGCCTGGACAGGAATTTCAGGCTGATGGCTGATCACCTCCCTTCAGCCAATACCCCCTCACAACACCAGCTACCCAGATTGGTGATCCGCAAAGGAATCTCTTTCCAACCCACTGGCCACCTAAATGAAATGCAGGCCTACCTTACCCTGTATGCATGCAATAATTAATAAAAAAAAATAACAGCCAGGAATTCCATGATGATGCTACTATGAAATTCAAATTTATTCCTTGCTACAGCCTGCTTTTATAAACTAAATGACGTCAGTTCCCAGAGCCAATCATAAGTCTCCCAATTCCAGAGCACTGCACACCTTGCCCCACCCAGCATCACGCACCTAGACCATGCTGCTTGCTCCTCCTTGGGGCGGGGCCAGACCTTCGGCCATGCGGGTGCTCTGAGGCATGCTAGTTGGAAAGCCAGCCTACAATTCGAGCTGGATTTCCCTACAGGCAGGCCATGTAGAAAGCATGCATGGGAAAGCACAGCAGTCAGACATAAGGTACGAATCCAAACACAGAATGGGGCTTTATTAAAATGAATGGATTAAATAGGCAGTGTGACCTCACCTCCCAGGGTCCAATCCTAGACCTTTGTGTCATCACATTTCACTCCCTGGGTGTAGCCAGAGAGATCTTATGACTCTCACTTGTACCTCTGGGAGGCAGTGGTAGGAATGCTAGCCCATGCATACCTAAACTCAGATTGTATTTGCCCATATCTCCCCTTTTTGTTTTAGCTTCCACAGGCTCAGATAGCATTATAGAAATAGTGGTCAAATATCTTTATCTGGCCCAAATGGCTATGACTGCTCTGTAAGAATACTAAAGCTGCCAGGTGTGGTGGCACACGCCTTTAATCCTAGCACTTGGGAGGCAGAGGCAGGCAGATCTTTGAGAGTTCAAGGCCAGCCTGGTCTACAGAGTGAGTTCCAGAACAGCTGGGACTACAGGGAGACCCTGTTTTGAAAAGACAAAAAAAAAAAAAATACTAAAGCTAATTTATGCCCAAATAAAAATTTAATATAAAGAAAACCAACTAGTAAATACAAGCAACATTTATATACAACCAACTAGCAAGCATCTGTGTCTAATTTTAAAGACAGGGAATTTGGTTATACCCCAAAGTCTCAAATCCAGCTGGAAAGGCCTGCAACATACAATTATGCTGACCAAATGAAGTCCAGTCCCTATTTGCTGTGATCTCATGATTTACCTCCATCTCCTCAGACCTTACACTCTGATGCACTCCCTCTTCCATGAGTGGTCCCTAGGCCTTGGGGAAAGGGGTAAGAGTGGGTGAGAAGCAAAACAGCCCATTTTTCCTTTGAAGTGACATCAGACTCTCGGATCTGTTCAAGCTTTGCTTTCCACAGGTTTGCAGCTCATCCATGGGTCTCTTTCAGTTCTACTAATAGCAAGAAATACAGGCACTTAAAAACATTAATTATCATGCCAAGTCAAGTTATGGGCACAGGCACAAATGTTTAGATGATATTTTACTCTAAGAACTGTGGCTTTTGTGCCAAAAGATGAAAAGTTTTTTTTTTTTTTTTTTTTTTTTATATTAGAGCCCAAGGTTTTATTTTAGGCCTGTAAAATTACTAAACATGATTCCAAGGCCAAGCCTTATGATGTTAAACTCAGCTTGGTAGTTGCTGGCTCTGATGACCTTTGAGCCCCAGCAGGCCAGGAAATTGTTGACTTCCATGGCCTGCATGCAAACCAATGCATCGACAGACAACTCTGGCCAGCCAAGCCAGGAATCTGCTGGCCTCCATGGCTCCCATGTGGGCAGATGGCTTCTGGGACCAGGCTAAGAATGTGTGCAAAACCGTGTGCCCCCAGGTTGGCCTCCTATCCATCCAACTAAGCAGAATAGCCACCCCCATGGCACAGAGTAGAAATTAAGGAGAGGAAAGAGGCAGGATTGTGTGGTTTGAATACTGAATTTTTTCAGGATTTCTTCCAGCCTTGTGTTCAGGTGGCATTTGCAGTCTGTCCCATTTATCTCCATGGCAGTCCATGCAGAAAGCACATGTGGGAAAACACAGCAGCCAGACACATGGTAAGGTATGAATCCAAACACAGAATGGTGCTTTATTCAAATGAACGGATAAATAAACTCCCAGAGTCCATCTCAGACCTTTGCATCATCACATCCCAATCCATAGGCATAGCCAGGGAGGTCTCATAACTCTCACTTGTGCCTCTGAGAGGAACTGATAGGAATGCTAGCCCACGCATACCTAAACCCAGATTGTATTCGCCTACAGGTAAATGTTACAATATAGCACTCCATTATACTAACATAATGCTACATTATCTGGTCACAATGTTGCACTTTTACACAATTGTCCACTCACATCACATGCTCTGGGGGTTCATCACAATGGTCTATTGTTTCAGCAGGATGGTCTGATGTCCTAGCACAATGCAGCACTGTCTCATACCAGTGGTCTAGTCTACCATCTCAGTGCTACCATGTCTCGTCACAATGCAGCATTGTTACCTCAAAATGGTCCATTGTCCAGTGTTACATTGTCATTATAATTTCTATTATTAAATCACAGTGGTAAAAATTTCCATCACAGTGCTCCACTTTCTCTGCAGAATGCTTTACATTACAATGGTCCACTGATTATCTGAGTCCTGAATTTTTGTTTAGCAGAAATCCACTGGTCCATCTTAATGTTCTATTATTTCAAAACAATGTTAAATTTTTGTAACTTAATGCTTCACTGTCCTTTTACAATGCTCCCCTGACTCATCACAATGTCCCTTCGTTGCACCCTAATTTTTAGTTGTTTTATCATAATAGACCACTGTTACATACCAGTGTTCCACTGTCCTAACAAAATGCTCCCTTGCCCCATCTCTGTGCTCCTCTGTTCATCTCAGTGCTCTATTGTCTCATCACAATGTTCCATTGTTAAATCATAATGGTTCACTCCCACAGCACAGTGCTCCCCTGTCTTATCCAAATTCTCCATTGTTTCATCCCAGGCATCCACTGTCTAATCACAGTGTTCCTATGTTGCATCAGAATTGCTTCCTGGCCCAGCATGAGCACTCAGGTCAGTGGACAGCTGCTCCCAGCATGCACCTGGGGGTAAGCAGGCCTGCCTTGAGCATGCATGCTGGCAGATGGCAGCCCCCAGCAGGCACCTGGGGGTAGGCAGGCCCTGCTTGAGTATGCAGGCTGGCAGATGGCAGCCCCCAGCAGTCACCTAGAAGTAGGCAGGCCCGGCTTGTGCCAGTGTGGCATCCCCCAGCAGACACCTGGAGGCAGGTGGGCCTGGCTTGAGTACACAGGTCTGCAGATGACAGTGGCCCACAGCAAGCACCCGGAATAGGCAGGTGCAGCTTGTGCCAGTGTGGTGGCCCCAAGAAGATACCCGGAGGCAGGCAGGTTTGGCTTGAGCAAACACAGAGGACAGTGATGGCCCCCAACAGGCACCCAGGGATAGGTGGGCCTGGCTTAAGTATGCACGTAGGTGTACAGTGTGGCAACCCACAGCAGACAGCTGGAGGCAGGCCTGGAGAGTATGCACTTGAGATTCATAACAAAACTAATCCAAATGCCAAAAGCACAATGAAAAAACAACAACATGGGAAAACCAAATAATAAACCCCCACGAAATTCCACCAGCCCTACAGAAGACTCCTACAATGAGAACTTCCTGGAGATAACCCAGGACACAGATCCTAAAAGATGTATTATAGACATACTCAAAGAAATCAAGGAATATAAAGAACACACAGACAAAAGGAAACTGTACACACAGACAAATGAATTGTAGAACTAGAAGGAGAGAACAATAAACATAAAGAACACACAGACATAGTGAGGTCGTGTGTTGGAGGCTCAGTTTCCAGACCTGTTAGGATCACCTGGAGCAGCCCAGCACAGCTCCAGGCAGGTAAAAACTTAGGACAGATTGACTCTCGGGGTGCTGGACAATTGACTTGCTGGTCTGTGGCAGAGGGACTGGTGGCTGGCAGGGGCTAGAACAGAGCCCTAAACCCTGCGGGTCACACTTCCCCCCTCGCATCCAGAAGCGGTCCTGAGTTTGGGTCTGACTTGGGTGCCTGACTCGGGTCCCGGAGTGAGGTCGTGTGTTCAGGCTCAGGTTCCAGACCTGGTAGGATCACCTGGAGAAGCCCAACACTGCTCCAGGCAGGTAAAAGCTTAAGACAGATTGACTCTTGTGGTGCTGGACAATTGACTTGCTGGTCTGTGGCAGAGGGACTGGTGGCTGGCAGGGGCTAGATCAGAGCCCTAAGTCCGGTGGGTTGCCCTTCCCCCCTTGCAGCCGGAAGTGGTCCTGAGTTAGGTCGGACTCGTGTGCCTGACTCAGATGCCAGAGTGAGGTCGTGTGTTTGGGCTCAGGTTCTGGACCTGCTAGGATCACCTGGAGCAGCCTGGCACTGCTCCAGGCAGGTACTGAGGCATGGGCTAAGTCAGGCATCCCACACCTCTCCCGCTAACAACTGGAATTGAGGAGAGAGTATCCAGTGGATTAGGAGAACCCTCAGAACAGGAAAGGAAGAGTGACTTAGACTTCCAATATCCAATATATAAACAAAAGTGAAAGCCTGAAACCTAGACAAGTCAACATTCCATAACCAAGGAGGGGGGAGGAAAAAAAAAAGCATCAGAAGGAGGCAAGCAAAACAAAACAAGCTTTCAGCCTTCAACACTCTGGAAAGGCATTTGAGATTTGAATCACAAAACGGAAACCCACATGCCAGGGACACGATGAAGGGACAACATGGGAAAGGTGCAGGATAATTCCACACCAAGCTCTACCAACCCTGTAGGAGATAGGTACAATGGGATCCCCCTGGAGGTGACCCCAGAAACAGACCTTAGAGGAATAATTGCAGACCTATGCAGAGAAATTAAAGAAAATAAAGAAGAATTCAGAGAACTAAAGAGAGAGAATGAAAAACTAAAAAAGGACCCAGAGGGATACAATGACAAACTTCAAAAAGAACTAAAGGAAGGGATTGACAAACTCCAGAAAGAACTAGAGAGAGAAAAAAACAAACACCCTAAGGAAGTAGAAACACTGAAAAAGGAAGCCAACCAATGAAGGAGCACCAAGAACAGATTGAGAAACTCAAAAAGAAAATGGATATATTAAAGAAATCACAGGATGAAATGAAAAAGGAAATAGAACACTCATCCAATCAAGAAGAAAGGAAAGGAAAAAGCCTCAGAAATCAAATGGAGGAAGCAGAACAAAGAATATCAGATCTGGAAGATAACACAGAACACTTAAAAAGCTCAAATAAAGAATATGAAAAATTTAAAAATACACAAAAGTGCAACAACCAGGAAGTATGGGACACTATGAAAAGATCAAACCTCTGCATCATAGGAATAGAGGAAGAAGAATCTCAAGAGAATAGTATTGATTAGATCTTCAACAGAATAATAGATGAAAACATCCCCAATCTAAAAATAGAGAAACCCATTCAAATACAAGAAGCACATAGGACTCCAAATAGACAAGATCAGAAAAGAAACTCCCCACGCCATATCATAGTCAAAATGCTAAATGCCCAAAACAAAGATAAAATTCTGAAGACCACAAAAGAAAAAGAAGACACATACAAAGGGAAACCCATCAGAATTACAACTGACTTCTCGGCACAAACCATGAAAGCAAGAACATGGAGCAAATCATTCCCAGTGTTAAAGGACTATGGATGCCAACACAGAATACTTTACCCAGCAAAAATGTAGATTACAGTTGAAGGAGAGAGAAAAATCTTCCATGACATAAACAAGATGATAGAATACATGTCCGGAAAACCAACTCTCCAGAAAATACTTGAAGCAATTCAAAAGGCAGAAGAGAGGAACAACTATCCTCAAGCACCTATGAAAAGAAACTAATAAAAACATAACCATAGGAGTAGAATCAGAGACTAAAAGTCCAAACGGATAATAAGGTGAAAGGTGTTGGGCCTTACAGGCTCTCCAAAAGCACTGTTGGAAATCTCTAAGCCTGGCTCGAGTCTCGTTGACTGTCCCCTGCCTACCAAATGACTTCAGCATAAGAGTTATGCAAACCACTGTAACCACAATGGTCACTATGACCATAAACTGAGAGGGGAGGAAGAAAGAGGGGAGTTCTGATAGGCTCAGAGGTACTTCCCTACTCGTGGACAGCTCGTGATCAGTGCCTGTTTCCCATTAAGTTCTATGGAGTAATTATTACATACAGCATGCGCGCTGCCTGGGCCTTTGAGACAATTGCCTGCCCGTTTGGCACCATGGAAACCCCCTTCGTGGTTTTTGCCTTTATAACTGCTGTGTTGCCCACAATAAATGAGACCTTGCTTGACTTGGCTCCCCGCTGCATCTGATTGTCTCCAGGGACAGGGAGGCTGGGGAATGGGCAAGCGGATGCACCTGACCCTTATCTATCCAGCTGGTTCCGTGGGCTGGGACTGGTTAAGATCCCCGGTGTGACCCAAAGCCCCCGCATCTTGGTGCCCAACGTGGGGCTCGAGAAAAGGGACCCCCATGCTGATCGAGGCAATCGGACGTCCAGGACAGGTGAGACTCTGAGATGGATAACACAACTTCAGCTAAGAAAGAGCCAGCCCTGAAGGCTTTGTACCTTATGCTACAATCTCGTGGGCTTGAACTAACCAAAACCAATACCCTTAGTACTTGGGAGATGATCATTTCCCTAGCCCCCTGGGTTACAGGGGCAAACCTCTTTTCGTGGCAGACTTGGGCTAGGGTGGAGAAACTGGCGAGAGAGAGAGAGAGGCATTCAGCAGCTGCTGGGGGTGTCAGCACCCCCTGGTCTCCACCACAACCGAAGCCGCTGCCAAAGCCACCACCGACCTGTGGGCTGCGCATTTGCAGGCTGCTGCTCCCTGGAGCCAGCGCACCTGCGAGGGCTTTGCAGACACAGTCCACAGCTCGGTGACCACAGCCCGGCCCCATGCACCACTGGAGCTGCCTCAGGGGAGCCTGGGACTCCATGCCCCAGGATGGGTCAGCCTGTCTCCGCTGAGCCTCTTGGGGGCCGGGAAGCCCCCACCTGTGCACTGCAGCTGCAGCTGCCCAGCTCCTTGGTTGCCACCCCCCATCTTTGTTATACCTAACTGGCTTACCCTAACACAACTCCAAAGCTTACTTGGCGAAATCAATTGGCTCCAACCCTGGGTAGCCATCCCCACAGAAACCTTAATGCCATTATTTACCCTAGTAAGAGACAAGAGTCCTCAGGAGGAAATCTCCCTCACCTCAGAACACCAAAAAATTCTTGAGGCTTTTCAAAATGCTTTACATCACTGTTCTCTGAGAAGGTATTATGCGGAATGCCCTCTGTCCCTTTGGGTCCTTACAGGACAGAGCCTGGCCACAGCAGTCATCACCCAGGAGAGGGCCCCTTTGGAATGGATACATACATCCATGGCTGGTACACCTCGAGTATACTCCCAAACAGACCAGCTGGCAGATGCTATTATAAGGGGAAGAACTCAGGCACAGAGACACTATAGGATAGACCCTCATGACATCATCCTCTCATACAGACTGACAGATGTTGAATGGCTGGCTCGCAACCATTCACGCCTGGCTATTTCCTTAGAAGGCTTCATGGGAAAATTGGATTGTCATTTCAGACCTTCTAGGTGGTGGGCAGCCTTCCTGCAAAAATTTCCCCTGGAGCTTATAATGCCCTCTCTGTTTATAAAAGAACCCATATCACATGCACCATGCATTTTCACTGATGGAGGGAAAGCCGGCTTAGCCTATGTGGCTTTTAGAGAGAACAGTTCCACCCCAACCAGCCAAAGATTCCAGCCAAGCCAAGGATCCACCCAATGTAAGGAATTATTAGCAGTCATAATGGCACTGCAGGACATTCAGGAGTCCTGCAACCTCTTCACTGACAGTTTATATGTTGCCAACCTTCTACCCCATTTACCACAAGCCTACATTAGGCTTGACGCTAACCCAACCTCCCCTCTTATGGTAGAGCTTAAGGCCCTTCTAGAAGGAAGGAATGCCCCAATATACCTTCAACACCTTAGGGGACACTCAGGCCTTCCGGGTTTCTTATCTATGGGCAACACCCTGGCAGATCAGCTGGCCTAGGGGCCTAACATTCTAACAGCTCAGGAAGCTATAAATTTTCATGAGCTAACCTATGTAAATTGGAGAGGTCTACACCAAAAGTTCCCTCAGGTGCCTATAAAGGAATTGAAAAAAAATTGTTCAAATGTGTAAATCTTGCCAGCCCTTCCTTAAGGTACCCCTGCTTCAACCCCAAGGAGTGAATCCTCGAGGCTTATGACCTAATGCTCTCTGGCAAACCGATGTCACTCATTTTGTTGCTTTTGGCAAGCTTAAATATGTTTTTGTGTCCATTGACACCCATTCTAGAGCCTGCTGGGCCACGGCCCACACTGGAGAAAGAGTCAAACACACCCAGTCTCATTTTCTCCAATGTTTCACAACGTTAGGACTAACCAGTCAGATTAAAACTGACAATGGGCCTTGCTTTACCTCTAAGACTCTTGCAATCTTGAAAGATGGGGAATTAAACACACTACCGGAATTCCTTATAACACCCAAGGGCAAGCCATTGTAGAAAGAAACCATAAATGTCTCAAGGAACAATTACAAAAACAAAAAGGGGGAGTAAGCCCCCACTTGCAGTTGGCACAAGCCCTGCTTGCCATAAATATTTTAAATTTTTCCAAGGACATGATGGAATCTAGGTTCCAAAAACATTGGGGACACGCAAACCTTAACCCCCAAGTAAAGGTTAAATGGAAAGACCCTTTAACACACCAATGGAAAGGCCCAAACCCACTAATCACGATGGGGAGAGGCTTTGGATGTGTATATCCTATTGGGGAAGAAGCACCAATCTGAATACCAGCAAGGAACTTAAAATTCCTACCGACTCCCTTGGAAAGGAAACAATAACATAATTGAATCCAAGGGCTACAAACCCTTGAGTATGTCTTTCCTTGTTCACAGATGGCGTGGTTCCTGAGACTGTTAATGGCCACATGGATGGCAACAACGGTGATGGAGGCACAGAACCCTAATGCCCACCAACCACAAAGAGTGACATGGATAATAGGTGACCCTGTAACTGGATGAGTCCTCAATTCCAGCACGAAGGACACAACGCCATCAACATGGTGGCTGCCACTTTACTTTGACCTTTGCGACCTGGCCCGAGGAACTTGGAGCAGTGACTACTGGCAAGTTGACCACTGCCTATACAAGCGACATCGAGAAGAGGTTTGGGATTACCCCATATATGTGTGTCCCGGGAGTAGACGGACTGCACAAAAGATATCTGACTGTGGTGGGCTGGGGGATTTTTATTGTAAGTCTTGGGGGTGTGAGACCACCAGATCCAGATATTGGATCCAACATAGAGGTCCTATTAAGGTGATAAAAATAAGGGGAAAAGATTGTGAAAACTTACAATGCAACCCCATTCAGGTGACATTCACTGTCGAGGGAAAAAAAGGAAGAGAGCTGGGAAGTTGGAATGATATGTGGCCTTAGACTATACCAAGATGGCTATGATAATGGGGTAATGTTCTCCATCAGGAGACAAATAAATCCCATTGCTAGTGAGATTCAGGTGGGGCCAGATGCCCCAAACCTATCCCCCAACAAAACAAAAACTATAACAAGCCCAACACCAACAGTAAATAGCACCCTCCAACCTCACACCACCAAGAGAGAACATAAGGGTAAAGAAAAAGGAAAAGGACACAACAAGGGTAAAGCTGGGAGCAAAGCTAGCCCCTGGGAAGCAGCAGTAGAGATAGCTTATGAAGCCCTGAATGAGACCAGGCCTGAGTTAACGGAGTCATGCTGGCTGTGCCTTAGTCTTGAGCCACCATACTATGAAACCCTAGGGTATACTGGAAATTTTACAAAGAAAAACATGTCCTCAGAATGCAGATGGGGCCCCTGATGGTCTAATGCAAAACAAAATATTAAAGGAACAGGGCTGACCTTACCCCTCCAGGGAACAAATTTCACTTGTATAACATCTGCCCAAGAAGTCTCTCCATGGGAGGGGTGTCAGAATGTTACCGGCGATACTGATGATGATGAATGGATAATACCTTCAGAACAGGGAATATATTGGCTATGTCAACACTCAGGCCTCATGCCCTGCATAGTAACTGCAGTTCTTAAACAGGGCAACGATACCTGTGCTATGGTGGCAGTGATGCCCCATGTATTATATCATTCTAATGAAGAAATGGCCACCAGGCAGGGTAACCACATGAAAAAGAGGGAACTCATTACTGCACTGGTGGTCACTTCCCTTCTGGGGCTCAGAGCAGTGGGAACAGGTCTGGGAGGGGCCTCTCTGGCCCTGGTAAATACTAAATATCAAGAACTCAGGATGCAGATTGATATCAACCTCTATAGAGTGGAAACCACTCTCAGATATTTCAAAAAATCCCTAGACTCCCTAGCACTAGTAGTCCTCCAAAATCCGAGGGGACTGGATCTCCTAACCCTTGAACAAGGGGGAATTTGCATAGCATTGGGGGAGGAATGCTGCTTTTATGCAGACCACTTGGGGATCATTACAAAAAATCTGGATGAGATTCAAAAAGGAATAGAAGATAGGCAACTAAATTATGACCAAGGCTGGTTCAACCAATGGTTTGACTGGTTGCCTTGATTAACCACTCTTTTATTGGCCCTAGCTGGCCCACTTATAATAGCATTACTTACTTTCACCATTGGACCCTGCCTTTTTAAGAGGTTGACTCTCCTGATACAAAACAAGGCCCAGGAAATCCAACTTATGACACTTTGAGCCAGATATGGCCCTTGATAAAACCCCCTGCCCACTGCCTTACCCCAATGACAGGGAAGGGTCCTCAAAGAGAGGCCAACCTATGACAGGGGACAGTGTGGTGAAGAGGGGGAGGGGAGAAGATACATGGCACCCAATGATGGGTAAGATCTGACTACCTCTAGGCAAACCACTGTAACCACAATGGTCACTATGACCATAAACTGAAGAGGGGAGGAAGAAAGAGGGGAGTTCTGATAGGTTCAGAGGTACTTCCCTACTCGTGGACAGCTCGCGATCAGTGCGTGTTTCCCATTAAGTTCTATGGAGTAATTATTACATACAGCCTGCGTGCTGTCTGGGCCTTTGAGATAATTGGCTGCCCGTTTGGCGCCATGGAAACCCCCTTTGTGGTTTTTGCCTTTATACCTACTGTGCTGCCCACAATAAATGAGACCTTGCTTGACTTGGCTCCCTGCTGCATCTGATTGTCTCTGGGGACAGGGAGGCTGGGGAACGGGTGAGCGGATGCACCTGACCCTCCTCAATCCAGCTGGTCCCTCGAGCCCGGGACTGGTTAAGACCCCCAGTGTGACCCGAAGCCCCCACAGAAAGGAAGCAATAACCATCTTTCAATTATAACCTTAAATATTAATGGGTGGAACTCCCCAATCAAAAGGCATAGACTGGGAGAATGGATTAGGAAACAAAATCCATCTATATGCTCTCTACAAGAAACCGATCTCAATTTCAAGGACAGGCACCAACTTAAGGTGAAGGGATGGAAGAAAATATTCCAAGCAAATGGTACCAAAAAAGAAATCAAAGCAAAAGAAATCAAAAGAGACAAAGAGGGCCATTACATCTTTATTAAAGGAACAACTGATGATGAAGATCTCGCAATCATGAATATATATGCACCAAACACCGGTGCACCAAACTTTGTAAAGACAATTCTTCAGGATCTCAAGGCTCAAATTAACCCCAGCACACTAATAGTAGGGGACTTCACTACCCCACTAAGTCCTTTAGACAGATCAACAGGACAAAGGATAAACAGAGAGACATCTGAACTGAATGAAACAATACACCAAATGGACCTCAGAGACATCTATCGAATATTTCACCCAAGCACCAGAGAATACACTTTCTACTCAGCACCTCATGGAACATTCTCCAAAATAGACCATATACTGGGACACAGGGAAAAACTCAACAAATACAAAAAGACTGAAATAATCTCATGCATTCTATAAGACTACAGTGCAATAAAACTCAATATCAACACCAGGATAAACCCTACAACCTACAAGAACACATAGAGACTAAACAACACTCTCCTGAATAATGAATGGGTCAAGGAAGAAATAAAGAAAGAAATAAAAACATTCCTGGAACTGAATGACAATGATAATCCAACAAGAAAACCTTTATGGGACACTTTAATAAAAGCCAGAAATCCTATAAGAGGGAAGTTTCATAGGCTTCCTTAAAATTTGCCTTACATTAAAAAAATCAGAAAAAGCAACAAAGTGAATAGATCTAACACTGCAGCTAAAAGCACTTTGATAGACACAACAAATGAACCTAAATGCAGCCGACAGAAGAATAAACAAAAAATAAGAGCAGAGATCAATGAATAGAACAAGAAAACAGACAAAAAATCAATCAATCCAGAAAAGTTGGTTCTTTGATGAGAATACACGGATAGACAGACCTCTACCCAGGTTAACCAAAAGAAAGAAACAAACTCCAAAATCAATAGGATCTGAGATCGATGAAAAAAGGGAATATATCAAACAGACAAGTGAAAAGATCCAGACATATCATATGGAATTACTTTGAAAACCTATACTCATACGAAATTTGAAAACCTAAGAAAAATATATGGAAGATATCTGAATCCTGGGAATACCCAAAGCTCAACAAGAAGAGATCAACAGGCTTAAACTAGACCATAATATATGAAGAAAAATTAGAGATGTACTAAGCAGCCTCCCAACCAAACAAGAGCCCGAGTGCCAGAGTGTTTCATGGGCAGAATTCTATGAATATTAGCAAAAGTCCTTACAAAACCATTATCTACGTCAAGTTGGTTAGAAGGACAAATGGAGGGATCTCTCCCAGATTCCTTCTATGATAGCACACAGCATCTGTTACCAAAACCCGGCAAGATGCAACCAAAAAGGAGAACTTAGACGCATTCCCTAATGAACCACGATGCAAAATATTCTAACAAGATACTTGCAAAATTGCGATACAGACACCACATCAAGAGGATCAATCATCATGACCAAGTTGGATTCATACAGAGATGCAGGTGATGGTTCAACATACAGAAAATCAATAAATATCATTCAGCATATAAATGGACTGAAGACAAAAACAACACCATCATTCTCAATTGATGCAAGGAGAAAGCCTTTTGAGCAAAATCCAGCATCCCTTAATTTTAAGTCCCTAGAGGGAACTGGATTGAGGGATATTCTTAAATGTAATCAAAGCCATAACAGAAAACCACAGCCAATACATCCTAAACGGGAAATGAAAAAGCATTCCTTAAGGTAGGTAGGTCAACTCAGCAAGGCTGCCCCTGTCACCACTCCTTTTTTTTTTCTATATAACTCTGAACTGCTACCTGTGGCAAAGTGTCCAGTGAGAAACCAAGGAAATTAAGAGTGTTTAATATGAAAAGATGGAAGTCAAGCTATCCTATATTTGCTGATGATATTTGATTGTCTACCTAAGGGATTAAAACTCCACCAGAAAAACTCCTAGAAATGAATTAAATACGTCGAGTAAAAGTGGCCAGGATACAAATAAATCTAGAAAATCAGAGCCTTATTCTTTACAAGGCCAAACAACAACACTGAATAAAAGAATATAAGGAGACTTCCCCAATGCACAATAGCCTCCAAAAACAATAAAAATCCTAGGAACAAAACCTAACCACAGACACCAAGGACCCTACAACAAAAAAAATTTATAACAACCCTGAAGAAGGAAATTGAAGAAGACATAGAAGAAGAACAACCCCTCCCATGCTCAAATGTATTGAGGAAAATAAAAGGTATATTAAAAATGGCCATTCTACCCAAACTCGGTGTTACATACTTTAATGCAACCCAATCAAAATCCACCAAGAACTTTCTCACACTTTGAAAAAAAAAATCCTCACCTTCATTGATCACAAAGCACATTAATAACATCCGAAAGGTAGCCAAAGTCTACCAACTGAGAAGAAAACGAGTCAATATCGGGATCACTATACCAGGACTCAAACAATACTACAGTGGCTATATCAAAAAAAAGACTTGTTTCGGGGCACCAAAAAACGACAGACCATGTACCACATGTGGAAAACTGAAGATGCCAACTAGAGCACTACAATTTCAGCATCCTCACATTTGACAAGTGGTGCCAAGAGACCACTTTGGAGAAAGCAGCATCTTCAGCAACTGAGGGGCACCACACAATGATCACCACTTGTAGAAGAATGAAATTAAGACCTCCCTAACCTTTCACCATGTACAAAGCTTCAATTCCAGATGGATCAAAGACCTCATGTGAAATAAGCAAACTCTAGGATGCTGATAAAAGGCAGAAGCGTTGGCGCACGACTACACAAGACTAGGCAGCATAGGGAAAAACTCTTAAATCAGACAGTAGCTGCAAAAAATAAGATCGACAATTGACATGGACCTCATTAAACAAACTCACTGAACATACAAAGGAAACAATAAAGGAAGTGAAAGAAAACCCACAAAGTGGGAGGAGCCTTCACTGCAGATACATTGACAAAGCATTATTTCAGAAGTATAAACTACTCCAAAAACAAAGAGAAGAAAAGAAACCAATGGTCTCTCAAAGATGGAGCAGAAATTACTAAAGAGAACTTCAAAGAGGAGAATTAGAGATATGAGAACATCTTAAAAATGTTCAACATGCTATAATAATGAAGAAATGCAAATTAAAACCACATTTAAATATATCTCACTCCAATAAGACTGGCTAAGGATCAAGAAAACAAATGATTACCAAAGTGCTGAGAGGTTGTGGGAAAGGGACACACTCATCCATTGCTGGTGGGAATGTAAAACTAGTACAGCCACTATGAAAGCAGGTGTGGAGAACCTTGGAAGACTCAAATGAGACTGCCATTTGACCCAGTCATACCACTCCTGGGTATATACCACAGACTCCTCTTACTGACGAGATACATGCACAGCTATGATTTATTTCAGCTCTGTTCACAAATAGCAAAAAGCTGGAACCAACCCAAATGGCCTCAAACGACAAGTGGATAAGAAAAATGTGGTACTGTATACAAGCCCGAGATTCGTGCAGACGGTAAGAAAGATGAACACAGAAAACAAAACACAGAGATCAAAGACATAGCAAGCACCCCGTGTTCCTACCTTAGGATGTCTCTAAAATTGTTTGAGATTTGGTAAAGATATATACTCGTTATAAATTATTAATCAATAGCAGTTTTTAAAGTTCTTGACTTATAAAGTTCATCCCATCTAAATTGAAAGAACTACATCCTATTTTAATCCCTGCATAGGTCAAAACATTAACAGTGTCTGTATGGCAGCGACTTGAAAATATAGGTAACTTTTGTTATAATTTTACAAATTCAGTATTTTGAACAACAATCTTTTTAAAATTATTTTCATATTTCTTGAAATCAATCTTCCCTTCTTGCTCCCATAATGGAACAGGAGAGTAGCACTTCCCAGTTCTTTACTTTCCTCAGCAAATCCATAAGCTTTTCATGTCATGCTCTGAGCATGGGGGTGATCTTCACCCTTAGCAGAACAAGCTCAATCCAGAGACAGGAGATCCACTCCAGCGTGACCAGCATGCTGCCCACCCAGGCCACGAGCACAGTCCCCTCCTATGCTCCACAAGGTACCCTTTCCCTAACATGACACTCAGCACCCAGCGATCTAGACTTTCTGCATAGAAGAGAAGGTAAGGGACAGAGAAGACTCAAAGGCAAATCCTCACCAGACCATTGCACTAGTTCCAGAGAGCTGTGAGCACTGGAGGGAGGAGCTGGACAGAGAAGGTGCACAGGCTGGTGTGTGTGTGTGAGTGTGTGTGTGTGTGTGTGTGTGCAATGGCGCATGTGTGTGTGGCGAGTGTGTGGCCGTGTGCGACGGGGTGTGTGTGGTGTGTGAGTGTGAGTGTGTATGTGTGTGTGTGATAATGTGTTGTGGTGTGTGCGACTATGTGTGTGTTATCCTGTGATGTTTGTGATATGTGTATGTGTTTGTGTGTGTGATATTGTATGTGAGTGTGTGTGTGGTGAGTTGTGTGGTGTGTGTGAAGTGTGTTTGTGTGAGTGGTGTTGTGGGTTGGGCGTAAGGAACTGCCAGCTGTCACAATATTCAACCTCAGATCTCTCCAGGAGTCTTACCAGATCTACATAGAATGAATGCCCATCAAACAAAAAGACAAAACCAATATAGAGACAGAAATCTGGGTGCTACCTTCATCCCCAACACGTTCCTTCACCCACTGGGTGGCTGCAGCAATGCTCTCTGTCTTGGTGACCATCAAGGACCAACCGTCTCAAGCCTGTTGATGTCTTCTTTCTCAGGCTGCTCGGCACCGAACTCATCCGTCAGACTGCAGCCATCACCTCATGGCCTCTCAACTCCAAGCTGTCGGCACAGCAGGATTTCCCCAAAGCTCCGAGTCCACAGCCGGTGATGAAGACAATATTTGTCATGGAGGTGGGCCTCACCACCTGCTCTCGCACCTGTAACCAGCGCAGAGGAACCACAGGCCACATCAGGGAACAGAGCAGAGCCACATGGCTTGTAGGGGAGACAGACACTCCGTTCAAGGCAGTCAGGCAGGGACTGTGGTATCGCAGAGAATGTGGTGTGCAAGTGTCAGCCTTCAGCCTCCACCTTGGAGAACTCACTTTCCTCTCTGATCAGTGTCTTTCTGGAACATTTGCTCTTTGAACTGCTTTTGGGCTTCTGATACAAAAGTCCTTTGATACATTCTATTGTTATGCCAAAGAAAACGACTCCATTGTCTACTGTTACAGCCCTTGTCCTATAGCCAGGTGAGATTTCCTAAATGTTTTGTAACACATGTGCCTTAGGTTAAGTTCCAGGGTCATATTCAGTCTTCCTTATGTGACTTCATGTCCAAAGGCCAGAAAGAAAACAGCATTAATCATCTCTACCATCAGGAAAAGGTAATCCTTCCAGCATCTTTTTTATTTATTTTATTTATTTATTTATTTTATAGTAGTCAAAATAAAAAAAGAGCACAGTTGGTTTTCAGAGTCACATTAACAGTGCTCAGTTTGCCATACAATAGGAAATTGGTGCTAGCATGCCAGCAATGAGGGACCATTGCCATTTGTTTTTTCTGGGACTGTGCTACTTCACTCAGCTTGATATCTTCTAGATCCATCCGTTTACCTGAAAATCTCATGATGTCATCTTTCTTTACTGCTGCATAGAACTGCATTGTGTAGATGTACCACATTTTCTCTATCCACTTGTCAGTTGAGGGGCACTTGGGTTGGTTCCACCTCTTTGCTATTGTGAAGAGAGCTGTAATAAACATGGCTGTGCATGTATATCTGTGGTAAGATGAGTCTTGTGGGTACATACCCAGGAGTGGTATGCCTGGGTCAGGTGGCAAGTTCATTCTGAGTCTTCCAAGGGTTCTCCACACTGCTTTCCATAGCAGTTGTATGAGTTTATATTCCCACCAGCAGTGGATGAGTGTTCCCCTTTCCCCACAACCTCTCCAGCACTTGGTATCATTTGTTTTCTTGATCTTAGCCAGTCTTATAGGAGTGAGATGATATCTTAAAGTGGTTTGAATTTGCATTCCTTAATTTTTAATGATGTTGAATACTTTTTAAGATGTTTCTCAGCCATCTCTAATTCCTCACTTATGAAGTCTCTGTTTAGCTCTTTGCTCCATCTTTGAGTGGGTCGTTTATTTTCTTTCTTCTTTGTCTTTTGAGTAGTTTATATATGCTTTGTCAGATGCATCTGCAGTGAAGGTTTCCACCCACTCTGTGGGTTTTCTCTTCACTTCCTTGATTGTTCTTTCCCAGCTCTTGTAAGGTTGGCAGAATCAATAATAGAATAAGGATCTGGGGTGAGGACCCCCTTCCATCCCCATAGAGCTACTCACCAGATTCCAGAAACTTCTTACCATAATTCTGCTAAACCTCAAATGTATTGTCCCAGAGCTTCTTTTCTGAGTGAATTTGTCTCTATATTGGATACACTGGTCTGGAAGGCTCCAGGCTCTATTATAGCCACTTTCACTCCAAAATAACAGAGTTCTCTCCTACAAGACAGACAGCAGACATCAAGGATTTCAGAGGTCTTTTTGAGGAAAAACACACAGTGTGAATACAGTAAGATGCCAACGTAAGATTCTAGTGATGGGGCTGGAGACATGGCTCAGCAGAGGGTCCAGGTTTGATTTCAGCCCCACATGGCATTTAAAAATGGTACATAACTCTAGGTCCAGAGTAACTACCTCCTCTTCTGGCCTTTGTAGGGCACTGCACACATGTGACACCTCACATGCATAAAATAAATTATATTTTTAAAAAGCATTAGAAACCAGGAGTGGTGGCTCATGCCTTTAATCCTAGCACTTGGGAGGCAGAGGCAGGTGGATCTTTGTGAGTTTAAGGCCAGCCTGGTCTACAGAGTGAGTTCCAGGACAGCTGGGGCTATAGGGAGACCCTGTCTTGAAAACACCAAAAAAATAAAAATAAAAAATAAAAAAAATAAAAAGCATTAGAGTGAGAAAAGCTAAATGTTTTGGGTCTGAGCTCATGGAAGATGCAGATGAAACTTGTGATGAAGATGTTGCCTCTGCACTTCTGATTGTAAACAACTCACCATCCATACCTAGTTATTCTGCTCCATGATTCTATACAACACACATGAAGGGATCAACAGGCTTTGATCAAGTCAGCTCCTCCAGGATGCTGGCCACTCACTTCCTGTAAATATGTCTCAGGGAAAATCACACCAGCTCCTACAGATGGCTCAGGAAATCTCACATGGTTCCTGTAGATGTCTTCAGGGAACAACTGTACACATGCATTCTCAGTACCCCACATTTAGTGACCCCATGCCCGTCAGCGAAAATGGTATCTGGCCCCATGAGTCAATAGCCTTAGATGTTTGACCTGCTCACAGAATGATTTTCCACCTCTCTCAAGCCTCAGATTGTGAACAGGCTGCCTCTGCCAACCTTCCCTATCTTGATACGGTCTGTGCTGGCCTGCCCTCTCCTTCCTATGCTCAGTCCTCATCTCAGACTGCTGCTATTCATCCTTCTACAAACTGTGTTATTAATCACTCAATATTGTTCCCAGCTCCCCACCACCACCAATTCTGTCAGGTGAGTACCTAGATCAGGGGCAAAAACCTTATTACCATGTTAGAATATGTTGACTGAGAACTGTCCTGAGCCTGAGCATCTGTTGAATGAGTAACATGCTCAGTCCTCAAGACCGAGGTTCATGGAAGTCAAGAGTCTGGGATTTTTCCCCAGATTACCTCAGGTCCAATTCTATCTCAGAGTCATTCCCAGTATGGACATCCTTCAAGGCAGGAAAATTGAATTATACTCAAACTTGGGTCATTCTCTCTACAACAGACATGGAAAGAAGAATCAAATTAATGACATGTAACAGCAGACAAGGGAAGATGAGAGAATTCTAAAACCAAAGAGAAGGGTATTTTCATGATGGGTCTCAAAGGCTGAGATTAAATTAAAACTCTTCCAAAGGTTCCCACAAGAACTCCCATGTTGTCCAGTGCTGGAGAGACTCGGAGAAGGCCTCTATACCATACTTGGAGATGCAATAACCACCACAGAGGTGGGACACCGGGTCATGACTCTGGAGAATTTGACCACTGGCCCTTTGGCTTCCTCGCTAAGGACAGCATGCTCAGCCTCACCTCAATCATCCCCAACAGGTTCACATCTAGTACATTCGAGAAGTTCTGTTTGGTCATCCACTCTCTGGGAGCCGTGGGAATGGAGACGCCAGTGTTATTCACCAGACCCCAGAGTCCTGGAGACAGTGGGAAGAAGAGTCACACAACACGGGGACAAGTATGGATGAAATTCACATTCCACCAGGGGAGACTGTGCAGACAGGCACTGGGTGTGGAGTAGGCTGCAACAAGCAACAGCACAGCATCCTCATGGGGGACACCCACCCCAGAAGCCGCTGTCTGATGGCATGGACATAAGTCTCCCTTGATGCTTCAAGGCCCAGCTCAGCGCCTGCATGGACCAGCAACACTTCATGCTTGCTAATCACAGGAACAGAGATGGAGGACACAGTGTGTTTCAGTTACATCTGTACATGTGGAAGCTATGTTTCAGTTTCACAGATTAACATCATCCTTGAAGATATTTTTCACTCCAGTTTCAGTTTTCTTTGAGCAGCTTACAAGGTGCTGTCTTCTGCTTCTCAAATGGGAAAGCCAGAAGAGAGGAAAGTAGGATTAGAAAGAGTGAGCAAGAAAAAGACAAAGGAAAAAGGGGGAAAAGGAGATATCCTAATGGAATTTGGGTGAGAAAGAGAGACTCAAAGTCCTGGTTGTGGGAGATTGTGGAAAACATCACTGTGTTTATACATTGAAAAACCCGGCCTTGACACATCCAGGAACAAAACCAAACAACTTATTGAACTCAGTGGGTTAAATTTTTTTTTCAATTTTATTTATTTTTTATATGTATGAGTGTACTGTCTGCGTGTGCATTTGTGCACCTGTGTCATTCAATGCTATGGAGGTCAGAAGAGAGCATCGGATTCCCCTGGAACTGGAGTTAAAAACTGTTCTCAGCCGCCATGTGGGTACTGGGGATTGAACCCGGGTCCTCTGCAAGAGCAGTTGACGCTCTTAACCACTAGGCCATCTCTCCAGCCCAAATTAAAAAAAAAATGATATGAAGCTTGGGGAAAAATATGGAAGAGGAGTGCATGTGATCTGGAAGGGAGAGAGGAAGATGGAGATTATTTAAATACACTATATTTGGGGGGGGGGCTCAAGTTCTGGACCTGCTAGGATCACCTGGAGCAGCCTGCCACTGCTCCAGGCAGGTACAATTAATTTGCTGGTTTGTGGCAGAGGGGCTGGTGGCTGGTGGGCCAAGATCGGAGCCCTAAGCCCCAGCAGAGTGGGGCTGCCTGGCCGGGTTGCCCCTCCCCCTTGTAGCTGGAAGGGTCCTGGGTTTGGGTCTGGTTCGGGTGCCATAGCGAGGTCGTGTGTTAGGGGCTAAGTTTCCGGACCTGCTAGTATCACCTGGAGCATCCCACCAATACTCCAGGCAGGTACCAGGGTGCAGGCTAAGTCAGGAATCCCCCCCCAACAACTGGAATTGAGGAGAGACTATCC
The DNA here is from genome assembly GCA_009823505.1 of Rhizomys pruinosus. NCBI lineage: Eukaryota > Metazoa > Chordata > Mammalia > Rodentia > Spalacidae > Rhizomys > Rhizomys pruinosus. The sequence continues at coordinate 1,046,977 of VZQC01013061.1, read as the reverse complement.
AGTGGATTAGGAGAACCCTCAGAACAGGAAAGGAAGAGTGACTTAGACTTCCAATATCCAATATATAAACAAAAGTGAAAGCCTGAAACCTAGACAAGTCAACACTCCATAAACAAGGAGGGGGAAACAAAAAGCTTCGGAAGGAGGCAAGCAAAATAAAACAAGCTTTCAGACTTCAACACACTGGAAAGACATTTGAGATTTGAATCACAAAAGGGAAACCCACATGCCAGGGACACAACGAAGAGACAACATGGGAAAGGTGCAGGATAATTCCACACCAAGCTCTAGCAACCCAGTAGGAGATAGCTACAATGGGATCCCCCTGGAGGTGACCCCAGAAACAGACCTTAGAGGAATAATTGCAGACCTATGCAGAGAAATTAAAGAAAATAAAGAAGAATTCAGAGAACTAAAGAGAGAGAATGAAAAACTCAAAAAGGACCTAGAGGGATACAATGACAAACTTTGAAAAGAACTAAAGGAAGGGATTGACAAACTCCAGAAAGAACTAGAGAGAGAAA
>VZQC01013061.1:946357-1046341 GCA_009823505.1 Rhizomys pruinosus | reverse complement strand
TTGCTGCTGAGAGAGTCAGTTGAATAATTCTGGTGGGTTTCCCTTTGTAGGTGACTTGTTTTCTTTTGTGGCCTGCAGAATTTTATCTGTGTGTATTGGGCATCTAGCATTTTGAATATGATATAGTGTGGAGAGTTTCTTCTCTGATCTTTCTATTTAGAAGTTACCTATGTGCTTCCTTTGTATTTGAATGGGCTTGTCAATTTTAGTTTACGGGACTTTTCATCTATTATTCTGTTAAAGATCTGATCCATACCATACGATTCTCTTGAGATCTTCTCCTTCCTCTATTCTATTAATGTGGAGTTGCTCTACTACTCATAGTGTCCCAAGTCTTCCTTAGTTGTTTCCACTCTTATGTGTATTTTTAAATTTCTTTCACATAATCTTGATTTGAGTTTTTTAGCTGCTCTGTGGTTATCTTCCAGATATCTGATATTCTTTGTTCTGCTTTCTGCCAGCTCATATCGTCTGATGTGTCATCGACTTCCTTTTCTTCTTGCGTTGACTTGCAGTGGGTGCGAGGGTTTCGCGTGGTTTCATGTTGCGATCCTGTGTGATTCGTGTAAATACACCATTTCCTTTTGAGTTTCTCAATCTCCTCTTTCGGTGCTCCTTACTTCGTTGGCCTCCTGTTATCAGTGCTTTCTTACTTTCTATTAAGGTGTTTCAAAAAAAAAAATTCATTGAACAACTTTTCTGAGATAACTGTAAAACTCAAGACCAGGCTGAGGGAAGAGGCAATTCTTCCTGCCAACCAATAGTACAAGAGCTCCACCCTCTGCCCAGAAAATGGCTCCCATCTTCCACTCATCCTCCGGACACAGTCACTCCTGCCTTTTACTCCCTGGCTCATGGATCTTTAGGACCACTCTGCACGACCTGCCATCACGTGAACAACTAAACAGCACATCTTCACTGCAAAACTGCAGAGAGGTTGAGCTGGGGACTGTGGATTTAAGTTGTTGATGTGGAGGACGTGGCCCAACCAGCCATGCCCCTCCTCAGCACAAAACCCTGTCTTGGCCTTCTGGAGAGGAGTACTGTTCACCAAGAGACTTTGTCTCCAGGATCCCCACATGTGCATGGGACTGACATGGATGGAACTGGAAGTTTACCAAGACAGTGTTTATGACAGCAAATGTACCACACAGGCTGGGCACGGTGGCGCAGGCCCAGGGTCCCAGCCCAAGGGAGGCTGAGGCAGGAGGATTGTGAGAGCCAGGCCAGCTCCCTAGCAAGAGGCTGTCACAGAAAACAAAAAGCAGAAAACAAAGACATAGCAAGCATTCCAGTGTCCTACCTTAGGATATATTAAAGTGTTAGAGATCTGTTAGTGATTAGGATATTCTAAATTATTGATAATTAGTATGTTTTATATATTTCATTTATTTTTTATCTTATGTGAATTGGTGTATTGCTTCCATGTGTGTAAGCGACCCATGCACTGCAATCCCTGCCAGGCATCGGATCCTCTCGAACTGGAGCTATGGATGGTTGTTAGCCACCAGGTAGAAGCTGGAAATTGAACCTGGGTCCTCTGCAAGAGCAGCCAATGCTCTTAAAGGCTGAGCTATCTCTCCAGCCTGATAATTAGTAGTTTCAAAAATGTTTTTGAGGGGCTGGAGAGATGATTCAGTGATTAAGAACACTGACTGCTAGTACGAAGGCCCCATGTTTGATTTTCAGCACCCACATGGCAGCTAACAACTGTCCAGTAACTGTAGTTCTAGGGGATTGACACCCTCTTTTGACCTATATTGGCATTGTACAACATGGGTGCACTTATGTACATGCAGGCAAAACACTAAAACACATAAAATAAAAATAATAAAATATTGTAAATGCTCTTGAGGTGGTAAAAGGGTTCATCCCTTTTATGTGAAAAGAATTCACATTTAAAAATTTTTTTGAATTCACATATTTTTAGTATATTTTTATTGAGCAACTCTTACAATTGTTCCAAATCAATCCCAGTGCCCCCATGCTCCAACTACCCCCCCTGTCAGAACTCATGCATTACAACATCCAAGCTAAGCCCTATCCAGTCAAGCTCCCAAACCCAGATGTCCTTCTGTGCAGATAGATCCACTGGAGTCTAGTCAGCATATCTAGAAACTAGAAACCCTACATAAGGCATACTCATTCTCACCCAATAGTATTCAATCATTTATAGTTCTCAGTCCAGGGCCAGTCCCCCACCCATTTCTCTCGCTCCACTTTGAGACCTTGTCCCAGTTGGCATGGGTCCCATGCCTGATGTTGACATCAACACAAGTTCACATGTGAAAGCTTACAGTGGACTCTAAGTCACTGCTTCTCTACATTAATGCTCCAGCTGTGGCTCTTACACCCCCTCTTTTCACCCCCTCTTCTGCAATGATCCCTGAGCCATGGGTGGGTGAGGTTTAATATGGGGACCCCAATCCAGGGATACACACTCTGGATGGAGGCTCCCATTCTTTGAAGTTAGTTTGACAAGTTGTGGTCTTCCATTTGCATCACCTTCTATTCTGTAAGGAAGCTTTACTGATGAGAATTGAGGGGTGCACTCATTTCTCTCTGCCCCTCATTCTGCATGTAGAGGTTCAACCATAGTGTCTCCTAAGAATGAGGATCTTTCAGATGTATATGTTCTGTGTCTGGCCAGTTGTGGGATTCCCCTTAGCCTCCATCTGTTGCAAAGAGTAGTTTTTTGATGAGTGATGTATGATAAGCTTGTCTGTAAATATAAGATTCCATAGTTAATGTATGGTAAGAAATTTAATTTGTCTAGAGATATGACACTGATAGAGTTTTCTCTAGGCTCTTTGGACTCTCCAGCCCTGTGCATTTGGCTTTTACAGTGATTCTCAGGAGTTCATTCCCACTGAGTGGGTTCTAAGTCCAATTAGACAGCTGTTGACCATCCCCAGACAACAGTGCCTCCACTACACCAATAGAAGTAGTTTGTTGGGCTGTTCATCATGGTTCTTAGGCTTTGGGGTTGGGTTGTACCATTGATTGATTTTCTCCCTTAGCAGTGTGCAGATTATCTAGCATTATAAACCCTTAACTTCAGGTAGAAGGCTTCCAGGTCAGTTCCTGTTCCATTAATCTAAGTCCTATCCCTGAAGCATGTCCTGTTCTGAACAGTAGGGTCATATTTTCTATTTCTGGTAGATAATCAAGAGCTTTAACAATAGCTTGCATTGTTTTGAAAGTCTCTTGGATCTCTCAACCAGTCAAAGGGAGGTATCCTCTGTCTTGCACTGTGCTCATTGCCACACAACCCCCAGGTTGCACCACCCATGCACTAGTGTTCAGACAGTGTATGTGAATTTCTCACGGGGTCTTGCGGGTGTCACACTACACTCTGGGTTCCCTGGCCTCCAGAGGTCCAATCATCTCTATTCTTTCTTCTGCCCTTCCACCTGCCTCCTCCCTTCCCAGCCCCAGCACCCTCATCGTCCCTACTTCCCCCTCTTCTGACCTCCCCCCTCCCACCATGCCCCCTATATATCTCCCCCCTCCCCTCCCAACCTAACACCCCCACTCTCCCCCCTCCCTCCTGCTAACATCTGTTTTTTACTGTCCCCCTCTTTCAGGTTCTTTCTTTTCCTTTATCTCCATGTAGCCTTTCCAATTTCTTGGCTCCTGGTGTTATATCAGGATATATACTCACGTAAGGGGATTGGTGCTACAGTCCACAAATGAGGGGGACCATACATCACTTGGTTTTCTGCCTTTGTGTTACTTCATTCAGAAGAATAACATTCTCAAATTCCATCTAGTTACCTGCAAATTTCATATTTTCATTTTTTTCTTACTGCTGAGTAGTACTCCATTGTACAGATATGCCACATTTTCATTATCCATTCATCAGTTGTGGGACATTTAGCTTGTTTCCTTTTCTTCAATGTTGTGAAGACAGCAGCAACAAACATGGATGTACAGGTAGGTATTTTACAGTAGGATGAGTTCTTTGGGTATGTGCCAAGGAGTGGTATAACTGGATTGTATGGTAGGTTCATATTTAGTTTTTTGAGAGTTCCCGCACTGCCTTCCATACTGGCTGCACCAGTCTGCATTGCCAGGAGCAATGAATGAGTGCTCCCCTTTGCCCACATCCTCGCCAGCATCTGGTGTCCCTAGTTCTCTTAATCTTAGCCAATCCTACTGGGGTAAAATTGCTCAACATCTTAAAGGATGTTGAGCAAATTTTAAGGTGTTCTTAATCATTTTAATTCTTCATTTGAGAATCTCTCGGTTCATATCTTAGCCATCTTGTTCTATTGTCTTCCATCGCTGTGACAAAAAACTCTGACTGACACCAACCTGGGAGGAATCTAGGGTTTATTAAGCTCACAATCTCTGGTCACAGTTCACATTTAGGGAGCCAGAGCCAACGAACTCAGGGCAGGAACTGGAGGCAGGGTGCTGAAGACAAGCCCATGGAGGGAAATGTCCTGTTACTGGCTTGCTCTCCTGCTCATGCCCACCTGCCTTCTATATGGTACACACAACCTGCCCAGGGTGGCACCACTTCATTGTTGGCTGGGACCTCCACACTGTCCACCATCAGGAACAATATTCTCACGCATGTGACTCAGGCCAATCCAAGTGGAGCAATACCCAATTGAGGCTCCCTCAACCCAGGTGTGTCAAGTCGTCAACCAAAGCTACCAGCACAACTGACCCCTAGGTCATTGACCACCAAAACACATCACTATTAAACCACCTCTCCAGTTCTTTATCCCCAAAGTATGATGTTAACATTATCACAACATAAGACAGTAATCCTTAAAAGCCACACGTCCTAAAAATGTCCAACACACTTAAAATTTCAGTCTATTAAAAGTCTCTTAACTGTGGGCTGCTGTAAATCCAAAACAAAGTACTGTCTTATTTTCAAAAGGGAAAGAATCAGGAACTGTCAAACAAAACTAAGTCCAGCAAACTAGCTTAAGGCTGACACCTGGGATTCACTCATATCTTCTGGGCCAAAGGGTTTGGCAGCTCTCCCTCTCCGACTGTGTCAGTGTGGCAACACAGCTCATCTGAAGGCCTGGGCCAACTCCATTCACACCTGCTCTGCTCTTGGTGGTCGTCCCCTGGTTCTGGCAATCTCCAAAAAGCTGGGGTGCCACTGAAACTGAGGCAGCACCTTCACCAATGGTCTCTTTAATCTCTCCTGGTGCAAAGCCTCAGCTTCTCTCCATGACCTGCAATCCTGGGGTCTTCTACAACCAAGGTGCACTTCCACCAATGGTCTTTCCTGACCTCCTACAGTGCAACCCTCAGCTGCTCTCTGCTGACCCCCTCAAATTTCAATACCAGAACCTATAGGAGACTCTTACACACTACCAGTCCTGCTTCTGGCTTGAAGATGGAGGCTCAGTCCCCTTCTGAACACAGCTTCTGTGTGCTGACCCTGAAGAAATTCTTCCCAGAAGATTTCACCACAGTGATGCTGGTCTCTTGTTACTTACAGCTGATTTTTCAGCCCCCAGCTACCAGCATTGTTGTCCCAGTTAAACAAAGATTTACTTCAGGTTCTGTCTCTTGTTACTAAGTGATTCTTCGCCCCAGCTGACCAGAACCACAGATTAAACAGTCCTGAGATGTCTCTGCTTCCTTTGAACTGAAAACTTCACAAGCCAGGCTCCTCTTCTACAAATCCTTCAGCAAAAACTGCTCCAAGCTCCACACAGATCTTTAGGCATTCAATGATCTTCCCATCCAAAAGTTCCAAATGCCTCCACAATCCTTCCCCAAAACACCAAGGTCGGGTCTGTCACAGCAATATCCCACTTTTCTGGTACCAATTTCTGTTCTAGTTTGTCTTCCATTGCTGTGACAAAACACTCTGACCAACACCAACTTGGGGAGGAAAGGGTTTATTCAGCTTACATCTCCTAGGTCACAGTTCTCACTCAGGGAGCCCAAGGCAAGAACTCAGGGCAGGAACCTGGAGGCAGGAGTTGAAGCACAAGCCATGGAGGAATGCTGTTTATGGGCTTGCTCCCCTGGTTCATGCCCAGCCTGCCTTCTTATACGGTACACAACAACCTGCCCAGGGTGGCACCACTCATTGTGGGCTGGGCTCTCCCACACTGCTCAACCATCAAGACAATACTCCACAGATGTGGCCACAGGCCAATCCAATGGAGCCAATTCCCCAACTGAGGCTCCCTCAACCCAGGTGTGTCAAGTTGACACTAAAGCTATCCAGCACACCATCTTTTTTATCAGGTCATTTATTTTCGTGCTACTTTGTTTCTTGAGTTCTTTGTATATTCTGGATATTAATCCTCTGTTGGATGTGTAGCTGGTGAAGATTTTCTCCCACTCAGTGGGTTTCCTCTTCACTTCCTTGGCTATTTCTTTTGCTATACAGAAGCTTCGTAGCTTAATGAGGTCCCACCTACTGATTGTTGACCTTGATGCCTGAGCAGCTGATGTTCCATTAAGAAAGTCCTTTCCTCTGCCTCACCTCAGAGGAAAAATAACCTGAGTTCTGGTATGGTGATGCTTTCTGCATTGTTTGGGGTTTTTTGCTCAAGATTTTTTTTTTTTTTTGGTCTTTTTTTGAGTCAGAGTCTCCCTGTCACCCCAGCTGTCCTGGAACTCACTATGTAGACCAGGCTGGCCTTGAACTCAAAAAGATCCACTGCCTCTGCCTCCCAAGCACTAGGATTAAAGGTGTGCACCACCATGCCCTGCTTCAAGATTGTTTTGACTATCCAATGTCTTTTTTGGTTCTGTATAAATTTTTGGATGACGTTTTCTATCTCTGGAAAAATGTTGTAGGTATTTTGATTGGCATTGCATTGAATCTATAGATTGTTTTGGGCCAAATGGTCATTTTCACAATATTGATTCCACCGATCCATGAGCATGTTAGGTTTTTCCATCTCCTAGTATCTTCCTCCATCTCTTTCTTTAAAATATTGAAATTTTCCCCCGGGCCAAGATGGCTGTGTGGTGTTCCCCACACTGGTTGCTATTTGCCATGGGGACCCCGGATGCAGGCTTCAACAGGGAGAGGGGCCCAGCCTCTTCAAGGGGGGCATTGTGGATGTGTCCCTGGATCGCAAGATGAGTGTCTCCACCTTTGTGCTTTCCCTGTGTGCTCGCAGCCCTGGGGTGCTGCCGACATTGAGACCCAGGTCAGCCTCACAGGTACAAAATGTTACCCTTTTGTTTGTACTGTCTCCTTCCACACAAGTACTTCTTTGACCAAAGATGATTATTACCAGATACTAGGAGTGCCCCAAAATGCCAGCCAGAAAGACATCAAGAAAGCCAAGGAGATCTTCTCCCAAGTGGCAGAAGCATACAAGGTGTTGAGTGATGAACTGGAGAGAAAGCAGTATGATGCCTAGGGCTCTGCCGGCTTTGGTCCTGGGGCCAGCACCTCTGGGCAGAGCTTCTGGAAGGGAGGGCCCTCTGTTGACCCCAAGGAGCTGTTCAGAAAGATCTTTGGGGTATTCTCATCAACTTCCTTTGGAGATTTCCAGACTGTGCTCGATCAACCTCAGGAATACATCATGGAGTTGACATTTAATCAAGCTGCCAAGGGCATCAAAAAATAGTTCACTGTGAACATCATGGATACGTGTGAGTGCTGTGACTGCAGCAAGGGAAATGAGTCTGGAACCAAGGTGCAACATTGCCACTGCTGCGGCGGCTCCGGCATGGACACTATCAATACAGGCCCTTTTGTGATGCATTCCACATGTTAGAGATGTGGTGGCCAGGGCTCTGTCTTCACAAATCCTCGTGTGGTCCGTAGAGGAGCAGGACAAGCAAGCAGAAGAAGGGAGTGATGATCCCTGTGTCCACAGGAGTAGAAGATGGTCAAACTGTAAGGAGGCCTGTGGGAAAACGAGAAATTTTGGTCACATTCAGGGTGCAGAAAAGTCTTATGTTCTGAAGAAATGTCACAGTCACCCACTCTGATCTCTTTATCTCAGTAGCTCAGGCTCTTCTTTGGGGGACCACCAGAGCCCAAGGCCTGTATGAGACAATCCATGTGGTGACACCCGCTGGGATCCCGACAGACCAGAAGATGTACTTCAGTGGGAAAGGCATCCCCCGGATTAATAGCTATGACTATGGTGACCACTACGTTCACATCAAGATCAGAGTTCCAAAGAGGCTAACCAGTCAGCAGCAGAGTCTGATCCTGAGCTACAACAAGGATGAGACTGACGTGGAGGGGACAGTGAATGGTGTCACTCGTACAACCACTGGAAAACGGTCCACTGGAAACTAGCAGGAGCAGCAGCCGCTCTTCATGGCCAGGGCCTCAGACATGGGAGAATCCTGGAACAGCAGCACTGAGTCCCTGTCTACAGAGCCCTTTGGACTGCCTAGTAACAGCAAATCTATGTGAGGACACCTCTCTACACAGAAGGTCATGGTGGCCAGCCCCTAGGCAGTGGTAGCCCCCTGGGGCTGGTGGAGATTTCTTATCCACTGCTTCTGGCTCAGGCAGAGTAAGACACTTGGACTATTATTGCAGCACTAAAAGTAATTTGGAATCTACTGTGGTGGAAATCCTAAAGACTTAGAGGCCATGCTTACAGCTTAAAATGAAGCCTTAAGCTGCACACATTGTGAAGTAATTATTCTCTCAGCATTTCTGGAGGTTCTAGAATACATCCTTCTTGGCAGGTGGTATTCTCCAGGAGTCAGGGCTGTATACCCCATCAACACCATCCTCTTCAACAGGTTCTGCTGAGGCTCTTAGAATTTGTTTTTGATTATTAAAGGTACCAAGCACCCGGAAAGTGGGTGCTGGGGCTCTGGGAGGCACAGTTGTGGAACCCAGGCCTTCCTTTTCCACTTCACCTTGGATGCCCACTTTCCCAAATACTGAGTTAGGTTGTTCTAGCCAAGTGTGATAGGGCTCTTGTCTTTCTGCTTGGCTGAAGCTACCATGGCTGGGCAGGGGCAGACTACTTCCTCCATGGAGACCCAGAGCTCTGCCAGCTAGGGCTTAGTTCTCCCCACATCCACTGCCAACATTTATTTTTCCAAAGTGTATTTAAATTACTCAGTGGTAACAATCATTGTCTTTTCCTGTGTAAATGTTCAAGAAGGCAAAGCACAGTGTAATTGGTGAAGGCTACCCACCATACATAGAACAAACCTGTCCCCAGCCTCTGCTGGTAGCATGTTGCAAATTCCATGTGTTCCAAGGTCCTGGAGCTAGCATAAGACAGGCTAATGAGGAACACTTTCCTAGTAGTTCTTTTCTTTCCCTTTATAATTTACAAAAGTAAAGCATTTATTAGTGTCTGATTTAAGATTATATAGTGATTCTTTATCAATGTAAATAAGATAATCTCTTACAAAAGATTAAAAAAAATAAAATAAAATATTGATATTTTCACTGTGGAGATCTATTTTTTGCTTTCTGGCTAGGTTTATTCCTGAGTATTTTTTGAAGTTATTTTGAATGGGAGGGTTTCCTTGTATGCTTTCTGATTGCTCATTGTTGGTATCAAACACTACTGATTTTTTGTTGAGGTTTTGTGTATTTCATACAAGATTTCTTAATCAAATTTAGGTCCATTCCCCCTCCCTCGCTCCCCACCCCATGAGAGCTCATGCATTCTGGCATATGTGTCTTTCATCTTTTTCTCGGTCTTTTTTTGAATTTTTGGGTGCAGAAGCTTTCTGTTTGGGGCAGAAGTTTACTGTTTTTTGGCCAGTTCTTTGACCCAGTCTTCTTCTTGTTGTTTTTGTTCCTTCCAATTTGTATCACTCCAAAATATGCCTATATACATGGCACACATATACCACAATTATGACATCTGAAAATGAACTATAGGTCAATTCCAAAACATGTTCAGGGATTCATATTTTGACAGTAGAGTTGCATTCAGGTAAAGAAAAAAGTTGTTTTAAGTGCCTACATTATATAGCAAGCTGATGAGTAACATCAGGTGTTATATTTACTAAAGAATAAAAAGGAAGAAAAAAAGAGGAATTATTCAGTTTGCCTTAAAAGAGAGATTTGGTGCTAGGATCCACAAATGAGGGACACCATACATTGTTTGCTTTTCTGGGACTGTGTTATTTCACTTAGTATACTGGCTTCTAGTTCCATCTATTTACCTGCAAAGTTCATGATGTCATCTTTCTTTACCACTGCATAGAATTCCATTGTGTAGATGTACCACATATTCTTTATCCACTCATTGGTTGAGGAATACTTGGGTTGCTTCCAGCTCTTTGCTATTGTGAAGAGAGCTGCAATAAACATAGATGTGCATGTATCACTGTGGTTGGATGACTCTTGTGGGTATATTCCCAGGAGTGGTGTGACTGAGTCAGGTGGAAGGCTCATTTTCAGACTTTTAAGGGTTCTCCACACTGTGCTTTCCATAGGGGTTGCATGAGTTTGCATTCCCATCAGCTGTGGATGAATGTTCCCCTTTCCCCACAACCTTTCCAGCATTTGGTATCATTTGTTTTCTTGATCATAGCCAGTCTTACTAGAGTAAGATGAAATCTTAAAGTGGTTTTAATTTGCATTTCCTTAATTATTAGCAACATTGAACAATTTTTAAGATGTTTCTCAGCCATCATTATTTCTTCATTTGTGAAGTCTGTTCAGCTCTTTATCTTTTGATTGGGTCATTTGTTTTCTTACTCTTTTTTTTGAGTAATTTATATATTCTGGATGTTAATGCCCTATCAGATGTATCACTGGCAAAGGTTTCCTCTCACTCTGTGGGTTTTCTCTTGACTTCTTTGATTGTTTCTTTCACTGTACAGAAGCTCTCTAGTTTAATAAGGTTCCACTATCAATTGTTGACCTTATTTCTTGTGCAGCTGCTATCTGGTTTAGAAAGTCTTTTCCCATACTTATATCTTATTGGTTACTACCAACATTTTCTTCTGTCATTTTCAGAGTTTCAGGTTTGCCAAAGCAACCCTGAGGGGGGAAAAAAAGCAATGCAGGGTGGGATTACTATACCAGACTTCAAACTATATTATAGAGCTATAATCATAAAAACAGCCTGGTATTGGCACAGAAATAGACCTGTAGATCAATGGAACAAAATTGAAGATCCAAACTTGAGCATGTGCAATTTCAGCCACTTCATATTCGACAAAGGGGCCAAGAAGTCTCAAAAGAGGAAAGACAGTATCTTCAGCAAATTGTGTTGGCAAAACTGGAACACCACTTGTAGAAGAATAAAATTAAACCCCTACCTCTCACCCTGCACAAAAAGTCAATTCCAAATGGATCAAAGACCTCAATGTGTAAGTTGATTTTGCAATCTGCCACTTTACTGAAAGTATTAATCATTTCTAGTAGTTTCCTGGTGGAATTTTTTGGATCTCTTAGACATACTATCAAATCATTTGCAAATATAGATAATTTGACCTCTTCTTTTCTAATCAGTACTCCTTTAATTTCCTTCTCATGTCTTATTGCTCTTGCAAGAGTTTCAAGCACTACATTGAAAAGGAGTGGAGACAGAGGGCAACCTTGTCTGGTTCTTGATGTTAATGGGAATGCTTCCAGTTTTCCTCCATTCAGAATATTGTTGGCTGTGGGTTTGTTATATATATAGGTTTAATGATATTGAACTATGTTCCCTCCAGACCTATTCTTTCTAGGACTTTTAACATAAATGCATGTTGGATTTTTGTCAAAGACCTTTTCTGTATCTGTTGATATGACCATGTGATTTTTGTCTTCATGTCCATTTATATGTTTTATTACATTTATTGATTTATATATGTTGAACCATCCCTGCATCTCTGGAATAAAGCCTACCTGATCATGATGGATGATCTTTTGATGTGCATCTGTATGAAGTTTGTGAGTATTTTGTTGAGTATCTTTGCATATATGTTCATTAAGGATATGGGCCTATAGTTTTCTTTCTTTGCTGTATCTTTACCTGGTTTTGGTATTAGAGTGATGCTGGCTTCATAGGAGTTTGGAAGTTCTCTCTCTGTTTCTATATTTTTAAATAGTTTGATCAGTATTAGTTGTAGATCTCCTTTGAGTGTCTGGTAGAATTCCGTTGTGAAGCTATCTGGGCCTGGGATTTTTTTGCTCGGGAGGTTTTATATTACTATTTCAATTTTCTCCTTGGTTATTTCTTCTCATCTACTAGGTTTGGAGTTTGTTTGTTGAGTTATGTTGTTAACTCTTTTACATTTAAATCTTTCTGATTTTTTTTAACATAGGCACTAAGAGCTATAAATTTACCTCTTAGGACTACTTTTAAGGTGTCCCAGAGGTTTTGTTGTGTTGAATACTCATTTTCATTTAATTCCAGGAATACTTTTACCTCTTTCTTAATTTCTTCTTTAACCCATTGATCATTCAGGAGTGTGTTATTTAATCTCCATGAGTGTGTGTGGTTTCTAGGGATTTTTTTTGCCCCCTCTTCTGCAATGGTCCCTGAGCCTTGGGAGGCAGAGGTTTGAAGTAGGTGTCCTATTCAGGGATAAGCACTCTGCAGCCTCTTGTTCTCTGCTCATTGGCCAACTGTGGGTTTCTGTGTTAATCTCTATCCGCTGTATAAGGAAACTTCTCTGGTGAGAATTGAAAGATGCATTCATCCTAAGTGTAGAGGTTACATTGAAGATGTGTCTCTTTGGATTAATCATCTCACAGATACTTATTCTCTCTGCATTTGATCAGCTCTAGAATTCTGTAGTAGTCTCCTTCTGTTGCAAAAAGAAGCTTCTTTGATGAGGGGTGAAAGATACACTTGTCCATAAAAATGATGATGCATATTTAGAATAAAATAAGGAATTGCATTAGTCTAGGAGTGTAGCAAAAGTAGGCTTTTCTCTATAATTGATGTCCTCTCCAGCCATGTGTATTTGGCTATGTTTACAGTACCACACATGAGTTCCCTCCCATTGAGTGGGCCTTAATTCCAATTAGACATTGTTGATCACTCCCAAGATGATGGTGTCAGTATTGCTGGGCCAGTCATTGTTGTTTTTTAATCTCTGTTCCTGAAATGCTTTGAATTTCTTCCTACTCTGTAGATTTTATTTACAAATATAGTTTCACTCAGGCAAAATATATTAATACAGGAGCTCTGACATCAGCAATGGATTGTTCTACCAGGTGGATGTTGGCCAGGGGATCCAAGGCCCCACAAAAGGTAAGGGCTCCTTGCCTCTAAGTTGGGATACCTACAGGAGGAGAGGCAATAAGACCCTGCTGCCGAAGACCTGACGTTAACATGGGAGGGATGTATTGAGACCACACATGCAAGTGTACAGATGGCCTCTGGAATGCCAGAGAGTGTTACCAAAGGCCACTAAACCAATAAAGCAAATATGGGTCTCCCTGAGTCAAGCAAGACTCCACCGTCAGCACCAGCTACACCTCACCTGCCTGGAAATACTGTGCAGCAGAGGCAGCCATGTGCCTGTATATCCCAAATCTAATTGGCTATTGGCTCTCCCCTTGGAGAAATAACCCATGGCTGATGCCACAAGCTTACATCCTCTACAGGTTAGGAGATGTTATAAGCCACAGTAAGACCCTGTCATATTTAACAGGGGGGAAAATTGTAATTCATGGATTAACATATCCAAACATGTGTCTATGCTAAAGTAACCTACCATAACTATTAGTGCTGCTTAAATACCTATATATCTAATTGCTTGTTCTTCATTAGTAGGATCGAAAGGTTATTCCTGGACAAACTGTCAGCCCATGAAAGGAAACAGCCAGAATTGACCAGAGTCCAAGTCAACAGCTCCAGAGAGAGTGGACTGTTTTACCTCTCATCCACCTGTGCCCCTTTTCTAAGCCTAGGGAACAACCTGCGGAAGAGGGGGCGTGGTAGAATGTAAGGGCTGCGATTGGGGTGAATGGTGAAACTACAGCAATGTAGTCTGGACACTCATTTGATCAACTTGATTGAACAAACAACCTGTCACCCCCCACTGGATGGTGGGGCTGTAGGTGTTTGGGCACAACAGCCTGCAGATAGGTTTTGCATGAAGGATGCTTGTACTCATGGATTATCACTTATAGCTAAAAATGAAAAAAAAAACTGAGAGAAAGATGCAGGACAGTTATGGCAGAATGCATGATCTGGGATGGGGTGGGGGTGGGGGGGAGGGAAAGGGAAATAAGCCTGAACTGAATTGGAAAAAATGTATGAAATGCACAAAGCATCAATAAAAACTAATTTAATTAGAAAAAAAAAACAAATATAGTTTCAGTAGGTGAGAGGCTTACCCACAAACCACACCCTCAGGACCCAGAAAACTGAGTACAATGGCACCCTGACTTGATAAGGAAATTTGATTTTTTGATCAAACTGTTTTACAGGTGAAAGTTGAGTCACCTAAAGCTGTGTGTTGTTTTTCCAGAACTAGGGAGACTTGTCACAAAGTGAAAAGCACAAAAGAAGGCTAGAGACAGTGCTGGATGACAGAGCACTGCTGAGCACACACAAGGCTCTGCGTTCAATCCCCTAGTGCCACAAAATTGAAATACTAAATCAGGAGGAAACAGCAGGCATCCTGTGTGCTCCAGGGTCTGCCCTGCTTTCCCTCTGCAGGCCTCCTGATGCTTCAGCCCTCCCTCTTTCATGGACCAGCACTCAGTGGGGTGAATTTAGAGTCTGTGCCCATTATTAGAACAATTTTCTTAAATTTCTTGATTCTTTTTTTGTTTTTTATATTTATTTGTTGGGGTGAGATGGAATAAACACAGAATCTGAATGATTTAAGAATACCATGACAATGAGTTGAAAACCATGGGGTTTTTAATTTGGGGACGTTTTCTTCTGTAATCATGTTGAAGATCTGTCCAATGCTATTGGCCTGAGATTATTCTTCTTCCTGTATGCCTATAATTTGTAGATTTGGTCTTCTCATGTTGTCCCATATTTCCTGCATATTCTATTCTTGGGTTGTTGTTTTTTTATATACATTTCACATAGACTTTGCTTACGAACTCCAGATCTTCAACTTTGTCATCCAGTCTTGATATTCTGTTTTCTGTTTCATTCATTCTGCTTGTGAGGTTTTCTGCTGTTGTTTCCAATTGGCTTTTTGAGATTTTTTTTTTAATTTCATGTTCATTTCTGTTCGGGTTTTCCTCATTATTTCTCTATTGTGAATTCAGTTTTCAAGTTATGAATGTTTTTGACATGTCATTAAGCCACATATTTGTATACTCCTGAGCTTGCATCACAAGTTCTTTGAGTTGTTTGCCTGTTTTCTTTAAGTTCTTTGATTATGTTTATAATTGTCCTTTTATTTTTTATTTTTTTTTATTATGATGTTTTAAAATTTCAAAGTCTTTTCAACAGAAGAAAACAGCTGCACACATTTAAGTGTTTCTTTATAAAACACAATAAAAGTTAAAGCTGGGCATTGTGGCGCACGCCTTTAATCCTAGCACTTGGGAGGCAGAGGCAGGCCAATCTTTGGGAGTTCAAGGCCAGCCTGGTCTACAAAGTGAGTTTCAGGACAGCTGAGGCTACAGGGAGACCCTGTCTCAAAAAAGACCAAAAACAAACAAACAAACAAACAAAAAATAATAAAAGTTAAGGATGATTGATCTTTGTAGTTCCTAGTAACAAATCCTATCTTTTTTTCACATACTTTACAGGATATTCTTGTGCAGGATTGCATTAAGACCCAGTAGTCCTTAAACAAAGCTACCCAATAGTCATATAAATTCTGCATGCAGCAAAGGTGAATAGTCTTCATGGTGCGCTTTCACCTCATTGAAGTTCAACCTGCTCCATCTGCATATTTTTCCACTTCAATGTGAAGTAGATTGTTAAAATTTCATTAGTGATTTTATTATGTAGCTTTTTAATAGAAAAACGTTGCTTGATTTCTTCCAGGGTTCACAGTTCTCAAGAGAGACCTACTTTTTGGAAATTATATATAATCCAGTGATGTTTTGAACAACCAAATTCTCTTTAGAAGATAAAATCTCTCAATGCAACTATATTACCAGTATACCCTGGAACCAAAGTAAGATGGTTTTCTTGTTCCCATAATCTACTTGTTTTAAAATTTAATATTTCCATCACTTATAATTTCTGATTTAGATGACAGTTCTGACCACTGCCTTTTTATTACTGCTTGAAGCCAGTTTAAGCCAACTATTACATATTCTTCAATTTTGCTTTTAAGTAATAACTTTACTAGAGGCAGTAAGTCTACACAGCAGCCAAATGAAATATATTGCTTTTCTTCCTGTAAACTTTTGGTTAGAACGGGAAGGCAATCTACCACAACTCCAAAATCTTCAATCCTCACCAAGTAAGCTACAAGCTCATTTATACCTCTCTTTCTCCAGAAATTCAAAGCTACATTCAATCTCAAATTCCTGCTGAATAAAACTTGGGCCATTGTTTCATGAACCTGAGAAACCTCAGAAAGAAAAAAAAAAAACACTATATTTTGATGATGGACTTTCCTTCTGTGAAGAACCAGAATCACTAGAATTAACCAAAAATGTTCGACTATCATGAAACTTTTCAGGCAGGTGGCCTGCACAAGCCAGTTCATTTTCCTTATTTGCCATGTCATGGCCCCCGCTTTTAGGGGACTGTTTGATTCTGTAACGAGGATTTGGAAAGAAATGAACTTTCTCCGGTAGAGCACCTTTCCTAGTTTATCTGGGCTTTTCACAGCTCGTCCAACTGTTCTACTTATGTAAGCAGCCAACTGTTTTGGAGACTTCTTAACCTCCTTCATGTTCTTTTCAATGAAATTAGAGATCCTCTTTCTAGGAAGATCAACAGAATTTTCCTCAATATTATTAGAAAAATTCCTTTTTTTAACATTGTGGGTTTCAGATGCCATAATCTCTTAAATACCCGTGCCTCATGGTACCAAGGAGCCTCAACCCAGCCACGGTGGTGCTGACTAACCGCGCCCCACAGCCCAAAGCATCCCTCGGTCCTGAGTCAGGCCCTCTCTCAGCCATTCAAACCTATAATTGTCCTTTTAAATTCTGAGTCCAGCTGTCCCTCAGAATGGTTCTCATTGTAGTGCACTTCTGGAGGAGGAGCAGGTTTTGTTGGGAATATATTCTCTTGGTTTTTCATATTGCTAGTGTTTTTTTTTTTTTTTTGGTCTTTTTGAGACGGTCTCCCTGTAGTCCCAGCTGTCCTGGAACTTACTCTGTAGACCAGGCTGGCCTTGAACTCACAAAGATCCGCCTGCCTCTGCCTCCCAAGTGCTAGGATTAAAGGCGTGCGCCACCACGCCCGGCTATATTGCTAGTGTTTTTATGCTGCTGTTTGGGCATATGGATGTTCTTTGTTGGTTATCTGACCAGAAGGTATTTCTGTTTGGCTTTTAATTGACTTCTGGTATGTTTATATTGTTAATGCAGCTTGATTATTTTTCATTCCACGTCCTAGGTGGGCAGGTCTATCCAGCAGCTCAAGAGCCAAGGAAGATGGGGGTTGGAACTCCCTGAGGTGGTGCTTATCAATCTATGTTAGAGTGTTGAGCAAGTCTGGGTTAGGAAGATAGATCAGAGGTCTAAGGTGGAAAAATTGGTGGCTGCCTGTGCCCCAGGCTGGCAGGATGAAAGTGGGAGGGTTTGAGAAAATTAATAGAAGGAAAAGCAGGTTTTGACCTACTAGCATCCTAGGTGGGGTGAGACTGTCTGGCAGGTCAGGTGTGCCAGGAGAGATGGGGTTTGGGGTACATGAAGGGGGTATGAGCCACCTATGCTAAGGTGGCTGCCAATCCAGGGTCAGGGAGTTAGTCCAGAGAAGAGACTGATGTCTGCAAGAATCCCATGTAAGTCAAAACATTAACAGTTCTGGGCTGGAGAGATGGCCTAGCGGTTAAGAGCACTGACTGCTCTTGCAGAGGATCCAGGTTCGATCCCCACACCCACTTGGCAGCTGAGAACCATCTTTAACTCCAGTTCCAGGGGAAACCGACCTTCTGACTTCTGCGGCATAGCCCAACACGGGTGCACAAACCTACATGCAGATGGTACATTCATACACATATGAAAATAAATAAAAATTTTTAAAAAAAGAAAAAGTAAAAAAAACATTAACAGTTCTTATGTCAGAGGAGTAACAATATAGATTATTTTTGTTGTAGTTTTGCATATTCCATGTTTTGAACAATAAATATTTTTTCTGTTTATTTTATAATAGGGTGATTTCACCAGAGAAGACCACTCAGACACAAAACAAGGCCAATAGAAAGTCTTTACTCAGCTGGCTACTACACACCAGACCCTCAGTCTAGGATGTGTAGTGCCAAGTCACAGTTAGGAGGCATTTATATAGGAAAATCCATATCCAGGGGTGGCAAGCCCCTCTAACAATTCCTATTCTCTAGAAGCAAGCCAAGCATAAAGTACAGTAGCCATACATAATGATTTAGTTTCTAAGCAACTAGATATATGATGACCTGTTCTCAAAACTCCTGTCCCACCAGGCATGGTGGCTCACACCTTTAATCCCAGCACTTGGGAAGCAGAGGCAGGCGGATCTCTGTGAGTTCAAGGCCACCCTGGTCTACAGAGCGAGCTCCAGGCCAGCTGGGACTAAAAGGGAGACCCTGTCTCAAAAATACCAAAATAAAACAAAAACAAAAAAAGAAACCTCTTGTCCCAGTTCAATTGAATTAAACTTTTCTTTTATTCCCATACTTAGTTAAGTTTTAACCTCTGGGCTCAGCTGAGGCTCATAATTTGGCAAGGCTATGGCTAATCTGGAGGGGCCTCATCACACTCCCCACTCGTTCTGTGGGCAGGATTCAAATCTTTTTTTTTATTTTATTTATTTCTGTAGGTATATGAATGTACTGTCTGCATGCAGGTTTGTGCACCCGTGCCGTGCAATGCTGTGGAGGTCAGAAGAGGGTGTCGGATTCCCCTGGAACTGGAGTTCTCCCGGAATTGAAGTTTCAGATGGTTTTCGGCTGCCATGTGGGTGCTGAGGATCGAACCCGGGTTCTCTGCAAGAGTGGTCGGCGCTCTTAACTGCTAGGCCATCTTTCCAGCCCCAGGAGTCAAATCTTAGACTCATATTGGGACAGAGGATTATATACTGATTATTTTAATCTTTGGTCATACATTCCCTTTGGGTGTTTAATACCATACAGCTTGCCTACATAACCAAGTTTTGTTTTCTTAAGGTCAATTGAGGATCTGATCCTCTGGGATCACTTGGGTTTGGGGGACAACCCTTGGTTCCTCTGGTACCAGTTCCATCGGCATGAGGATAGGTCAGTTCTTGATAGACTGAGGCTCTGTGTTGACCCTCCTCTTTGTAGACTGGACACTGCCTTGAGTCCCTCTGGTGGGGTCTTCCCTGAACAAGAGGATAGGTGACTCATCCCATTATAGTAGAAACTTTTAAGAGATACCTCATAGTCTCCTGGGACTTAGTTGACCCTGGAGGGCAAGGAACAGAACTGTCTCTTAAGTCCCTTTGACCAGATTAGAATGGACTTTTTTTTCTTTTTGGTCTTTTCGAGACAGGGTCTCCCTGTAGCCCCAGCTTCCCTGGAACTCACTCTGTAGACCAGGCTGGCCTTGAACTCACAAAGATGCACCTGCCTCTGCCTCCTGAGTGCTAGGATTAAAGGCATGCGCCACCACGCCCTGTTAGAATGGACTTTTAAGTATGGTTATTAACCATCCAAGTAATTTAATTGTACCAGTCTGATATCTTTTAGCACGACACTGAAGAGTCATTTGACCTCATACCCAATGTGTAAGACTACTGTGTCCAGGGCTGGAGAGATGGCCTAGTGGTTAAGAGCATCGACTGCTCTTGCAGAGGACCTGGTTTCAATCCCCAGCACCCACATGGCGGCTGAAAACCGTCTGTAACTCCAATTCCAGGAGAACTCCAGTTCCAGGGGAACCCGACACCCTCTTCTGACCTCCGCAGCATTGCACGACACGACACAGGTGCACAGACCTACATGCAGACAGTACATAAATAAATAAATAAATAAATAAATAAATAAATAAATAAATAAAATAAAATAAAATAAAATAAAAAGAAAAAAAGACTACTGTGTCCAAGGAATTGGTGGGACCTGATAAGGCCTGAAACTTACGAACAAACTTTTGATCAAAATTCCCATACTATGTGTATTAGTCACTTTTCTGTTGCTGTGATAAAACACCATGACCAAGGAATTTTTAAAAAGGAAGAGTTTATTTGAGCTTACGATTGGCGGTTCCAGGGAATTAGAGTCCATTGTGGTGGGAGGCATGGCGGCTGGATCTGGAGCAGCAAACTGAGGGTCACATCTCGCAAAGAGCACAGGAAGCAGAGAGAGGGCGACTGTAGACCATGAGGCTTGTTAAAACTCACTAAGCCTGACCCCAACAACGCACTTCATCTAGCACGGCCACACCCTCCAAGACCTCCAAAAACAGCGCCACCAACTGGAGACAAATGTCTGAATACCTAGAGCCTATGGGGGACACTCATCCAAACCACCACACTAGGTATCAATAACCATTACCAGTACCATGACAAATGGGGTTGTTTTTTCCAAAGACTGAAGTGGTTGTAATAGAACTGAACAAAGTACATCTGTGGCAACAGACCAGGAAGCCAATAAAAGCTGACTCCATCAACCACAACTATTAAATAGTGTCATTATAAGTTACAGGGTGTGAGAGAAATCCAGTAAGTCTCTTCATACTAGTATAAAGAAAGTGGCTGTAGTACCCCTCCTCCTGTATAAAGTTCAAGGGTTCCCTGGTGGCAGAGACTTCTGCTCTGTCCTCAGGTTGGAATGCTGGCTCCCGTGGTGCTCTGAACTAGACTCAGGGAGCTTACAGGTGGTTTAACATTTAATAGAAGATATTTTCCCTAGCTTTAGGGGAAAGGCAGAAACAGAATCTTTAACAAGGAAGTCCAAGTTTACCGAATTAGGCCCTCTCTCTGCCTATCTGCCTTATTTTGTAAGTGGAGGCCAACAGTTTTAAAACGGTCACACATGTGAATTATTAACTGAACAATGCATTAATTAGGACATGTCAAGGTCGGGAGGCAGGACAGGGGGAAGCTGAGGCTAGTCTCACTGCAGCTTCCCTGCCAGCCCTGGGCTTGGGTGAGGGTGCGGCAGAAAAGCTGGTGGACAGGACAGGGACTGGATGGGTGATGGGGGCGGGGCTGGAGAGAGAAAGCAGGGTAGGTATTGGGAGCCCACAGCCCCTCTAGCTTCAGAGAGGCATCCAGTTTGCCAAGCATCTCACAACACAGTGCCAGCTACCCCCACCAGCACCCACCACAGGCTGCAAAGAGCTACAAGAAGTAGATATTGAAGAAGCAGCACTGACTTGACATAGGTGCCTGCTGTGTACATAAATATCTGAGCTGGGCGTCAGATGGTCCAACAGGCTTCCAGGTAGCCCATAACAGGTGTGAGCTTGGACCAGGGAGCAGGAAGAGAACTGTGCCAAGGCCACTGGCTCTGTAGCAAGGAGGCCCAGGCAGACTAAGAGCACGGTCCTGCCACGTGAGGGGTCTGACTACTCCAGAGGATGTTTAAGGTTTGGTTTTTTTTATGTTTTAGGGTTTTTTAAATTATTATTATTTCTGTATGTGTATGAATGTACTGTCTGCATGCAAGTTTGTGCACCCGTGTCGTGCGATGCTGCGGAGGTCAGAAGAGGGTGTCGGATTCCCCTGGAACTGGAGTTCTCCTGGAACTGGAGTTTCAGGCGGTTCTCAGCCACCATGTGGGTGCTGGGGATCAAACCCGGGTCCTCTGCAAGAGCGGTCAGCGCTCTTAACAGCTAGGCCATCTCTCCAGCCCTGATGTTTTAGGTTTTTTTTTTTAATTTTTTTTTATTTATTTCCGTATGTGTATGAATGTATTGTTTGCATGCAAGTCTGTGCACCCGTGTCATGCAATGCCGCGGAGGTCAGAAGAGGGCGTCGGACTCCCCTGGAACTGGAGTTCTCCTGGAATTGGAGTTTCAGACGGCTCTCGGCCGCCATGTGGGTGCTGGGGATCGAACCCGGGTCCTCTGCAAGAGCGGTCAGCGCTCTTAACCGCTAGGCCATTGCTCCAGCCCCTGTTTTAGGTTTTTAAACAAGGTGACTGACAAGGGAGGGGAAGAGAATACGACAGTTTGAGTTAACATCAAAAGAACCCCTAGAACCCCAGAATTTTAGTTTTATGTTTTCTGGAAACCTAAATAGAAAAGTCAGTTTGAGCAGACCTATGGAGAGAACAGCGAGCATGAGCCAGAGAAGCATGCCACCGAACCAGCTAGTCTCTAGGCACAGAAACTGAAAGAATGCCAGTCTCCGGAGAACCAGAACCAGCATTTGTTTTAAACTGTGTAGTAGCTCAGATAATGATTCTATCAGAACCTTGAGTATTATTATGCCTGAGGACGTTGCTGTGCCGGGCAGCCCCTACCAGAGGTAGTCCCGTTAAGTAGTTTTCCTTGTAGAGAGAATATGTTGTTACATATCTGAGGCCCCAAAGACAGGATAGTTATCTGAGCTCCAAGCTGTCCTATAGATAGAAGCCCAAATATTTCAATGCTGACAGTTTGTGAACCCAAGTCCCATTGGCTAGGTTTCTGGTAGAGAAGCCTCCCTCCCTCTACCCCTGCCACACTTGTACAGCTGCCATCTCCTGTACCAAAGCCCACCATTCTGGAAACACTGTGCCCCAGCTCTGGTCAGACACTGCACCACCCTCAGCCACAGCCCCTGCCCTGTGCAAGCGCTCACTGGGGAGAACGCTGTCCTCGCCACCACACATTCACACACCACTGATTTCCAACATTTGAGTTACAGAGGGCACATCGGACCCTGGGACACTGAGTCAGTCCTCCTATCAGACTCCCCAGGATTCTTCCCTACTGAAAGTACATCAACCAGACCCACCTCTGGAGGATTCCAGAAACAGACCATTTTCAAAGATGTTTAAACAGACATTCAAAGATGTTTAACAATCTTTTGCGGTGGGTGTGTTGGAGCCCACTGGGGCACCAAGGTAGGGGAGACCAAAACAAAATAGAGTAGCAACAGAGAAGAGATCATGTCCTGGTTTTTTACTTTCCCCGTGAGCCCAGAAGCTTGTCATGCCCTGCTCTCACCTGAACATGGGGATGTTCTTCACTCTTAGCAGAAGATGGCAGGTGGCAAATAAGAACATGCACAGAGCTGAGACAGGAGATCCACTCCAGCATGGCCAGTACGCTGCCACACAGCCCAGAAGGACAGTCCCCTCCTACGCTCCACAAAGGCGCCTCTAACAGGACACAGCACCCAGAAATCTGGATTCTCTGCATAGAAAAGAGGGGAGAGGGGAGAAAATAATTTAAAGACAAATCCTCACCTGGGTACCATTGCAGTAGTCCTAGAGAGCTTCAAGGACAGGAGGGAGGAACTGGACAAAGAAACTGCACAGGCTGGTGTGAGGGGGCAGGGGAAGGATGCTGGTGCAATTTCAAGCCCACAGATCTCTCCAGGATTCGTACCAGATATACATAGGACATATTCTCATCATGCAGATGACAAAACCAATATAGAGAGACAGAAGTGGGTGCTACTTTGTCCCCAACACGTTCCTTCACCCACTGGGTAGCTGCAGCAATGCTCTCTGTCTTGGTGACATCGAGGATTACTGTCTCCAGCCTGTCTGACATCTTCCTCAGCTGCTTGCCCCCCTCATCTGTCAGACACACAGCCAGCACCCTCATGCCTCTCATGTCCAGCTGTCTGGCCAGCAGGTTCCCAAAGCCCAAGTCGCAGCCCTTGATGAAGACATATTTGTCATGGAGGTGGCTCACCACCTGCCTCTCCCTGTACCAGTGCAGGAGGAACCACAGGCCCACCAGGAACACCAGGCAGAGCCACATGGCTTGCAAAGGACACACACAGATGCAGTCTCAAAATGAGCCTGGCCTCTGTTCAGATGTGAAGAAATAGGAACACAGGCTGTGGTCAGCAGGGCAACCTGAAGGCCTCTGCCGAGGAGTCCTCACTTTCCTCCCTGACGACTATCTTTCTGGAACATTGTATTCTGGTCCCAATTCTCCTCTGATTGACTGTTTTTGCAGTTCTGATATAGAAATATCCTTGGGTATTTCCTGCCTGCTTCAAAGGAAAACATGACTCCTAAATCAGCAAAACCTCTCTAATCTATTGATTTCTCAAATCTATTGATTTCTCCCTAATCTATTGATTTCTCTCAAATCTATTGATTTCCCTAATCTATTGATCTCTCTTATCTATTGATCTCTCTGCCTCTGTGTCCATTTAAGGATCCATGCATGTTTCCTGACACATGCCAGACTCGTCCAGTTCCAGGAATAGGTTGTAACTTAATGTGTCACATACCTGCGCCCATGAGCCAGTGACTTTCAGAATACAGGTAGTTATGATTAAGAACCTGGACATGGGCTGGGGATGATGGCACACCCCTTCAATTCCAGCACTCAGGAGGCAGAGGCAAGCAGATCTCTGTGAGTTCAAGTCCAGCCTGGTCTACAAAGAAAGCTCCAGGCCAGCTGGGACTAAAGGGAGACCCTGTCTCAGAAGGCAAAAAAAAAAAAAAAAGAACCTGAATTTAGAATAAGGACAACTTACAGTCACCTGCACCTGGGGGAGCATGTCTGTAGTCTGAGTTACTTTGGAGGTTGAACCAGGAGGATCACAAGGTTGAAGTCAACAGGGAACTTAGGAAGCATTGTCTCAAAATACCATGTATTTAGGTGAGACTACAGCCACCTTGAGTTGTAACCACTGTGAAAAAGCTGGTGATGTAACTCAGGGGTAGAGTGCTTGCTGAGCATGTATGGCACCTGCACTCAAGCCCATAACCCTCCCCACCCAAACAGAACACCGTACAAGGAAATCCTCTGTGAACCTAGGTTTTCCCATTAGGCTCAGCATCTACTCAGAAAACTGAGTCATTCTCTCTAGAACAGTGGGAAAAGGCCAAGAGAGAGAGAGCAGGAAGATGGAAGAAGGTGAGGGCAGGAAGACAGTAGGAGTAGAGGACGGGAAGACAGTAGGAGTAGAGGGCGGGAAGACAGTAAGAGTAGAGGGCAGGAAGACATCAGGAGTAGAGGGTGGGAAGACAGCAGGAGTAGAGGGCGGGAAGACAGCAGGAGTAGAGGGCGGGAAGACAGCAGGAGTAGAGGACGGGAGACAGTAGGAGTAGAGGGTGGGAAGACAGTAGGAGTAGAGGGCGGGAAGACAGTAGGAGTAGAGGGCGGGAAGACAGTAGGAGTAGAGGGCGGGAAGACAGTAGGAGTAGAGGGCGGGAAGACAGTAGGAGTAGAGGGCGGGAAGACAGTAGGAGTAGAGGACGGGAAGACAGTAGGAGTAGAGGGAGGGAAGACAGTAGGAGTAGAGGGCGGGAAGACAGTAGGAGTAGAGGACAGGAAGACAGTAGGAGTAGAGGGAGGGAAGACAGTAGGAGTAGAGGGAGGGAAGACAGTAGGAGTAGAGGGCGGGAAGACAGTAGGAGTAGAGGACAGGAAGACAGTAGGAGTAGAGGACAGGAAGACGGTAGGAGTAGAGGGTGGGAAGACAGCAACAGTGTTATGCCCAGATCACTGGGACACCCAAAAGACCACCAGGACATGTGGCTCTGATGTAAATAGAGTGTTTAATTAAGCTGGAACTCGGACCCCACCCTCCTGACAGCAGGGTAGGAGAAGCAGAGCTGCAGCTGGGAGAGGGGAATCTTTTAAAGGAAAAACTGCAAACAGGGAATTTTCCAGTTTGGGCATTTTGTTATTGATTCATAGGGACTGAAGTTGGGGCCACCTGATGGCTTTGGTGGCGCCATGGGGGGGGGTGGAGATTTTATTCACTGAGTACACCCTGTCCGGGGAGCAAAGACCTTAGGTCTTTCCATGTTAGTTATTCTTAACAACCTTTGGTCCTTCCCTGTTAGCTATTGAGATATTCTGTGGTTTCTCCTGGAATCTGAGGGTGGGGGGCTGTTTATCGGATGGTGTATTTCTACAAAATAGAAAAATGGACTCTGTCTTGTTCCCTTATAAATGGTCCCTCTTTACAGGAGTAGAGGACGACAGGAAGTCAGTAGTAGTAGAGGGCAGGTGCTGGCGTAGCAGCGCAGCCACGTGCACAGAGGGAGTGGGGGACTCCACACAGGAAGTCTGACCTCAGGAGCAAGATGGAGGAAGAAAGAGGAATGGGAATTGGAATGGAGCTTCCGGAATGACTGGGAGGGAAGAATAGGAAGAATAGAAAGACTTTCATCTCCTCCACCTGCCGTTTCCCTGCTGCATGGATTCAGTTTGGCAAAACCACAGTCACTGTGAGTTGTAACCACTGTGAATGACCAGACTGACTCTAGCCAGTCTTCCTACATGGAGTCCCAGCAAGCTATAGGTAGACTAAATCATTACATGGAGTTTGGGGAAGTGTTCCCTGGCTGCAGGCGTGTGTTTGTGTGATATCAGTTTAAAATAAACAAGGTACCCTCCAGCTACAATGAAGGTAGTTTTTTTTCTTTTTAAAAATTCTCGAGGCTGGAGAGATGGCTCAACAGCTCAGAGCACTAGCGGTTCTTGCAGAGGATCTGGTTTCGGTTCCTAGCACACACATGGTGGCTAACAACCATTTGTGACTTCATTTCCAGGGGATCCAATGCCCTCTTCTGGGTTCCATGGACATTGTATGACACAGGTGCACTTGCATATAGGAAAAATACACGTGCACATGAAATGAAAATAAACATTTAACTTAGTCTTTCACAGTTCCATACATACATACTTTGATCATGTGCCTCTCTCTTGTCCTGTATTATCCCTTTCCTTTCCCATCAAACCCATCTTCTTTCAAACAATTCTCCTTCCTACTTTCTGGTATGTGTGTGTGTGTGCGTGTGTGTGTGTGTGTGTGTGTGTGTCTGTGTCTGTGTCTGTGTGTCTGCATGTGTCTGTGTGTGTGTGTGTGTGCATTAATGCACTGGGACAGTGTGCATGTCCCACTGCATTAATTAGGGTCAGTTGCATGAGCAGGGGTGGTGGGCAATCATTAACTACCCATAGCTCCTCTGAGCAGGGTGTGGTCTTCTGAACCCTCTCCCCTTCCATGATGGAAGGTTGATGGGCTGATGAAGTCACTTTGTCCTCGTAAGAATGACGTTTCTGGACAAATGGTATCTTAACCTAATTTTGTAAGTAAAGTTAATCTCATGATTGAGATCATTTAACATTATCTCAGCTTCATTATAATGTAAACTAAACATGTAGCCTTCCCCATGACCCAGAATAGTGTGTGTATCTGTATGTCTATGCATATTGTAAAAATCAAGCACTAAAAGCAGGGACTAGTCATTGGAAGCAACTAATTATTATTCCAATTTTTGTTGTGAACAGCATATTGGATTAGATTAGGAACTTCTGTTTGTGGTTCTGAGTGCTGTTGTGCATAGGTAAGGGTTAGAGAGAGAAAGTCTTTGATAAAGTGGGTTCCTCATTCCCTCCCCATGTCATGTGGGCTGTACTGTGCTTTTCTGGAAATTTTGTATTATGTTTTTGTGTATTTCATACAGAACATCTCAATTATCTTTATAGCCCCTTCTCCACTGGCTCCCTCCCATAGCCCTGCACTGGAATTCATACATTCTATCCTTTGTATTAAGGCCTATTATTTCAGGTTAGTGTACCCAGACATCCCTCAGTGCAAGTTCATCCACTGAAGTCTAGTCAGCCTATCTAGAGTCCTTCCTTTTAAGATCAGTTCTTCCTCAACCAGCAGTAGTCAGCTGCCAATATTTCTCCCACTAACATTGGGGACTGCTGTCATTTCCACAGTTGTATGCTTTTTTATCTGCTTGAGTTTGCATGGGTCTTGCGCATGCTGAAAACATTGCTGTAGGTCATGTGAGTAGGGTCCCAGGAGCCTGTAAGACTCTATTTCCGGATTTGCATGCACCATCTTCCTGGCTTTTACTATGTTTCCACCCCCTCTCCCACCCCAATGGTCCCTGAGCCCTGGGTGGGCGGAGTTTAATATGGGAGTCGGCTCCAAGGACCCACACCCTGTAGGCCCTTACTCTGTACACTTTGGCCATTTGTGACCTTTTGTGTTCCTGGCCCTCAGTTGCATGAGTTAGCTTCATTAGTGAGAATTGAAATGGTAAGGCTGGGCTTGGTGCCACACGCCTTTAATCCTAGCACTTGGGAGGCAGAGGCAGGCAGATCTCTGTGAGTTCAAGACCAGCCTGATCTACAGAGTGAGTTCCAGGCCAGCTGGGGCTACAGGGAGACCTTGTCTCAAAAAAGGCAAAAAAAAAAAAAAAGGGAATGGTAGGGAAGCTGCAGCTATGAACTCACCACAGCATGGTACTTAACAACATTTGCATAATGACTAAGACGGTTCCCATGGTGGATGGGACTTTCCACAGGGTCCCACCTCTAAGGAACAGCACAGACAATCGCTGGATGCTACTCGGAGGCAATGTGTTTCTCCGAGACGGACCTGAGTTTAATTATCTAATCCCAGTAGTCAGAAGCACCACTAAAACTGGCTTCGATATGAATGTGGTCATTTCTAAAGTAGTAACTGATTTATAATAACTGTAATCAGAAGAGGATAAGAAATTGGGGGGATGTTTGGGGTATGGGAGGTGGCAAAGGGTGGACAGAGAGGGCTAGAAATGATGTACATACAATATGCAAATACAATCCTCATGTTTGAACATATATATATATATATATATAATATATTTCGACATACGATAACATTATGGCACACTAGCGGGTGTGTACACACAAACTTATCCTGAACCAGAGTCAGGGCAGATGATTTGGGATCATAGGCCACCTGGTCTACACAGCAAGTTTACAGGCTAGCTGAGGTTACAGAGAGACATTGTCTCCAAAAAAAAAAAAAAGCAAACAAAGACATGCTAAGCATTCCCTATTCAACATTAAGGTGTATAAATGAGTAGAGATATTTTAAGGTATTTGTTATTTTATTTGTGTGTGTGTGTGTTTTGTTGTTTTGTTGTACCTGCCGTACATAAGTGCACCTGTGTCCTACAATTCCCATGAAGTCAAAGAGGGCATTAGATTCCTCTGGAACTGAACGTCTTCGAACAAAACCCGGTCCTCTGCAAGACAGCCAGTGCATTTAACCACTGAGCTACACATTATTTTAAAAACATTATATTATCCTCTTCATACAAGACAATATTTACAACCTGGGTTTTGGTACTAGCCTTCACAGATGAGGATACCATCGTCTGTTTGTTTTTCTTGGGACTGAATTATTTGAGCTAGATATAATATGCTTCTAGCTCCACCTATTTACTGCAAAAGTTCTGATGTTGTCTTCTTTACCTGTGCATAGAAACTACCCATTGGTACATGTACTGACATTTTGCTCTAATCCACGTCGTCAATTGCGGGGGCCATCTGGGTTGGTTCCAGCTTTTTGCTACTGTGAAACAGACTGCGAATAAAATAGCTGTGCATGTTTATCTGGCAGTAAGAGAGTCTTGTGGTTATATACCCAGGAGCGTATGACTTGTCGGTAAGTAACAGCTCATTTGGGTCTTCTAAGGGTTCTCCACACTGCTTTTCCATAGTGGCTGTACAAGTTTCATTCCCACCACAATGGAAACAGTTGTTTCCGCCGTTTCCCCACACCTCTTCCAGCACTTGATTATTGTTTTTTTTCTTGATCTCTGCCAGTCTTAATGGAGTAAGAATATCTAGAGTGTCTTTAATTGCAGTTTTCCTAATTATTAGGATGCCGTTGAACAGTTTGTTTTTTTTTTAAAAACTTTTTTTGATGTGTATGAGTGGACTGTCGCACATAGGTGTTGTGCACCCATGTTCGGCAAAGCCAAGGAGGGTCAGAAGAGGTCTTGGATTCCCCTGTAACTGGATGTTTCTCCTGGAATTGGAGTTACAAGACAGTTCTTAGCCTCCATTGGGGTGCTGGGATCGAACCAGGTCCTCTGCAAGCAGTCGGTGCTCTTAGAGCTGCTAGGCCACTCTCTCAGACCCCTTAACAGTTTTTAAGATTGTTCTTCAGCCATCTGTAATTCCTATGCTGTGAAGTCTCTATTCCGTTCTTTGCTCCACTTTTGAGATGGATTGATTTTTCTTTCTTTCTCTTTGTTTTTGTGAGTGAGCTTGTATACTTTGAGAATTAATGTTTTCGAGATGTTGGTGCTGGTGAAGTTATTTCCCATTCGTGGGTTTTTTCTCTTCACTTCCTTTATTGTTTTCCTGGTGAATGTACAGAAGCTTTTGAGTTAATGAGTCCCCATTTGTATTGTCTACTTATTCTTCTGCAGACTGCTGTCTGATTTAGGAAGTCTTTTCCTATGCCTATGTCCTTGTAACGCCAATTTCTCTTCTAGTCACCATCCCAGAGTGTTTGGATTTCAACGTTGAAGTCTTAATGCCATCTGGAAATTAGCTTTTGTGACATGGTGAGGATAGGGGTTTAATTTCATCATTTCTACAGGTGGTGATCCAGTTGTTCAACACCACTTGCTGAGATGTTGTCTTTCTCTCATTGTGTCTTCTTGGAGCCCTCCTTGTCTCAAATATGAGGTGGCTGGAAACTATATGTGCTCAGGTTTGGTCTTCAGTTTTATGTTTTTTTTTTTTCATTGTCACTCTCTTTTTTTTTGCCTCCAATTTTGCTTTTGTTTTTTTTATGACTATAGCCCTGTAGTATAGTTTGTTGGTCTGGTAGAGTGATTCCCCCCCCCCACCCCCATATGCTTTTCTGCTCCAGGGTTGCTTTGGCTTTCGGGCTTTTGTTGTTTCCAAATGAAGTTGAGGATTTTTTTTCCAAGCCGTGAAGAAGTCTTGGGGATTTTGAGTGGGATTGCATTTAAATCTGTATAACAAGTTTGGTAGAATGGACATTTTTTCTATATTTACTTTCCCAATCCATGGGCAATGGGGAGGTTTGCGCCATCCTCTGTGTCTTACTCAATTTCCTTCTTCAGAGGTTTAAATTTTTGTTGTAGAGATCCTTGGTGTCTGTGTTAGGTTTGTTTCCTAGGTATTTTATTGTTTTTGAGGGCTATTGTGAGTGGGAGTTCTCCTTGATTCTTATCAGTTGTATTGTTGTTGGTGTAAAGAAAGGCTACTACTATTTTGCTAGATTATTTTGTATCCTGACCTCTACTGAAGTATTTAATCTTTCTAGAGTTTTCTGTGAGTTCTTTAGCATCCCTTAGTAGGCAATCATATCATCAGCAAAAAGGTATAGCTTGATTCCTCTTTTTGATTAGAACTCCTTTAATTTTTAATTTCCTTTTTTTGCCTTATTGCCCTAGCAAGGGTTTCAAAGCACTATATTGAAAAGATGGACATGGGGTTAGCCCTTGCAGAGTTCCTACCTTTAAGGGGAATGGCTCTGTCTATCTCCCCATTTAGGATGAAATGGGCTGTGGGTTTCCTTATATGGCTTTGATTACATAAAGATATGATCCCTCCAATCCGATTCCATCTAGGACTTCAAACATTGGAAGGGATGCTGGATGTTGTCAAAGGCTTTCTTCCTCGCATCAATTGAGTGATTTTTGGTTTGTGTCTTTAGTCCATTATATGCTTGATGATTAAATTTAGTTTTGTATGTTGACGCATCCCTGGATCTTGGTATGAATCCAACTGTCCATGGGATGATCTCTTGAATGTGGTCTGTATGAGCGATTTTGCCAGGTATCCTGTTTAGCAGTTGTGGCATCTGTGTTCATTAGGGAGATGGTCTATAGTTCTCCTTTTTTTGATTGTATCTTTACATGGTTTTTGGTAATATGCGGATGCTGGCTTCATAGAAGGATCTGGGAGAACTCCCTCCATTTGTATCCTTCTAAACAACTTGAGTAGTAACGGTTGTAAGACTTTTTGAAATATTTTTATAGAATTTTTGCCATGAATGACACTCTGGGCCTGGGCATTTTTTGGTTGGGAGGTGCTTTTATTTTTTTTTCAATTTCTTCATGTATTAATTTGGTCTATTTAAGCTGTTGATCTCCCTTTTGGTTGAGCTTTGGTGCTGTCCAGGGATTTCAGATATTCAGCGCCATTTCCTTCCAGGTTTTCACACTTAGTTATAGAGTATAGTGTTTTGAAGTATTTACCATATGATATGTGCGGATCTTTCATTATCTGTTGTGATATTTCCTCTTTCATCAAGAGATTCTATTGAATTTGGAGTTGTTCCTTCTTTCTTCTTTTGGTTTAACTGGGCTAGGTCTTCTATCTTATTTCATTGCTCTAAAGAACCAACTTTCGTATTCATATGATTTTTTGTATGTTTTCTTTTTGTTCCTATTTCATTGAATCTCTGCTCTATTTTTGTTATGTCCTTTCTGTCGGCTGCATTTAGGGTTTACTGCTGTTGCCTTCTCAAGTGGCTTTTAGCTGCGTGTCTTAGATCATCACTTGTGCTCTTTCTGTTTTTTAATGTGGCACTTAGAGCTATAAACTTCCCTCTTAGGACGTTTTAAAGGTTCCCATGGTTTTGCTGCGTTTTTTAATCATTGTCATTCAGTGCCAAGAATGGTTTTATTCTCTTGTCTTCTTTATTTCTGAAAAATTCCCCTTGACCCCTCATTATTCAGGAAGAGTGTCGTTTAGTCTTCCATGTGTTTCTGTGTAGGTTGTGGGTTTATCCATGGTTGTTGATATTGAGTTTATTGCCGGGTTGATAGAATGCATGGAGATTATTTCATATCTTTTTTGTATTATGTGAGTTTTTTCCCTGTGTCCCAGTATATGTCTATTTTTGGAGAATGTTCTGTGGGGTGCTGATAGAAAAGTGTATTTTCTGGTGTTTGGGTGAAATATTCAATAGATGTCTATGAGGTCCATTTGGTGTATTGTATCATTTAGTTCAGATGTCTCTCTGTTTATCTTTTGTCCTGTTCATCTGTTTGAAGGACTTATTGGGGTACTGAAGTCCCCTACTATTAGTGTGCTGGGGTTAATTTGAGCCTTGAGATCCTGAAGAATTTTCTTTACAAAGTTTGGTGCACCAGCGTTTGGTGTGTATATATTCATGACTGTGAGATCTTCATCATCAATTGTTCCTTTAATAAAGATGCAATGGCCCTCTTTGTCTCTTTTGATTACTTTTGCTTTGAAGTCTATTTTATCTGATATTAGAATAGCAACACCTGCTTTCTTTTTGGTGCCATTTGCTTGGAATATTTTCTTCCATCCCTTCACCTTAAGTTGGTGCCTATCCTTGAAATTGAGATGGGTTTCTTGTAGACAGCATATAGATGGATTTTGTTTCCTTTCTCCCATTCTATTCTTCTAATCCATTCTCCCAGTCTATGCCTTTTGATTGGGGAGTTTAGCCCATTAATATTTAAGGTTATAATTGAAAGATGGATGCTGCTTCCTTTCACCTTATTATCCATTTTGACTTCTAGCCTCTGATTCTACTCCTACAGTGATGTTTTTATTAGTTTCTTTTCCTAGTTGTTTGAGGGTTGTTGCTCCTCTCTTCTGCCCTTTGAATTGCTTCAAGTATTTTCTGAAGAGTTGGTTTTCTGGACATGTATTCTATCATCTTGTTTATGTCATGGAAGATTTTTCTCTCACCTTCAACTATAATCGACATTTTTACTGGGTAAAGTATTCTGGGTTGGCATCCATAGTCCTTTAACACTGGGAATGCTTTGCTCCATGTTCTACTTGCTTTCATGGTTTGTGCCGAGAAGTCAGTTGTAATTCTGATGGGTTTCCCTTTGTATGTGACTTGTTTTTCTTTTGTAGCCTTTGGAATTTTGTCTTTGTTTTGGGCATCTAGCATTTTAACTATGATATGGTGTGGGAAGTTTCTTTTCTGATCTCGTCTATTTGGAGTCCTATGTGCTTCTTGTATTTGTATGGGTTTGTCTATTTTTTAGTTTTGGGAAATTTTCATCTATTATTCTGTTGAAGATCTGATCAATACTATTCTCTTGAGATTCTTCTCCTTCCTCTATTCCTATGATGCAGAGGTTTGATCTTTTCATCATGTCCCATTTTTCCTGGTTGTTCCACTTTTGTGTATTTTTAAATTTTTCATATTCTTTATTTGAGCTTTTTGGTTGCTCTGTGTTATCTTGCAGATCTGATATTCTTTGTTCTGCTTCCTCCATTCTACTTCTGAGGCTTTTTCCTTTCCTTTCTTCTTGATTAGATGAGTGTCCTAATTCCTTTTTTGTGTCATCCTGTGTTTTCTTTAGTATTTCCATTTCCCTTTTGAGCTTCTCAGTCTCTTCTTGGTGCTCCTTATTTCATTGGTTGGCTTCCTTTTTCAGTGTTTCTACTTCCCTTCGGATTGTTTTTTTCTCCTTCTAGTTCTTTCTGGAGTTTGTCAATCTGTTCCTTTAGTTCTTTCCAAAGTTTGTCATTGTATCCCTCTAGGGTCTTTTTGAGTTTTTCATTCTCTCGCTTTAGTTCTCTGAATTCTTCTTTATTTTCTTTAATTTCTCAGCATAGGTCTGCAATTATTCCTCTAAGATCTGTTCCTTAGGTCACCTCCAGGGGGATCACATTGTAGATATCTCCTACAGGTTTATTATACAGGTTTATTATACAGGTTTATTATACAGGTTTGGTAGAGCCAAACC
The DNA here is from genome assembly GCA_009823505.1 of Rhizomys pruinosus. Lineage (NCBI taxonomy): Eukaryota > Metazoa > Chordata > Mammalia > Rodentia > Spalacidae > Rhizomys > Rhizomys pruinosus. The sequence goes on along the minus strand of VZQC01013061.1, from coordinate 1,011,766 downwards.
TGTATAATGATAATCCTGCACCTTTCCCATGTTGTCCCTTTGTTGTGTCCCTGGTATGTGGGCTTCCCTTTTGTGATTCAAATCACAAATGTCTTTTCACTATGTTAGCGGCTCGTTTTGCTTGCCTCCTTCCAATGCTTTTTTTTTTCTTTCCTCCTCCTTGTTTATGCAGTATTGACTTGTCTAGGTTTCAGGCTTTCAATTTTGCTTATGTATTGGATATTGGAAGTCTAAGTCACTCTTCCCTTCCTGTTCTTAAGGTCCTCCAAAAAAAAAAAAAGTCCACTTGGATACTCTCTCATGGATTCCAGTTGGTTGGGGGCGGGGTGGGGTGTGGGGGGATATGCTTGCTTTAGCCGGAAATCTGGTACCTGCCCGGAGCGACTTCTGGGCTCCTGGGGCCTGCCCGCACAAAGACCCAGAGGGACCGGCTGCAGAGGTGAAGGATGGCTCCGCCCAGTCACCCCCTACAAGGGTCCAGCGCTGCGACCCCTTTCCAGCAAACCAGGAGTCAATCCACCCTAAAATCTGCCTGCCTGGAGCAACTTCCAGGCTCCTGGGGCCCGCCCGCACAAAGACACAGAGGCACCCGCTGCAGAGGTGAAGGGCAGACCAGACAGCCACCCCCTACAAGGGTCCAGCGCCAAGACCCCTTTCCCTTTCTAGGGATCTTACCAGGGCCACACAGGAGGTATTTCCTTTACACAGAAAAAAAGAAAAATAACACAGATAAGAATCTAGGTGCTACCTTTGTCCCCAACACATTCCTTCACCCACTGGGTGGCTGCAGCAATGCTCTCTGTCTTGGTGACATGGAGGATCACCGTCTCCAGCCTGTCTGACGTCTTCGTCCTCAGCTGCTCAGCCCCCTCATCCGTCAGACACGCAGCCAGCACCCTCATGCCTCTCACGTCCAGCTGTCTGGCCAGCAGGTTCCCAAAGCCAGAGTCACAGCCAGTGATGAAGACATACTTGTCATGGAGGTGGTTCACCACCTGCCTCTCCCTGTACCAGCGCAGGAGGAACCACAGGCCCACCAGGGACACCAGGCAGAGCCACATGGCTTGTAGGGGACACGTATAGATGTTCTGTGTGGAAGAGAGCCTGGCCTCTACTCAGGCATGATGGAACACACAGCTGAAGGCTGGTCCCAGCACAGCCTTCAGCCTCTGCCTTGGAGAACACACTTTCCTCTCTGATCACCGTCTTTCTGGAACATTTTTCAATTCTACACCTCTTTGCTCTTTGAACTGCATTGGGTCTCTGATATGAAAATGCTCTTTGTTACTTTCCACTTTTCTGCCAAGGAAAACATGTCCATTGTCTATTGATTTCTCCCTCCTCCTGTGGCCACATGCCCCTTAGGTCAAGTTCCAGGATCAGATTTGGTTATCCCATCTTGCATTCCAGTCATTGTTAACCAGAGATTCTATAAACACAGGTAGGTGCTATTGAGCATATGCACTGAATTCACTCCGCATTTACCAGGAAATCCCTTTCTGAACTCCAGTTTGTTCATCAGGCTCAGCACCCAGAATCACTCCTCAGAAAACTGGGTTGTTCTCATTCTCTGTAGAACTACAGAGTAAGGTCAAAAGAGATAACAGGAAGACTTCAGCCTCCCTGCTGTAGTAGCTGTCTAGAAAGAAGGAATCATCGTTCAATTACAGCAGGTTATCTAACAGATCCATGTCCTCCATTATTATATCAAGTGATGGAAACTCAGATAACTGGGCAGATTCCTCCCAATGGAAATGTAACGGAGCCTCAGGATCTCTGTCACCTTCTATGAATGCTTTCTTTGTTCAGCCTAGAGCTGAGAAGATCACCACAAACCCCACAACTCACAGAACCAGGTCTTAGGAAGCCAGGACAGGGTCAAGAGCACCCCTGCTTCTGTTCAACAACATTGAGTGGAAAATGAAAGACCAGGCTCCAGAATGCCGCCCACCCTGTGGCCCTGGAGGAGCGTGGGAGAGCAGGCCCATGAGGCGCGAACAGGACGGTCACAGTGAGTTGGAAGAGATGGCAAGTGAATGAGTCTTCGGGGACGTGCGGTTGAGGGGAGGAGGCCTTCAGCTCACCGCCAGAGGACGTGGGACATGACCGGCTCTGTTGGACGTCTCCCTGCATGTCCAATCTTCTGCTTCATCCTGTGAGCTAGGTTACTTACAATTCATGGAAGGAAGACATTGCTCTCACCTCAGTGACAAGAAGAGGACAGCCATAATCCAGCTCACCTGTGCTAACTCACCTCAGGCCATACCTCTCCTCCCCTGACCATTCCTCCCAGTGGTCTACACCTCAGTGCTCCTCCAGGCCATAGAACAAATCACAGGGCACAGCTGATATTTTCAACTTTTATTCTATAGTGAAAGGAATCCAAAGAAAGCCATGGTTCCAAGACAAATCAAAAATGGATCTCTCTATCCCCTGCCAGAACCTCTACCTGACATACTACCTCTCAAACAAGGCTGGCTGGGCTGGCACCCCCAGCCTGAAGGCACGGGCTGCTGGTAATTGCATTCCCCCTTCATACCATAAGCACAGGTAATTTCACAGGACAAGGCCATTTTCATGCTGCATGGAGCTATAGACCAGCCAGCGTCCATGCATTTCTTTTTTCTTTTCTTTTCTTTTCTTTTTTTTTTTTTTTTTTTGGTCTTTTTGATACAGGGTCTCCCTTTAGTCCCACCTGGTCTATAACTCACTATGTAGACCAGGCTGGCCTTGAACTTACAGAGATCCACCTGCTTCTGCCTCCCCCAAGTGCTAGAATTAAAGCTGTGTGCCACCACACCTGGCCCATGCATTTCTTAAGGGAGATGGCAGGAGGCAGATGTGCTGAATAGCTTTAGTGTCAACTTGACACACCTAGGTTGAGAGAGCCTCAGTTGGGGACTTGGCTCCATTGGACTGGCCTGTGGTCATGTCTGTGGAGTATTGTCTTGATTGTTAAGCAATGTGGAAGGGCCCAGCCCACTGTGGGTGGTGCCACCTAGGACAGGTTGTTATGTACAGTATAAGAAGGCAGGCTGGGCATGGGCCAGGGCAGCAAGCCAGTAAGCAGCATTCCTCCAGGGCCCATGCTTCAGTTCCTGTTTCCGGGTTCCTGCCCTGAGTTCCTATGCTGGGCTCCCTTGGTGATGAACTGTGACCCAGGAGATGTGAGCCAAATAAACCTTTTCCTCCCCATGTTGGTTTTGGTCAGAGCGTTTCGTTGCTGCAGCAATTGAAGAGAAACCAGAACCGTGGACATCCCCTAATTACTCTCAACATACTCGTCCTGTGGATTTTCATGGTAGACCAGATGCTCAGGGCTTTGGGAAACTGCCAACTCGAGAGGTTCTCATTCAGCACTTTTTTTTTTTTTTTTAGTCTTTTTGAGACAGGGTCTACCTGTAGCCTCAGCTTGCCTGGAACTAACTATGTAGACCAGGCTGGCCTTGAACTCACAGAGATCCACCTGCTCTGCCTCCTGAATGTTGGGATCAAAGGCGTGTGCTACCACGTCCAGCTCATCTGGCACTTTTTTCTTTTTTCACTTTTTATTGGATTTTGTGACTTTCATACAATGTATTTTCATGGCATTTGGATCTGTTCCCTACTCTGCACCTCCTCCCCACCCGACTTTATATATATGGCCTACGAAGTATGATTTGTGTCCCCAACAATGACTTTTGGTTTAGATTCAGCACTTTTTAAATCCTAACACGTGGCAGAGTCCTGTTCTAAGCACTATCACAGCAGGATTGTTTGGGTGAAGAAGGTGAACTATCCACCCTAGTGCTGTGAGTCCCTCCATTGAACCCAATTTCTGTCACACTGTACCCACATCCCCCCCCAATCATGCACACATGCATGGCTTTACAAAGCCTTAGCAGGCTTGTGGGAGCCCCAGTATACCAAGGCATCCACCAGGAAAGTGGGCACGTAGCTCATGGGGATGTAGAAGAGCTTGGCATCCCAGCCAGCTGAGTACCGTGTACGGGGGTAACAGGAAGTCAGCGCATGCTCCATGCAGTCTGTCACCAAGGACAGGTCTTCTTTGCAGTGTCCATTCATTGATTTTATACCTGTCAGGTCTGTACAGAATGAGAAATTATTGAGGTACACCTCGACCATCCCCCATCACTCCTGCTCTGGGATCAATGTAGAGTCAACGTTCTCTAAGGATTCATGCCTCCCGTACCCAGAACCCATGCCCCTCACAAGGTGTCACAATCCAACTTCAAGGAAAAACTGTCTACACTCAGCCACCTGTGTCTGTTCAGAGCAATATCTCAGCCGCATAATTCAAGGTCTCTCCCAACACTGGAAGGAAACTCAAGCCCATGGAAAGTTGTTTCCTGTACTGTCTCATGTCTGCGGCTTCATGTTCATCCTCATGATAATGAAGGGCTCAGTAGAAGAGAGCACCTTCCCCTGTATTCTAAAAGCCAGGACCTCTTAATGTGACCACATGTCCACAGGTCCACAAAGAAGTGGAAGTAAATGCCCTTATTTTAAAAACAAAGGGCCTGGGTGTCTATTAGCAACAGTAGACCAAGAATTTAGGACCAAACTTTGCTTCTCTCTTTGACTCACTTACATGAGGCCAGAAATGTCTCGCCATAAATCTCCTTGACCTCTGGGCTGGCCTGCTCCCACAGGTTTTTGGCATTCAGTGATAGTATCTCATTACTGGTTATATCTGTCTTGAAGAAGCCAGGCTCTATAATAGCCACCTTCACCCCAAAATAGGAGTTCTCCCTCCTGCAAGATAGACAGACAGAGGTCAAGGACTTCAGACATCTTTCAGTGAAAAACATAGCGCAATAATACAATAACACACCAAGAGAAAGCTTTGGTGATAAGTGTTTTGGACCTGTGCTGTGTACCTGATGTGAATGGAACTTGTGATGAGGCCATTGCTTCTGTACTTTCGACTCTCACTCCAAGTATTTGGCATATGCAGCTCATTGATCTAAAACTCGATATTCTGTTCCAAGACACCAGGTAAGAATTCTCTCCATTTCACACACATGCAATGATTACCAGGCTTTGTGCAAGTCAGTTTCTCCTCACTATTGGGTCTCCATCCTCACAGTTGTTACTGGGAGCTCTCAAGCCAGCTCCCACATGGCTCCTGCAGGCGTCTTCAGAGACCAAGTCTATGCATTCAGTCTTAGAGCTTCACATCCAGAGCCACCCTGTATGCTTAACCAGTGGTGTATATACCTTGCTTGCCTGAGTCAATCCATTCCAAGGGTATCCAGGCCCACAGCATAACCACATGCTTCTTTGGGACCTTCAGCCTCTCCTCAAGCCTACATGTGCTTCCTTGTCCTCTTGCCAAGGAGAATCCAGCAGCATATGCCCTCAGTTTATACTCACGCTGGGACTGAGCTCTTGACATATTTTATACAGGAAGCCCTGTCAACCAGGGTGCCAAGGTCCCATATTCAACCTTCATCTCAGACCTCTGCTGGGGGACCCTCCACAAATCTGGCAAGGGATGGCCCCCACCCCCCCCCTCCCCCACCCCCTGCCACCTCCGTGTCATCTCTGTCCTTCCTCCGTTTCTCACTTGCCAGTTTTTAGATCAGGGCAAGACATTTATATTATGCTAGAATACGGTCATTGTGGACTCTAACAAGAGCTTGGTAAATGTCTGTTGAGTTGAAGAAGATGTTCAGCTAGCCTCAAGGACGTCTTGGACCTGAGCTTCATAGCAGTCAAGAGGCCGGGCATGTGGTCCAAATTAGTTCGGAACTAAATCTGCCTCAGAAGCGTTCCCACTGCAGATGGGCCTCCAGGGCAGGACAAGTTTAACTGAACTCAGGTCTAGGTCCTTCCCTATACCAGAGACATGGTTCCTAAAAAGGGCTACCCAACTCCAGGGAGGAAAAGACAAAAGCATCCCCCAAACCAGAGACTGAGTGGCCTCTTCTCCATGATGGGGTCCCTAAGGCTGCAATTAAAACCCTGCCAAAGGTTCCCTCAGGAGCCCCATTTTGTCCAATACCTGAGGGAATCAGAGAAGGCCTCTACACCATATTTGGAGATGCAGTAACCACCACCACACAAGGACATCCGGCCCATGACACTGGAGACGTTGACCACACGGCCCTTCGCCTTCCTCACTAAGGACATCATACTCAGAGTCACCTCGATCACCCCCAGCAGGTTCACATCCAGTATTTTTGTAAAGTCCTGTTTGGTCATCCACTCATTGGGACCCGTGGGGATGGAGATGCCAGCGTTATTCACCAGGCCCCAGAGTCCTGGAGACAGTGGGAAGAAGAGAGAGTCGCATAAATATAATTATGATGGAACTTCACATTCTACAAGGTAAGACTGCTCAGAAAGGAGTTGGATGGAGGGTAGGGTACAACCACAGCACATCAGCAGGGCCTGGGGCACCCGACCCAGAAGCTACTAACTAATGGCATGGATATCTCCTCCCGTGACTCTTCATGGCCCAGGGAGAAGGAACAGGTAAACACTCCGAAGCGCACTGTCAGAAACAGATGTGGAAGGCATATTATTCCTCCATTAATCTGGACAAATGGAAACCATGTGCCTATAGGTTAATGTCATCCTTACATATATTTTATTCTTTCACACATTTTCAGTTTTCTCTGGGCAACTTAGATACAGCTACCTTTTGTCTCTCAAAGAACAAAGAAAGACAAGAGAGGAAAAATTAGAAGCAGAGGAAAAGACAAAGGAAAAAAAAATCAAGAAAAGGCAAAGCTAATATCTAGCTGGAGTTTGGTTGAGAAACAAGGACACAAAGTCCTGTTTGGGAGAAACTTTTTTTTTATGTGTATGAGTATACTGTCTGCTTGTAGGTTGGTGCACCCGTGTTGTGCAATGCCGTGGAGGTCACAAGAAGGCGTCGCATTCCCCTGGAACTGGAGTTAAAGATGGTTCTTAGCCGCCATGTGGGTGCTGGGAATTGAACCCAGGTCCTCTGAAAGAGCAGTTGGTGCTCTTAACAGCTGAGCCATCTCTCCAGCCCCAGGAGAAACTTTTGTGCTGTGAGGAAAGCTGGCCTTCACCCAACCAACATCAATAATGAGCAACTTTGCTGAGATGCTTGCAAAACCCAAGGCCGTCCTGAGGAGACAATGCCTCCTGCCAATCAGCAGTACAGGAGCTCTGCCCTCTGTGCTAGAAAAAGGCACCCTAGACCCTACTCATGCACAGGCCACCCTCGCTCATCCCTTTTGGTCCCTAAATTATGGATCTTCCAGCATCACTCCGCGAGATTTAACGTCTTATGTACAGCTAACCAGCACATCATTGTTAATTTCCATGCAGAGTGAACTGGGGACTAGTTGATTTAGGTCAAGGATGGCATCTGTTGAGCTCAAAGAGTTAGCCCAAAAAACCATGTGCCTCCTCAGGTCAAGCCCCATGCATTGCCTTGTGGAGATTTGTACTGTTTAAACAAGATCCTTCATGCCTGGGACACACCCCTTTCCCCCAACACCCCCCCCCATACACCCTTACAGACAGTGAAGTAAACAGAGGTTTACTAAGACAGTGTTAAAAACAGAGCACTGGCAAGGTGGAACATGCCTGTAATCCCAGCACAGGGTGCCGATGCAGGAGGAGCAGCCAATCACAGCCAGCTCGATAAGCAAGCCCCGTCTCAAAAACACAAGCCAATACAAGCCAAACAAACACAAATGTACAAAAGAATTCTAGTATGCATTCTTGAGCTATAGTTAAATTAGTAGGGTTTTGATAAAGATTAGACTATTCTTGGGACAGGAGAGGTGGCTCAAACCATAAGAGCATTTAGTGCTCTTCCAGAGAATCCAAGTTCTGTTCCCAGCACCCACAGGGCAGCTAACACCTATCCTTAATTGCAGTTCCAGGGGCTCTGATACCCCCTTCTGGTCTTCAAGGGACCAGGCACGCACGTAATGCACTTACATCACATGAAGATAAAACACGCATTTGCATAGATACATAAATAAAACAAAAAATAGGGTTAGATTATTCTAAATCATTTATCATTATTATTTAAAGAAATGTTCTCAGGGCCGGGCATGGTGGCGCATGCCTTTAATCCTAGCACTTGGGAGGCAGAGGCAGGCGGATCTTTGTGAGTTCAAGGCCAGCCTGGTCTACAGAGTGAGTTCCAGGACAGCTGGGGCTACAGGGAGACCCTGTCTTGAAAAGACCAAAAAAAAAAAAAAGAAATGTTCTTGTTTCTTAAGTAAAAACAATGTACTGCCGGGCGTGGTGGTGCACGCCTTTAATCCTAGCACTTGGGAGGCAGAGGCAGGCAGATCTTTGTGAGTTCAAGGCCAGCCTGGTCTACAGAGTTAGTTCCAGGCCAACTAGGGATCTAGGGAGACCCTGTCTCAAAACAAAAAAAAAAAGCACCTGTTCTAATCCTATGTAGGTCACAATGTTACTAGATTTTCTGTACTGTGTGGTAAAATGATATGCTAATTTTGTTGTGATTTTACATGTTCAAATGTTTTTGTTTTGTTTATGTTGCTTTTTGTTGTTGTTCTTTGGGGATTTTTTCCCCTTTTTTTTTAAGTCTTATTGAAACAAGGTCTCCCTTTAGCCTTAGCTGGCCTAGAACTTGCTATGTAGACCAGGCTGACCTCAATCTCACAGAGATCCACCTGCCTCTGCCTCCCATGCCCTAGGATTAAAGGTATATGCCACCCACCTGGCCATTCTGTGGTATTTTTGAGACAGGGTTTCTCTGTAGCCACAGCTGGCCTGGAAATTACTATGTAGACCAGGCTGGCCTCTGTCTCACAGGAATCCACCTCCCTCTGCCCAATAAGTTTTGGGATTGAAGGCATGCACCACAACGATGTTCAAGAGTTTTGAAAAATAATCATACATTCAAGTTATTCTTAGACAAATTAATGTTCCTTTTTTCTCATAGTAACATAAGAAAATTGTGTAGTGAAAGGAAGGGGAAAAAAACAAATAAAAATTATTCCTTCATAGCTTTTAAGTTTCCTAAGTCAATCCTTGAGTTTATGATGTCTCACATGAACACTGGCAATGAACTTGGCTTTCAGCATGGAGGCTGGCAGGTGGTAAGAAAGACTAAGTCCCAGAGCTGAGAAAGAAGACCCACTCCAGCATAGTTCAGCTACCTGGGGAACACAGCCCAGAACCCAGTCCTTTCCCCTGCTCCACAAAAGTGCCCCCCTGTGGCTAAACTGAACTCAGCTTCAAGCAATCTAGACTTCCTGAATAGAAAACATGGTAGAGAATAGGGAGAAATTGGGAAGGCAAATCCTTAGCTGTGTGCCTTTCCACCAAGAATAGAGAGTTTTAAGAGCAGGAAGGAGGGGCTGGAAAGAGAAAGTGCTCAGGCTGGTGCTGGGGAGGGGAAGGGTGCTGGTACTATTTCAAGTCCCCCCCCCCAATATCTCTATAGGGATCTTGCCAGGGCTACATAGGAGGTAGTCCCTTCATACAGAGAGACAAAACCAACAGACACAGATAGAAATCTGGGTGCTACCTTTGTCCCCAACACGTTCCTTCACCCATTGGGTGGCTGCAGCAATGCTCTCTGTCTTGGTAACATCAAGGATCACTGTCTCCAGCCTGTCTGACGTCTTCTTCCTCAGCTGCTCAGCCCCCTCATCCGTCAGACACGCAGCCAGCACCCTCATGCCTCTCATGTCCAGCTGTCTGGCCAGCAGGTTCCCAAAGCCCGAGTCGCAGCCCGTGATGAAGACATACTTGTCATGGAGGTGGCTCACCACCTGCCTCTCCCTGTACCAGCGCAGGAGGAACCACAGGCCCACCAAGGACACCAGGCAGAGCCACATGGCTTGTGAGGGACAGGCACAGACACTCTGGATCAAAGACAGCCTGGCCTCTGTTCAGACAGGAAGTAGTAGGCACACACAGGAGGACTATGGTAGGCAGGGCAGCTTATAGATTCTGGCATGGAGTTATTACTCTACTCTCTGTTCTCTCTCTTTCTGGAACATGTTCTTCATACCCCACCTCTTTTGCTCTTTGAACTGCTTTTGGTCTTCTCATACATAAATGTCCTCATGAGTCTCCTTTCCTCCTGCCAAAGAAAACACGGCAGTTCAGCAATTCAGAAATCAAAGACCTCTCAGTCTTTGATTTCTTGCTGCCTCCTGTGCACATGTTCACACACATTTCATAATTCATGTCCCCTTAGGTCAAGTTCCAGGGTCAGATTGGATCTTTCCATCTGTACTCCAGTGCCCCTACACTGGGAATTTTGTGAACACAGTAGGTACTATTGAGAACCTGAACTTGAACTTGAACTCACTCCACATTTACCAAGGAATCCCTCTCTCAACTCATGTTTGCTCAACAGGCTCAGCACCCAGAATCACTCCTCAGAAAACTTGGTTGTTCTCATTCTTTGTAGAGCTACAAAGTAAGGCCAAAAGAGAGTACAGGAAGACTTCAGTGCCTTCCTGATGTAGTAGCTGTCTAGAAAAAAGGAATGGTGAGCCCCAAACAGGGAGCCTGACCTCAAATACATGCAAGGTCATGGGGGCTGGGAGCCCAAAAAAACAACTCCCACAGGTGCTGTGAAGGAGGAAAGGACTTCCGCTTCTTCCAGACACCCTTCTCCCAGCTGTATGTAAGCAACTAGACATGCACATAGCCATCTTGTGTTGTTACCACCATGACTACCCCAGACTAGCCTGGGCCAGGATTTCCTGCATAATTTCCCAGCAAACTAGAGGTGGATTAAACCTCTAGAGTGGTATGCTGAAGTTTTACAACTCATTCCTGGCTCTAGTGGCATGCCTACCTGACTGTCTGACTCTAGCTTAAAATAAGCCATGGACTTTCCAGCCAAGATAAAGTTATATTTCTCCTTACCCATAATTTCTACCCCTTTTCTGACCCAGCTTGAAGGAGTCAAACTAGTCTTGTTTTTACATTTCTACACATTTCTGTTAGCAATTCCCCTCATACAATGCATTCTGTACACCCCTACATCTGTCTGCCTTTCTTTTTTTTTTTTAATTTTATTCATTTCTGTATGTGTATCAATGTACTGTCTGCATGCAGGTCTGTGCACCCCTGTCGTGCAATGCCGCGGAGGTCAGAAGAGGGCGTCGGATTCCCCTGGAACTGGAGTTCTCCTGGAATTGGAATTTCAGACGGCTCTTGGCCGCCATGTGGGCACTGGGGATCGAACCCAGGTCCTCTGCAAGAGCGGTCGGCGCTCTTAACCGCTAGGCCATCTCTTCAGCCCCCTGTCTGCCTTTCTTAGGCCCTATGTCACCTTGGAGCTCTTCCTTGAGGAATAAGACTGCATTTGTTCCAGAAATTGAATCCTGAGTCCCCATCGTATTGCTGACTACCTCCATATCTGAGGCTAATCCTGTATGGTCATACACACAGAATCCAGATCCCCTCTGTCACTGAGGATGATGGACACATAGGACTTTAGGCTACAGACCAGAAAAGTGTTAGTCCACTTATATCTCATGTGGACTAAAGAGCTTTTCCTCAGGAGTCCTGAGACACCACTAGAGTCTAGATCCCTAGGACTGCCCATGGAGGACACTAAAGAGAGAGAGAGAGAGAGAGAGAGAGAGAGAGAGAGAGAGAGAGAGAATGTCACATCCCACGAGACATGGGACAAAGAAAGTCAGGAAGCTAGAGGGGTGGACGGCAGGAAACTCTAGGAATTCCCGGCTCTGGTCAGCCTCCAAATGCCTNTTAACAGCTATAATACCAGTAAAAACATTGCCTCTGAGTTGGAACTTGGCCCTTCCTTCTCAAGACGTAGATTTATATCAAATAGCTGACACATAATTCAATTTCAACAAAGGATATGGGTTATCTGTTAAAAATAATAAAAATTTATTGAACATCTTAATGGATCTACACTGCCACCTACTGGTAAGACCCTTTCAAGATCTGAAACAAAGATACAACCAGGTTTTCATAGTATTAAAGCGTTAGTAAATTTTGGGGTCTGGGGGGGGAGAAAAAAGAAAAAAAAAGGCTCAATTATATGCTGACATGACAAGAAGGAGATAAATAGTGGGTTAGTGCTGCTCCACCTTATGGACTTAGCCTTGTTTATCAGCAGGGCGTGAACTGCACACCTGGAGCTGGGCCACTTCCCCTCGGTGTGGGTGGCTGCCCAGCTGCTGGTCCTGCTTCTGCTTCTCTTCCTGCTCCTGCTGCTGTTTTGGGTCCCCTTCCTTCTCCTGGTCTTGTTCAGCCTTGTGTTTTATGTTTCTTCTACTAATTATGTGCCTTCTCCTGCTGCTCCTGTCCTTATTCTGTCCTCCTCCTCCTCCTCCTCCTCCTCCTCCTCCTCCTCCTCCTCTTTCTTCTCCTCTTCCTCCTGTTCTCTTCCAGTGCCAGGTCCTCTCCATCAATAGCTACTAAGACCTTCCTTCACATGCTTATTACATCAATAGGGAGTTGGGGACTCTAAAATTGCCATTTTTTTCTCAGTTCTGTCCACTGTAAATTCCCTAGGGCCATCTATACAGTACCATTTCCCATTCCCCATCCCTACTGCCCTTTTCGTTTTTTTCTTTTTGAAGCAAGGTCCATTTGTTCGATTACACCAAAGTCTCTAACAGCTTCATGTCCTCCATATTTATACAGAGAACAAAAAAACTGACAACATCTGGTGAGATGTCTCCAAAAGCAATTTAACTGAGCCCAGAAACCTTTGCCACTTTCTGCAAATTCTTTCTATGCTCACCTCACACTGGAGATCAGCACAAGCCTCACATTACAAAGAACCAAGTCTCAGGAAGCCAGGGCAAGGTCAAAAGCAACCCTGCTCTTGTAAAATAAATGTTGAGCAAGAGAAAAAATGAAAAGGCTCCTGCTCTAGTCTACGGCCTTGGAAGAGTATGACAGCACAAGAAGTAGGAGGACATGAGGTGAAAGAGGACAAAACCAATGACGTCTGAAGGGATGGTCAGTTGGAGAGTCTGTGGAGTGAGGAGAAGAGGGCTTCAGTTCCCCAGGAAATAAAAGTGGGGCCTGTCAGTACCTTCTGAGTCTCTTTTAAAAAATATATTAAAGGTATATCTGCAGCATTCATATAGGCATATTTTGGGGATTTTTGTTTCATTTTTTTCCTTTTCCAATTTTTTATTTTCATTTTTTTAACAATAAGTAATAAGTTATGGGTACAAGCATCCTTCGTGTAAAACCAATTAGCAGGCAGCTATGCCCAAACCCACACAGCCCAAGACTCCCGCCATCCAGCTGGTGGGGCTTGTATGTGCAATCAAGTTGATCAAATGAGTGTCCAGACTATGTTGCTGTAGCTTCACCATTCACCCCAATCACAGCCCTTACATTCTACCATGCCCCCTCTTCTGCAGATTGTTCCCTAGGTTTAGAAAAGGGGCACTGGTGGATGAAAAGCAAAACAGTCTACTTTCTCTGGAGATGTCATTTTGGACTCTGATCCATTCTGGCTGTTTCCTTTCATAGGTTGACAGTTTGTCCAGGAATAACCTTTCAATCCTACTAATGAAGCACAAACAATTAGATATATAGGTCTTTAAACAGTACTAATTATTATGGTAGGTTACTTTGGTATAGACACAGATGTTTGGATGGTGTATTAGTCAGGGTTCTCTAAAGAAACAGAAGCAACAGGATGAATATATATAACTATATACAATTTATTGATTTGCTCACGTGACGGAGCTCAACAGTAGCGCCGAACTGGAGAGGCCGGGAATCCAGGGAACTGCTCAGTCCGCAAGGCTGGATGTCTCAGGAGTCCCAGTCTAGTGCTGAAGGCCCGAATGGATTCCAGGAGATCTGCCAGTCTCGGTACACGCTGGGATCCGAAAGGTTGATCACAGCAGCAAGGCAAACTCACCAGATGAGAGAGAGGCAAGCCGCAGGAAGAAGGAAAAGGGACCAGCTCCCGCTGCCGTGGCCTTAAATACTGCCTGCCGGCAGAAGGTAACACCCACATTTGGGGTGGGCCATCCGGGTTGAGGTGGTCCAATCAGAAGACCCTTTTCTCTTATTTGTTCCTTAGTCCAGTCAAGTTGACACCCAGGATTAACCATGACAAGTCCACCCCTTGTCAACTTGACACCCAATAAATAGCCTCTGCTTAAATGTCAATTGCAAACGATGGCAGGGTCATAATTCCACCTAACATGTTATAAGTATCTCATGTGCAATAGCAAAGCATTATATCTTAGAGTAGGTGGTAATGTCCTTGAGAAGAACTTAGTCCTTCAGTATCTAATAACCTAAATATGACAACACTTAACACATATCTCAGTTGCACATTCAAAGGGGAACACAAGTATCCACTTAATATACATACATATATACATATATATATATACATATATAAACAAGCACATTCTTAACCAAATAGGACGAAGGTTAATATCTATTATAATCCACGTTTCTGCAACTGGTCCCGTGGCTTCAGCTGATATTTATGACTACCTTCTTCTACTACCCATTCTGTATTTCCTCCGCCATCAGCAAGCACCTCTGCAGGTCTTGGCTCTTTCCCTGGAGGAGTGACCCATACCTTCATCCCTGAAGGGTCTGGGCCATTTATTGTCCTGTCTGGTTTGGGTTGTTGGAGTTTCCCATTGACCTTAATCATAGGACATGGTAGCACCAGAAGGCGCCCTACAGCATCTCCTGCCTTCCAGACATAATCTTCCTTGCCCCCATTGTGGAGAAAAAGTCCAATTTCCCCATGGTAGTCTGGATCAATCACTCCTCCTACTACTGTTATTCCTTCCTTAGCCTGTTGGCTTAAAGGCAGTAGAAGCCCGAAGTGGCCAGGGGGAAGTCTTAGCTTCCAGTTCAATAGAACGTTTGCTGTATCTCCTGGCAAAAGCACTCCCCCCATTGGAGCCAAAACGTCTAGACCAGCAGAACGCAAGGTCGTGGGTACAGGAAGCAAAAATTTTCCTACTGGGTCACTAGGGGTGATAGTGAGTGGAATCATTCCCACTTCCACCCCTTGGTTCCTGGACCCATGAATTCTGGCTATAGGAGAAACAGTACCATATAGTGGACGCTGATTCAAAGCATATACTGCTTGCTGGAGAACCTTGCCCCAGCCCTCCAGGGTATTGCTACCTAATTGGCGCTGTAACTGTGTCTTCAAGAGGCCATTCCATCGTTCTATCAAGCCAGCTGCTTCTGGGTGGTGGGGAACATGGTAAGACCAGTGGATACCATGACCATGGGCCCACAGTCGCACTTCTTTGGCTGTGAAGTGAGTTCCTTGATCAGAAGCAATGCTGTGAGGAATACCATGACGGTGGATAAGGCATTCCGTAAGTCCCTGGATGGTAGTTTTGGCAGAAGCATTACGTGCAGGAAAGGCAAATCCATAACCAGAATAAGTATCTATTCCTGTAAGAACAAAACGCTGTCCCCTCCATGATGGAAGTGGTCCAATGTAGTCAACCTGCCACCAGGTTGCTGGCTGGTCACCCCGGGGAATAGCACCATATCGGGGGCTCAATGTTGGTCTCTGCTGTTGGCAAATCTGGCACTCGGCAGCAGCTGTAGCCAGATCAGCCTTAGTGAGTGGGAGTCCATGCTGTTGAGCCCATGCATAACCTCCATCTCTGCCACCATGACCACTTTGTTCATGGGCCCATTGAGCAACAACAGGGATAGCTGGAGAAAGAGGCTGACTATCCACAGAACGAGTCATCCGATCTACTTGATTATTAAACTCATCCTCTGCTGAGATCACCTTTTGATGAGCATTTACATGAGACACAAGTATCTTCACATCCTTTGACCATTCAGAGAGCTCTATCCACATACTTCTTCCCCAAATGTCTTTCTCACCAATTTTCCAGTCATGCTCCTTCCAAGTCCCTGACCATCCAGCCAAACCATTGGCTACAGCCCATGAATCAGTATATAATCGAACCTCTGGCCATTTCTCCTTCCAGGCAAAATGCACAACCATGTGCACTGCCCGAAGTTCTGCCCACTGTGAAGACTTTCCTTCACCAGTGTCCTTTAGGGTTGTTTCAGAAATTGGCTGTAATGCTGCAGCTGTCCACCTCTGGGTGGTGCCTGCATAGCGTGCAGAACCATCAGTAAACCAGGCCCTAGTCTTCTCTTCCTCAGTCAACTGATCATAGGGCAAACCCCATGAAGCCATAGGTGCATGCTTAAGCCCAGGAGACATTGTAACAGGAGTGGGAACCATAGGCATTTGGGCAACTTCTTCATGTAGCTTGCTTGTGCCCTCAGGGCCTGCCCGGGCCCTGTCCCGTATGTACCACTTCCATTTGACAATGGACTGTTGCTGTGCACGTCCTACTTTATGGTCTGGTGGGTCAGATAACACCCAGCTCATGATGGGCAGCTCAGGTCGCATGGTGACTTGGTGGCCCATTGTCAAACGTTCAGTTTCCACTAAGGCCCAATAGCAGGCTAAGAGCTGTCTCTCAAAAGGAGAATAGTTGTTTGCAGATGAAGGTAGAGCCTTGCTCCAAAATCCCAAGGGCCTCCGCTGTGATTCCCCTATGGGAGCCTGCCACAGACTCCAGACAGCATCTCTATCTGCCACTGATACCTCAAGCACCATTGGGTCTGCTGGATCATATGGCCCTAGGGGCAGAGCAGCCTGCACCGCAGCCTGGACCTGTTGAAGAGCCTTTTCCTGTTCCAAGCCCCACTCAAAGTTTGCTGCCTTACGAGTCACCTGATATATGGGTCGTAGTAACACACCCAGATGAGGAATGTGCTGCCTCCAGAATCCAAAAAGACCCACCAGACGTTGTGCTTCTTTCTTGGTGGAGGGAGGGGCCAGGTGCAACAACTTATTCTTTACCTTAGAAGGAATGTCTCTGCATGCTCCACACCACTGAACTCCTAGAAACTTCACCGAGGTAGATGGCCCTTGAATTTTAGTTGGATTTATTTCCCATCCTCTCATGCGCATATGCTTTACCAACAAGTCTAGGCTAGCTGCTACCTCCTGTTCACTGGGTCCAATCAACATAACATCATCAATATAGTGGACCAGTGTGATATTTTGTGGAAGAGTCAGGCGATCAAGATCCCTTCTAACTAAGTTATGGCACAACGCTGGAGAGTTAACATACCCCTGAGGTAAGACAGTAAAGGTATACTGTTGGCCTTGCCAGCTGAAAGCAAATTGCTTCTGGTGGTCCTTATGAACCGGTATTGAGAAAAAAGCATTGGCCAGATCAATAGCTGCATACCAGGTACCAGGAGACATATTAATCTGCTCGAGTAAGGACACCACATCTGGTACAGCGGCTGCAATTGGTGTCACTACTTGGTTGAGTTTTCGATAGTCAACTGTCATTCTCCATGATCCATCTGTCTTTTGCACAGGCCAAATTGGAGAGTTAAATGGAGATGTGGTAGGAATCACCACCCCTGCATCTTTCAAATCCTTGATAGTGGCATTAATCTCCGCAATCCCTCCAGGGATACGATACTGTTTTTGGTTCACTATTTTCCCTGGTAGAGGCAACACCAATGGTTTCCATTTGGCCTTTCCAACCATAATAGCCCTCACTCCACAGATCAGGGAACCAATGTGGGGATTCTGCCAATTTCTAATTATATCTATCCCAATTATACATTCTGGGACTGGGGAAATAACTACGGGATGCGTTCTGGGACCCACTGGGCCCACCGTGAGTCGGACTTCAGCCAAAACTCCATTTATCACCTGACCTCCATAGGCCCCTACTTTAACCGGAGGGCCACAATGCTTTTTAGGGTCTCCTGGGATCAGTGTCAACTCAGAACCAGTATCCAATAGGCCTCGAAAAGTCTGATTATTTCCTTTTCCCCAGTGTACAGTTACCCTAGTAAAAGGCCTCAGGTCCCTCTGGGGAAGGACAGGAGGAAGGCAAACAGCATAACTCTTTGGTATTGTGACAAGGTCCTTCCTCACTGGAACCCGGCCACCCCTTCATTCAAGGGGTTCTGGGTCTGTGAACTGTCTCAAGTCTGGAAACCGGTCAACTGGGCGGGATTCGCTACTCCTAAAATCAAATGTTGACTTCCTGTCATTCGTTCTAGAGCTTTTCTGCTTATACAGATCAAATAAAAACTTAGTAGGCTTCTTATGTATTTGGTTCCTGGGAACACCATGATTAATTAGCCAGTTCCAAAGATCATTTCGGGTCATGCCATTATAGGTATTGTTTTGCCTTTGCCACCCATTATGATAATTACTGTAACTACGCTCATCTGGCCTTCTGCGATTCAGTGCTGCCACCTGACGCCTACCCTGAGGTCCTGTTAGACCTACTACGTGTACATTTAATTTATGCAAACGAGCCACAACTTCTCTAACTGTAAGATCTGGCATAAGAAATAGAGCAAAAACAAAGCTCTTCAAATGTTCTGGTGTCTCTCTCAGTACTTTCCATCTTATAAATTCAGTGAGTGGCATGTCCTCTGGGTCCTCATATTGTGGAGAATGTGGTTTTACACTTCGAATCCACTCGAGCATGCCCATCTGCCTGACCCTCACAATCCCTTCATCAATACTAAGCCAAGGAATATCAGGCATCTCTAACTCGCTGTTAGTAGGCCATGTTTTAATAAATACATCAGCCAACCATTCAAATAAACTTTTAACACCTTTTTTAACTGCTCGAGCTTCCATGTTAAACCTAGAATCTCTACTCAGTGGGCTCATATCGATAAACTCAGTATGATCCAATTTTATATTCCTTCCACCATTATCCCACACCCTTAAAATCCATTCCCACACATATTCCTTAGGCTTCTGCCGGAATGAATCAGCAAACTCATTAATTTCTTTAGTAGTATATCGCACCTCCTCGTGGACCACACTTTCTATCTCACCTTGAGGGGCTTGCTTAGACTTCAATCTGGTTATAGGTCTAGAGGCAACAATTGTTGGGCCCTGAGGGACATCAGCTCCCACTGGGAGGGGGGGATTAATTTCCTCAGGCAAGGGTGGGGAGGAGGGATCTGCAGGGTGTGGATTCTCTGCTGAGGGTGGGGAGGTTAATTCCTCAGATAAAGAAAATCCCTCAGAATCCGAGGGTTCAAAATCCTCATCATCATAGTTCTCCCACACATCTCCATCCCAAGTTTCAGGGTTCCACCCTTTCCCCACCAGTGCTCTCACTTTAACTGCTGACACTTTTCGTGGCTGGGAATTAAATTTGCGTTGTAAATCAGCCAACCGTATAATAAGGGCTCCAGCTTGATTTTCTGCTGCTTTAGCTCTTTGGCTGCTGGAGAGAAGATTCTCTTCCAGAGCACACTTGGAAACCTTTAAACTGTTGTTTCGAATCCGGAGCTGGTCATTTTTATCACCGAGCTCCATATTTTCGTCTAACAGTTTATCCAGACATGCTAGGAGCAACAAGGCAACATCATTATTTTCCTGATTTTTCTGCAATTTCTCGAACGTTTTATATATAGAGTCGCTAAATTCCTTGCTTCTCACAAGAGGTGAGTTAGGTGAGTCAAATGGATCTATCTTCATAATTAGATCAAATAGTCTGCACCAAGGATTATCATTCCTCTTCATGCCACCAGGAGAGCCTTCAGTAACTCTAGGCTTCATTGGGTTGGAGAGCTGGCTCCAGAGGCTACCAAGCCCACTAAAGAAATTCATCCTTTCAATTCTGTTTCTCTAGAACCACTTCTGGTACCAAAATCTGTATTAGTCAGGGTTCTCTAAAGAAACAGAAGCAACAGGATGAATATATATAACTATATACAATTTATTGATTTGCTCACGTGACGGAGCTCAACAGTAGCGCCGAACTGGAGAGGCCGGGAATCCAGGGAACTGCTCAGTCCGCAAGGCTGGATGTCTCAGGAGTCCCAGTCTAGTGCTGAAGGCCCGAATGGATTCCAGGAGATCTGCCAGTCTCAGTACACGCTGGGATCCGAAAGGTTGATCACAGCAGCAAGACAAACTCACCAGATGAGAGAGAGGCAAGCCGCAGGAAGAAGGAAAAAAGGGGCCAGCTCCCGCTGCCGTGGCCTTAAATACTGCCTGCCGGCAGAAGGTAACACCCACATTTGGGGTGGGCCATCCGGGTTGAGGTGGTCCAATCAGAAGACCCTTTTCTCTTATTTGTTCCTTAGTCCAGTCAAGTTGACACCCGGGATTAACCATGACAGATGGTATGCTAATCCATGAATTACATTTTTTCTGTAAAAGATGACATGGTCTTACTGTGGCTTATAACTTCTCCTAACCACTAGAGGATGTAAACTTGTGGCATCAGCCATGGGTTATTCCTCCAAGGAGAGAGCTAATAGCCAATTAGATTTGGGATATACAGACATGTGGCTGCCACTGCTGCACAGTATTTCCGGGCAGGTGAGGTGTAGCTGATGCTGATGGAGGAGTCTTGCTTGACTCAAGGAGACCAATTTTTGCTTTATGGGTTTATTGACCTTTGGTAACACTCTCTGGCATTTCAGAGACCAACTGTACACTTGCAAGTGCAGTCTCAATACATCTTTCCCATGCTTGCATCAGGTCTTTGACAGCAGGGCTTACTGCCTCTCTTCTTGCAGGAATCCCAGTTTACAGGCAAGAAGCCTTTACCTTTTGGCGGGAGCTTGGATCTCCTGGCCATCTCTTTGGCAGAATAATCCATTGCTGATGTCAGAGCTCCTGTATTAATATATTTTGCTTAAATGCACAGCTTGAAAAGACTTTAGTATTATATTTGGCTCTGAGTGGAGAATAATCCTTTTCACATTCCCTATGTCTATTAGTCAATTAAAGAAAGCAGTTATACCAGTTTTATAAGAGATTACCTCTATAACAGTCGGCTCTAAGTTACAGTTACAGAATGACTTCATTACCATCATGTATTTCTTTGTTCTGTAAAAAGGAGGTGAGAAGGCTCTCTCATATTAAAACTTTGCAGCCCCTAGAAGGTAAGGTTCATTAGGACTCATTATAAACAGTTGTTACAAATAGGATCCACAGAGATGTTTGATGTCTGTAGCAGTCTGAGGCTTTTCTTCCTTTTAATGCTTAGATGGGCCAACTTCTCTGCTGGTATTTCTTGATACATCCTGCACAATGCAAAGCTGTATCTTTTCTTTCTCAGCCATTAAATTGGTGATGTTTTGACCTGTGGGAAGACACGAATCTTTTCCCATATTTAGTTTTAAGATTTAAATTGAAAATTTGACAAAAAGCTTTAATATATAACTGTATACCCCCTTCTTTTATTTTAGGTTTTTATTTTTTGACCCATGAGTCTCAAAAAGGCAGTTGTAGTACACATACCTATAGGCAGGAATCAGAGGGTAAATTTCATTAAATTTACCCAAGCTGTTTTGGGTGACTGTATGTTCTTAATTTGGGAAGCAAGCTTAATTCCTTAAGATAAATCATCCTACAGGTAAAAGAGAATGCTACAAGATGATACTGTATAACACAGAAATTATAGAGAACGTTTGTATATGTTAATCTCAAGGTTATTGTTATACAGATTTTAAGTAGAACAAATGTGGACAACAATTTATATTTCCACTTAACTTAAATGTATTACCATTTTTATTAAAACCTTTAAACCAATATTGTTTAATTTAGATATTTTTACTTTTACTGAGTCCTAAAATACCATGTAGTTTGTAGATAGAGTTTGGGCAAAATTGGACACTTGTTAAACTCACATCAATTAAATATACATTAATCGAATATGGACCCATGTCCCTCTCCCACCCCTCCAGTTTCACCATTTCAGTCAGTTTTTGATGCAGTCTTTCTGTTGTTCTTTCCAATATGCATCCCTCCCCACAAGAAGTATTTACAACTGGATTATTGATGCTAGCATCCACAGATAAGGGATATCATTCGTCGTTTGTTTTTCTGGGACCGTGTTACTTCACTTAACATAATATCTTCTAGCTCCATCCATTTACCTGCAAAGTTCATGATGTCATCTTTCTTTACTGCTACATAGAACTCCATTGTGTACATGTACCACATTTTCTCTATCCACTCGTCAGTTGAGGGCCATTTGGGTTGGTTCCAGCTTTTTTGCTAGTGTGAACAGAGCTGCAATAAATATAGCTGTGCATGTATTTCTGCAGTAAGATGAGTCTTGTGGTTATATACCCAGGAGTGGTATGACTGGGTCAAATGGCAAGCTCATTTTGAGTCTTCCAAGGGTTCTCCACACTACTTTCCTTAGTGGCTGTATAAGTTTACATTCCCACCAGCAATGGATGAGTGTTCCCCTTTCCCCACAACCTCTCCAGCACTTAGTATCATTTGTTTTCTTGATCCTAGCCAGTCTTTTTTTTTAACCGGATGGGGGCTTTTACTTTTATTTCTCTCTCAAAATAAATATACATCTATTTTGAGACAAGGTCTCACTGTGTGGTGGGGCTGATCTTGAAACCATGGCGAGTCTCCTGCCTTCTACTTCACTCTGTGTAATAGAGTATGTAAAAATATGGGGAAACACCACAAAAGCAGTTTGCTTAATCACCACTGAACATCTGTATGGCTAACATTTATTTATTTCACTGTATTGGACTACCAAGAGGCAAAAAAGTACTGCCAGATTTGGAGAAAGCAGATAACTGACATGACTTTCAATGAGGTTCCAAGTTTTTTAAAAAACTGATTGCATCAAGACATACATAGATACAGTATTGTGGAAGGACAATATCAACTGGACTAATTGCACAAAGACCTCGTGACTACAAAGTTAACCATGATTATTTTACTATCTCATGCTTCTACAACTCTGAGTACAGGCATTATATAAAGAGAATAAAAGTGATAGACAAAGGCCTGATTAAGAAGTCCTCATCAGTTGTGATGGACAAGCACTAACTGAAGTGGTAGGGCAGACACGGGTTCCCATAACAGGGAGTGGCGCACACCCATTGACGCCCCAGAGATGGCTGAGTTCTTTTTGTTTTCCTGCAATTATGGAATTGAAATTTCATCATAATCAGTAGTACCTTGGGCCTTTTTGAAAAAGCAGTTCTGTATTCTTGATGCAAGCATTTCTATGTAATGCACAGTTATTTTAGTATCCATGAGATAACTTATGCTTTAATAATAAAGAGGTTTTGATACTGTTTTTAACTTCTGCTAGCTTCTACTTAATCAGCCATTCTTTTAGCACTTATTTTATTCATATTTATTTAAACACATTCTGTAAAATATAAGAATTCGTGTACATTCTCAAGGTCAGACATAGTGACAAAATGCAGTAACACATTTATCCCTTGCTGCATGTAGGTTGCATATAAGAAACACAGGCTGCATTTTTTAGGTATCCATGCAGTAAAGGCTCACAAAAAAAATCAAGCAAACAACTAGACATCAGTCAGCTACAAAGACTTACCCTCCCAGTCACAACAGGCTTAAACAACAAAAATCCCAGGATGGACAGCTGCCTCCAAGCCATGCTAGGCAGAAACCATTCTGGTTGGAAGGGCCACAAAGGAAGCAGGAGTTTTCCTTGTATACTACCTGTGGTGGGGCTCAGACTATTCTCTCCTGATATGGCTTTTCCCTACACCTCATGCAGGGGCTTCGGACCACCCCGGGGGTCTTAGCCAGTCCCGGGCCCACAGGACCGCCTGGATTGAGGAGGGTAAGGTGTGTCCGCCCGCCCATTTCCCAGCCTCCCTGTTCCCAGAGACAATCAGACGCAGCGGGGAGCCAAGTCAAGCAAGGTCTCATTTATTGTGGGCAGCACAGCAGTTATAAAGGCAAAAACCACAAAGAGGTTTCTATGGTGCCAAACGGGCAGCCAATGGTCTCAAAGGGCCCAAGCAGCATGCAGGCTGTATGTAATGATTACTCTATAGAACTTAATGGGAAACAGGCACTCATCCCGAGCTGTCCATGAGTAGGGAAGTGCCTCTGAGCCTATCAGAGCTCCCCTCTTTCTTCCTCCCCTTTTCAGTTCGTGGTCATAGAGACCGTTGCGGTTACAGTGGTTTACATAACTCTTTTGCTGAAGTTATTCGGTAGGCAGGGGAACAGTCAGAGAAACTCGAGCCAGGCTTAGAGATTTCCAACAGGCCACGCTTTTGGAGAGCCTGTAAGGCCCAACAACTCCTCCTTTTTGTTTTGTATTGGGGGGTGGTCAGCATGGCCCCTGTCTTAGGTTGTCTGAGCTTACCTCTAGTAGGCTTACTCATCATCGGGAGTTAAAGGTGGCTTTTGGCCTAACCCTTGTCTTAGGTTGCCTAGGGGTAGTCAGATCTTACTTGTCATTGGGTGCCATGTGTCTTCTCCCCTCCCCCTCTTCACCACACTTTCCCCTGTCTTAGGTTGGCCTCTCTTTGAGGACCCTTACCCGTCATTGGGGCAAAACAGTGGGCAGGGGGTTTTATCAAGGGCCATATCTGGCTCACAGGTGTCATAAGTTGGATTTCCTGGGCCTTGTTTTGTATCAGCCAAGTCAACTTGATAAAAAGGCAGGTTCCTATGGTGCAAGCAAGTAATGCTATTATAAGTGGGCCCTGGTCATAATTTAGTCGCCTATCTTCTATTCCCTTTCGAATCTCATCCAGATTTTTTGTAATGATCCCCGAGTGGTCTGCATAAAAGCAGCATTCCTCCCCCAATGCTCTGCAAATTCCCCCTTGTTCAAGGGTTAGGAGATCCAGTCCCCTCCGATTTTGGAGGACTACTAGTGCTAGGGAGTCTAGGGATTTTTTGAAATATCTGAGAGTGGTTTCCACTCTATCGAGGTTGACATCAATCTGCATCCTGAGTTCTTGATATTTAGTATTTACCAGGGCCAGAGAGGCCCCTCCTAGACCGGTTCCCACTGCCCCGAGCCCCAGAAGGGAAGCGACCGCCAGTGCAGTGATGAGTTCCCTCTTTTCCCTGTGGTTCCCTGCCTGGCGGCCATTTCTTCATTAGAATGATATAATACATGGGGCATCACTGCCACCATAGCACAGATATCATTGCCCTGTTTAAGAACTGCAGTTGCTATGCAGGGCGTGAGGCCTGAGTGTTGACATAGCCAATATATTCCCTGTTCTGAGGGCATTATCCATTCATCATCACCAGCATTGCCAGTAAACATTCTGACACCCTTTCTATGGAGAAACTTCTTGGGCAGATGTTATGCAAGTGAAATTTGTTCCCCGGAGGGGTAAGGTCAGCCCTGTTCCTTTAATATTTTGTTTTGTATTAGACCATTGGGGGCCCTATCTACATTCTAAGGACGTGTTTTTCTTCATAAAATTTCCAGCATACCCTAGGGTTTCATAGTATGGTGGCTCGGGACTAAGGCAGAGCCAGCATGACTCTGTTAACTGAGGCCTGGTCTCATTCAGGGCTTCATAGGCTATCTCTACTGCTGCTTCCCAGGGGCTAGTTTTGCTCCTAGCTTTACCCTTGTTGCGTCCTTTTATTTTTCTTTTACCCTTACATTCTCTCTTGGTAGTGTGAGGTTGGAGGGTGCTATTTACTGTTGGTAGTGGGCTTGTTATAGTTTTCATTTTGTTGGGGGTTGGGTTTGGGGCATCTGGCCTCACCTGAATCTCACTAGCAATGGGATTTATTTGTCTCCTGATGGAGAACATTACCCCCATTATCATAGCCATCTTGGTATAGTCTAAGGCCCCATATCATTACAACTTCCCAGCTCTCTTCCTTTTTTCCCTCGTCAGTGAATGTCACCTGAATGGGGTTACATTGTAAGTTTCACAATCTTTTCACCTTATTTTTATCACCTAAATAGGACCTCTACATTGGATCCAATATCTGGATCTGGTGGTCTCACACCCCCAAGACTTACAATAAAAATCCCCTGGCCCACCACAGTCAGATATCTTTTGTGCAGTTCATCCACTCCCAGGACACACATATATGGGGTAATCTCAAATCTTCTCAATGTCCCTTGTACAGGCAGTGGTCAATTTGCCGGTAGTCACTGCCCCAGTTTCCTCAGGCCAGGTCACAAAGGTCAAAGTAAATAGTGACCACCATGTTGATAGCGTTGTGTCCTTCGTGGTGGAATTGAGGACTCATCTGGTTGCAGGGTCACCTATTATCCATGTCACTCTTTGTGGCTGGTGGTTAGGGTTCTGTGCCTCCATCACCATTGCTGCCATCCATGTGGCCATTAGCAGTCTCAGGAACCACGCTATCTGTGAACAAGAAAAGACATAAGAACTCCTCAAGGGTTTGTAGCCCTTGGATTCAATTATGTTATTGTTTCCTTTTCCGAGGAGGTCAGTAGGAACTTTAAGTTCCTTGCTGGTATCCAGATTGGTGCTTCTTCCCCAATAGGATATACATATCCAAAGCCTCTCCCCATTGTGATTAGTGGGTCTGGGCCTTTCCATTGGTGTGTTAAATGGTCTTTCCATTTAACCTTTACTTGGGGGTTAAGGCTTGCATGTCCCCAATATTTTTGGAACCTAGATTCCATCATGTCCTTGGAAAAATTTAAAATATTTATGGCAAACAGGGCTTAAATGCCCCTTTAAAATATTTATGGCAAACTGCAGGTGGGGGCTTACTCCCCCTTTTGTTTTTGTAATTGTTCCTTGAGACATTGATGGTTTCTTTCTACAATGGCTTGCCCTTGGGGGGTTATAAGGAATTCCGGTAGTGTGTTTAATTCCCCATCTTTCAAGAAAGTTTACAAGGGTCTTAGAGGTAAAGCAAGGCCCATTGTCTGTTTTAATCTGACTGGGTAGTCCTAGTGTTGCAAAGCATTGAAGGAAGTGAGACTGGGCATGTTTGGCTCTTTCTCCAGTGTGGGCCATGGCCCAGCAGGCTCTAGAATGGGTGTCAATGGACACAAAAACATATTTAAGCTTGCCAAAAGCAGCAAAATGAGTGACATCGGTTTGCCAGAGAGCATTAGGTCATAAGCCTCGAGGATTCACTCCTGGGGGTTGAAGTGGGGGTACCTTAAGGAAGGGTTGGCAAGATTTACATGTTTGAACAGTATTTTTCAATTCCTTTATAGGCACCTGAGGGAACTTTTGGTGTAGACGTCTCCAATTTACATGGGTTAGCTCATGAAAGTTTGTAGCCTCCTGAGCTGTTAGAATGTTAGGCCCCAAGGCCGGCTGATCTGCCAGGGTGTTGCCCATAGATGGGAAACCGGGGAGGCCTGAGTGTCCCCTAAGGTGTTGAAGGTATATTGGGGCATTTCTTCCTTCTAAAAGGGCCTTAAGCTCTACCATAAGAGGGGAGATTGGGTTACTGTCCAGCCTATTGTGGGCCTGTGGTAAATGAGGTAGAAAGTTGGCAACATAAACTGTCAGTGAAGAGGTTGCAGGACTCCCCAATGTCCTGCATTGTCATTATGACTGCTAATAATTCCTTATACTGGGCAGATCTTTGGCGTGGCTGGAATCTTTGACTGGCTGGGGTGGAACTGTTCTCTCTAAAAGCCACATAGGCTGAGCCGGCTTTCCCTCTGTATTAGTCACTTTTCTGTTGCTGTGATAAAAGACCATGACCAAGGAACTTATAAAAGGAAGAGTTTATTTGAGCTTACGATTGACGGTTCCAGGGAATTAGAGTCCATTGTGGTGGGAGGCATGGCAGCTGGATCTAGAGCAGCAAGCCGAGGGTCACATCTCGCAAAGCGCACAGGAAGCAGAGAGAGCGGCTGGAGACCACAAGGCTTGTTAAACTCACCAAGCCTGCCCCCAGTGACATACCTCCCCCAGCACAGCCACACCTTCTAAGACCTCCAAAAACAGCACCACCAACTAGAGACAAATGCCTGAATACTTACAGCCTATGGGAGACACTCATTCAAACCACCACACCCTCCATCAGTGAAAATGCATGGCGCATGTGGTATAGGTTCTTTTATAAACAGAGAGGGCATTATAAGCTCTAGGGGGAATTTTTGCAGGAAGGCTGCCCATCTAGAAGGTCCGAAATGACAATCCAATTTTCCCATGAAGCCTTCTAAGGAAATAGCCAGGCATGAATGGTTGCGAGCCAGCCATTCAACATCTGTCAGTCTGTACGGGAGGATGATGTCATGAGGATCTATCCCATAGTGTCTCTGTGCCTGAGTTCTTCCTCTTATAATAGCATCCACCAGCTGGTCTGTTTGGGAATATACTCGAGGTGTACCAGCCATGGATGTATGTATCCATTCCAAAGGGGCCCCCTCCTGGGTGATGACTGCTGTGGCCAGGCTCTGTCCTGTAAGGATCCAAAGGGACAGAGGGCATTCCGCAGAATACCTTCTCAGAGAACGGTGATGTAAAGCATTTTGAAAAGTCTCAAGAATTTTTTGGTGTTCTGGGGGTGAGGGAGATTTCTTCCTGAGGACTCTTGTCTCTTAGTAAGGTAAATAATGGCACTAAGGTTTCTGTGGGGATGGCTACCCAGAGTCAGAGCCAATTGATTTCGCCAAGTAAGCTTTGGAGTTGTGTCAGGGTAAGCCGGTTAGGTATTTTTATATTAGGTTTTATGGGACTAACTTGAGAAAGAGAGAGATGGGTACCCAGCACGTTGAAGGGAGAAACTTGTTGAATTTTCTCAGGTGCCACCGTGAATCCTCCTTTAATCAATGTATGTGATATTGTAGCCAGGAACCCTGGAAGTTTATGCGGGTTCCGGTGGCCAATGATCAGATCATCCATGTAGAGGTACACTAAGGAGTCCCCTTGGGACAGCATGGGGGCCAGAAGGATGGTAAGATATTGCTGACAAAATGCTGGACTATTGGCCATTCCCTGTGGCAGCACCACCCATTCATATCGATGGTCTGGCACCAAGAAAGTGAATTTAGCACAATCCTCAGGGTGCAGGGGAGTGGAAAAAAGCAGTCTTTAAGATAAATTACAGCTGGCCTGGAGCGATGGCCTAGCGGTTAAGAGCGCCGACCGCTCTTGCAGAGGACCCGGGTTCGATCCCCAGCACCCACATGGCGGCCGAGAGCCGTCTGAAACTCCAATTCCAGGAGAACTCCAGTTCCAGGGGAGTCTGACGCCCTCTTCTGACCTCCGCGGCATTGCACGTCACGGGTGCACAGACTTGCATGCACACAATACATTCATACACGTACGGAAATAAATAAAAAGAAAAATTAAAAAAAAAAAAAAAGATAAATTACAGCTATAGAGAAACCTGTAGGGATTGCGGGGATCCAGAGCATGCCTCACAAAGGGGTCCCAACCAATTCCATTCTATCATTTACCTTCCTCAAATCTTGGAGCATGCACCATGCTCCTGAAGCCTTGTGAAAGACAAAGACAGGTGTATTCCAGGGGCTCATAGTAGGGCAGATGTGCCCGAGTTTTAATTGTTCATCCGTGAACTGGTGTAGGGCCTCAAGTTTTTGTTGTGTTAGTGGCCACTGCTCCACCCAGAGAGGTTTTGCCGGTTTCCATAGTATGGGAGGAACCCAGGGAACAGTGGCCCCTACGATTGGGGGTAAATTTTTACTTGTCCTTGCTTTTGGGCATGGTCATGAGGGGGGTGGATTAAGGGATCTTCAAAGAAAAATTTATGATCGCCAGGTGTGGTGGCGCACGCCTTTAATCCTAGCACTTGGGAGGCAGAGGCAGGCGGATCTTTGTGAGTTCAAGGCCAGCCTGGTCTACAGAGCAAGTCCCAGGCCAGCTGGGGCTATAGGGAGACCCTGTCTCAGAAAGACCAAAAAAAAAAAAAAAAAAAGAAAAGAAAAGTTTATGATCAGTGGTTAACACTGCATCCATTTGTCCCAACAAATCCTGACCTGACAGATTAGCTGTGAGGCCTTGGGCTACCAATGGCCTAATTTTTCCCTGGTCCCCATCTGGGCCCATCCATTTCATGAGGGTGGTGGTTTCCTCAGTGAGGGAGTTTCCCCCCACTCCCCGGACCAGTGGGCCAGGAACCAAGGGCCAGGTCACTTTCTCGGGACAGTCCTATCAGCCCCCATGTCGATGAGGCATTGAAACTTAATGCCTCTGATGATTATAGACATTTTGGGGCACAATTCTTCATAGAGTGGTACCATCCAGTGAGCTCTTATTGGGGCTCTCATTCCCCTCAGGGGACCACGACTCCTTGTGATGACTGGGCTGGAGGCTGCCCCTGGCCTAGTTTAAAGGCCTTCCCTCAATGTTGAATTTTGACCTACAGTCCTTTTTCCAGTGTAATCCTTTTTGACACCTGGGGCATGGAGTGCAAGGCGGAGGCCGGTCCTTCACCTCCCTCTTGCCCTCCCCAGGGGTTCCAGAGGGACAATCACGCTTGAAGTGCCCCAGCTGCCCACAACCTAAGAAAAGTTGGCTATGCTCTGGAGCCCCGCCCACCTTGGTCGCTCCTAGAGCTTGGGTAAGTGCAGCAGTGAGAACTGAAGTTTGAGCTTGAATCGCCTGTGTGAGGGCCTGTGCTTTATGGCTTTGGGTTCCTATGTCTTGGGTTGGTATGACCCATGTGCTCATAGATCTGTCCTTTAGTCCTGCACAGGCTAAATGGTGGTTACCATTCATCCCCTCCCAGACTGTTATCCTAATAAATTGGTCTAGCAGGTCCCCCCGGGGGGCGGGGGGGAGCTTGGGCTCCATGCTTTTTTCAACTCTATCGATAAACTCAGGAAGGGTCTCATGCGCCTTTTGTCTCATGCCTGCCATAGGGCTCTCTAAGGCCCCAGTGTTAAGCTTGTTCCATGCATCCAGGCCGCATTGTCGGACCTGGTCCCTATAGGGGGCTGGTAATGCTGCCTGCTGGGTCCCCATGGTAAACCCGTCCCCTGTGCCAGCCAGCATCCCAAAGGTGATAGGGATGGGGGGGTTGCCTGAGCATTTGCCTCCCCCCCCCCCCGGCATTCCTCCCAGAACAAAGCTGACCATTTGATAAATAGTTGGCTGGGGAGCACCGACCTTGACAGGTCTAGCCAGTCTCTGGTAACACACGGGTGGTACGCAATGTCTTGGAGCAGCGTCAATGCCCAGGGTGAATTGGGGCCATCTTCGGCCACCACTNCACTCCTCTTGGAACGAAGCTGACCATTTGATGAATAATGGGCTAGGGAACACTGCCCTTGACAGATCTATCCAGTCTTTGATAACACACGGGTGGTACGCAATGTCTTGGAGCAGCGTCAATGCCCAGGGTGAATTGGGGCCATCTTCGGCCACCACTTTTTTAAGTTACTTAAGATCTTTAGCCTCCCAGGGATAACAATCTAGGGGCCGGTTCCCCCTGGGCGTGAGGTTCACTGGGAAGGCACAAAACGGAGGCTCATTAGGCTGGGGTGGAGCCTGCGGGCACACAGTTCCACCCTAAGGGCCGTATAGGATCCCTCAGGGCTTAGTCCCTCGGCCTGCTTGTAAGGGGGTGGTCTCTCTGTGCCCCAATCCCCCAAAGCCTTTCTCTTTTCAACAAATTTATCCCATTCTTTTTCTCCCTCCGCTTCAGAGTCTGCCGCATCCCCTGCGCTATCCCGGGGGGAGCGAGAGACTCGGGATGGAAAGAAGCTTTCAAAGCTGTAATGGTAGGGTAGAAGCCTAAGGGGGATCAATTCCAAAATGCCTCTCTCTCTCTCTCTTGCCAGTTTCTCCACTCTAGCCCAAGTGTGCCAGGAGAAGAGGTTGGCTCCGATAATCCAGGGAGCCAGGGAAATGATTGTCTCCCAAGTATTAAGAGCATTGGTTTCGGTTAGTTCAAGCCCACGAGATTGCAGCATAAGCCGCAAAGCCTTCAGGGCTTGCCTTTTCTTAGCTGATGTTGCGTTACCCATCTCAGGGTCTCACCTGTCCCAGACGTCCGATTGCCTCGATCAGCGTGGGGGGTCCTCCTTTGAATCCCACATTGGGCGCCAAGGTGCGGGGGCTTCGGACGCACCGGGGGTCTTAGCCAGTCCTGGGCCATGGGACCGGCTGGATGGAGGAGGGTCAGGTGCATCTGCCTGCCCGTTTCCCAGCCTCCCTATTCCCAGAGACAAACAGACGCAGCGGGGCGCCAAGTCAAGCAAGGTCTCATTTATTGTGGGCAACACAGCAGTTATAAAGGCAAAAACCACAAAGAGGTTTCCATGGTGCCAAACGGGCAGCCAATGGTCTCAAAGGGCCCAGGCAGCACGCAGGCTGTATGTAATGATTACTCTATAGAACTTAATGGGAAACAGGCACTGATCCCGATCTGTCCATAAGTAGGGAAGTGCCTCTGAACCTATCAGAACTCCCCTCTTTCTTCCTCCCCTTTTCAGTTTGTGGTCATAGTGACTGTTGTGGTTACAGTGGTTTACATAACTCTTATGCTGAAGTTATTCGGTAGGTGGGGGACAGTCAGCGAGACTCGAGCCAGGCTTAGAGATTTCCAACAGGCCACGCTTTTGGAGAGCCTATAAGGCCCAACAACCTCAGGCTTATGCTGAAGTAGCATTTCAGGCTTCAAATTCAAATGACCTTTAGTGAAAAAACTGGGAAAGGTCTCTTAAGTGTTTCTGGTCCTGGAAGCAGCTTGCTATAGGTCCTTAAGGCAAATGCCAGGGATCAAATAAATTGTAAAAGAGTCTCAAGATATAAACAATAAAATCGCTGATCAGGTAGTCATAACTTGGGACAGAAGGCTTTTACAAGGCCTATGGGGACAGACCAGCTTCTCGGTTCTTCGAGTTCATGAGTTTTATATACTAGGAGTACTGCATTTTTTTTTTCCTATTGTAGAGACTTCTGTCTGGACTAGATAAAAATTCATGGTGTTGCTTAAAAAACAAAAATACACAGCACGGAGAAGCCACTCAAACACCTAGCACTTTTTCAGGTTTGTTTTTTGTTTGTTTTCCATTCACATTTTACTTTTGTGGTTGGCATATGGAAATCCAAATTGTGAGATCATAATGTTGGAGTACTTTAAGGGCACGCCGTCGTAGATGCTGGCGAGCTTGTTTACGCAGTAGGACCTCTGCGGGAAGCGCTCAGCCCGGCACCACATTCCACAGTAGCCACTGGTTTCTTTCTCCAGACTGACCATGTTTACAGGTTTCACAAATATCCCTGACACCTTCCCAGTGTGCTTGGTGATGATAAAATTCATGGCAATATCATCACAGTTTTGGGTCTGATCTATCAGAGCATGGACAGCTGTGGGTTGTCTCTGAAAGAGTTCAAGGTACTTGCTATTGAAGAACGAGGCTCCTATCAGCACCATAGAATACTGGTCACCATTTCCAAACCCGGGTGTCTGCGATTCAAAACCCCCATAACTGTAGACACCTGAAAATGTGGAGACGTGCTTCCTAGGAACAAATCCTATGATTTGATCAGGAAATTGCTGCCAAATCAAGAAAGCAAAAACAAGGTCCCAGGCACTGACAAGAGTATCATCATCCACCATTAAAACTCCACCGGTTTCCAGAAAGACCTGGAGTCGATTTCTCATCTTGTTGGTTGTTCGTGGTTTGAAGATCACAGGGACGGGGTGAGGCCCTAGGGAATTCCATAGCTCCTCTGGTCCCTTCTCTCCGACATTGTTCCAGACTACAATCACTTTGTGTAGATGTGGTACTGCCTGATAATGATTTAAGAGTCTTAACAAGAGATCTGCTCTGTTGTACGTCTGCATGATGAGAGTAAAATAATCCGGGGTGGACTTGCTCTGGAATTTTATTTCCCTATGCAAAGTAAGCATCGTGTCTTCTTTGATATTGGGTAGTAAGTTGGTCAAAGCCCCGGCTACAAGCAGCAACACGGAGATGACCACCGAGGAGAATTGAAGCACTCAGAACCCCATGACTTTTCCCAGAAGTTTGCAGGTGTGGCAACACCTCATTGTGCTATTAATTTTTCATAAAAGCATTTCTTACGGCTTCAGCACTTGGTAGGGCTAGTATCTTGACACTTTAAGTGTCTCCTTTGTCAGGCACTCAATGATCGTGTCCCTCGTGACACTTTCCTTGGGTGGAGTGGACACCTTCAGCATTGACCCACGTCACCATCCTTGCACATCCTGCACAGGGGCAGTGCAGCACGTGGCTGCCTGGTTCCTTAAGTGCTGCAGCCTAAGGCCCCTGGAGAAATGTTAGGTCCTTAGGGGGTAAATGAAGAAGGGGCAGGTGTGGGCTGCCCTGCATCCAGGAACGTTGGTAGTGGGTGAGCCGGGGTGGGTGACAACGGGCCCTCAACCTTTCAGCGGGAACCGTGTAGAGGTCTCCAGCTCAGATCTCCTTCCCCAGTCCAGGTGACAGGACCCCAGCTCAGCCAGAGAAGCCCAGCTGGCAGCCCTAGCTTTCCACAGCCCTAGCTTTCCTCAGCCCTCCACAGCCCCCGATCCTGGCCAGTCTTATTGGAGTGAGATGATATCTTAAAGTGGTTTTAATTTTCATTTCCTTAATTATCAGTGATGTTGAACATTTTTTGAGATGTTTCTCAGCCATCTCTAATTCCTCCTCTGTGAAGTCTCTATTCAGTTCTTTGCTCCATATTTTGAGTGATTCATTTGTTTTCTTTCTTTGTTTTTTGAGTAGTTTGTATACTCTGGAAATCAATGCTTTGTCAGATGTTTCTGCTGTGAAGGTTTCCTCCCACTCTGTGGGTTTTCTCTTCACTTCCTTTATTGTTTCTTTTGATGTACAGAAGCTTTTGAGTTTAATGAGGTCCCATTTGTCAATTGTTGATCTTTTTTCTTGTACAGTCTGATTTAGGAAGTCTTTTCTTATGCCTATGTCTTGTAGTCTGCTGCCAAGTTTCTCTTCTATCACCTCCAGAGTTTTGGGTTTCACGTTGAGATCTTTGATCCATCTGGAATTGAGTTTTGTACAGGGCGAGAGGTAAGGGTTTAATTTCATTCTTCTACAGGTGGTGATCCAGTTTTGCCAACACCACTTCTGAAGATGCTTTCTTTCCTCCATTGTGTCTTCTTGGCCCCTGTGGTGGTTTGAATGAGTGTCCCCCATAGGCTCTAGGTATTGAGACGTTTGTCTCCAGTTGGTGGCGCTGTTTTTGGAGGTCTTGGGGTGTGTGGCTGTGCTAGAGGAAGTGTGTCACTGGGGGCAGGCTTAGTGAGCTTAACAAGCCTCTTGGTCTACAGTTGCTCTCTCTCTGTTTTCTGTGCTCTTTGCGAGATGTGACCCTCGGTTTGCTGCTCCAGATCCAGCCGCCATGCCTCCCACCACAATGGACTCTAATTCCCTGGAACCGTCAATCGTAAGCTCAAATAAACTCTTTCTTTTATAAGTTCCTTGATCATGGTGTTTTATCACAGCAACAGAAAAGTGACTAATACAGCCCCCTTGTCAAATATGAGGTGGCGGAAATTATATGTGCTCAGGTTTGA
Source organism: Rhizomys pruinosus (assembly GCA_009823505.1). NCBI lineage: Eukaryota > Metazoa > Chordata > Mammalia > Rodentia > Spalacidae > Rhizomys > Rhizomys pruinosus. The sequence goes on along the minus strand of VZQC01013061.1, from coordinate 976,545 downwards.
ATCTTCAGTTTTGTTCCATTGGTCAACTGGTCTGTTTTTATGACTATAGTCCTGTAGTATAGTTTGAAGTCTGGTATAGAGATTCCCCCCTGAATTGTTCTGTTCGCTCAGGGTTATTTAGGCTATTCAGGGTCTTTTGTTTTTCAAAATGAAATTAAGAATTTTTTTTTCCAAGCCTGTGTGAAGAAACTCTTGGGGATTTTAATTGGGATTGCATTAAAACTTTACAAGAGTTTGGGTAGAATGGAACATTTTTACTGTGTTTATTTTCCCAATCCATGAGCATGGGATGTCTTTCCATCTTCTGATGTCTTCTTCAATTTCCTTCTTCAGGGGTTTAAAAAAATTTTTGTACAGATCCTTGGTGTCTTTGGTTAGGTTTGTTCCTAGGTATTTTATTGTTTTTTGAGGCTATTTTGAGTGGGAAGGTCTCCTTGTAGTCATTCTTCTGTTGCTTGTTGTTGGTGTAAAGAAAGGCTACTGATTTTTCTAGATTTATTTTGTATCCTGCCACTTTACTGAAGCTGTTAATCATTTCTAGGAGTTTTCTGGTGGAGTTCTTAGCATCCCTTAAGTAAACAATCATATCATCAGCAAAAAGGGATAGATTGACTTCCTCTTTTCCAATTAGAACTCCTTTAATTTCCTTTTCTTGCCTTATTGCCCCAGCAAGGGTTTCAAGAACTACATTGAAAAGGAGCAGTAGCTGGGCATGGTGGCGCACACCTTTAATCCTAGCACTTGGGAGGCAGAGGCAGGCAGATCTTTGGGAGTTCAAGGCCAGCCTGGTCTACAGGGTGAATTCCAGGACACCTGGGGCTATAGGGAGACCCTGTCTCAAGAAGACAAAAAGAGAAAAGAAAAGAAAAGAAAAGAAAAGAAAAGAAAANGTGTTGTTTAGTCTCCATGTGTTCTTGTAGGTTATCCTGGTGTTGATATTGCGTTTTATTGCACTGTGCTCTGATAGAATGCATGAGATTATTTCAATCTTTTTGTATTTGTTGAGTTTTTTCCTGTGTCCCAGTATATGGTCTATTTTGGAGAATGTTTTGTGGAGTGCTGAGTAGAAAGTGTATTCTTTGGTGTTTGGGTGGAATATTTGATAGACGTCTGTGAGGTCAATTTGGTGTATTGTATCTTCAGTTCAGATGTCTCTCTGTTTATACTTTGTCCTGTTGATCTGTCTAAAGGACTTAGTGGGGTATTGAAGACCCCTACTATTAGTGTACTGGAGTTAATCTGTGCCTTGAGATCCTGAAGAATTGTCTTTATAAGGTTTGGTGCACCAGCGTTTGGTGCATATATATTCATGATTGTGAGATCTTCATCGCCAGTTGTTCCTTTAATAAAGATGTAATGACCCTCTTTGTCTCTTTTGATTTCTTTTGCTTTGAAGTCTATTTTGTCTGATGTTAAAATAGCAACACCTGCTTTCTTTTTTGTTCCATTTGCTCGAAATATTTTCTTCCATCTCTTCACTTTAAGTTGGTTCCTATCCTTGAAATTGAGGTGGGTTTCTTGTAGACAGCATATAGATGGATTTTGTTTCCTAATGAATTCTCCCAGTCTATGTCTTTTGGTTGGAGAGTTTAGTCCATTAATATTTAAGGTTATAATTGGAAGGTGGATGTTGCTTCCTTTCACCTTATTATCCATTTGTATTTTTAGTCTCTGATTCTACTCCTACAGTTATGCTTTTATTTCTTTTCCTAGGTGCTTGGGGATAGTTGTTCCTCTCTTCTGCCCTTTGAATTGCTTCAAGTATTTTCTGAAGAGTTGGTTTTCTGGACATTCTATCATCTTGTTTATGTCATGGAAGATTTTTCTCTCTCCAACTGTAATCGACATTTTTGCTGGGTGTAGTATTCTGGGTTGGCATCCATAGTCCTTTAACACAGGAAATGCTTTGCTGCATGTTCTTCTTGCTTTCATGGTTTGTGCTGAGAAGTCATTTGTAATTCTGATGGGTTTCCCTTTGTATGTGTCTTGTTTTTCTTTTGTAGCTTTCAGAGTTTTGTCTTTGTTTTGGGCATCTAGCGTTTTAACTATGATATGGCATGGGGATTTTCTCTTCTGATCTTGTCTATTTGGAGTCCTGTGTGCTTCTAGTATTTGTATGGGTTTGCCTATTTTTAGTTTGGGGAAATTTTCATCTATTATTCTGTTAAAGATCTGATTAAATGCTATTCTCTTGAGATTTTTCTCCTTCCTCTATTCCTATGATGCGGAGGTTTGATCTTTTCATACTGTCCCATATTTCCTGGTTGTTCCACTTTTGTGTATTTTTAAATTTTTCATAATCTTTACTTGAGCTTTTTAGTTGCTCTGTGTTATCTTCCATATCTGATATTCTTTTTCTGCTTCCCCCATTCTATTGCTGAAGCGTTTTCCTTTCCTTTCTTCTTGATTGGATGAGTGTTCTATTTCCTTTTTCATTTCATCCTGTGATTTCTTTAGTATTTCCATTTCCTTTTTGAGCTTCTCAATCTCTTCTTGGTGCTCCTTACTTTGCTGGGTGGCTTCATTTTTCAGTGTTTCTACTTCCTTCCGGAGTTTGTTCTTTTCTCCCTCTAATTCTTTCTGGAGTTTGTCATTCTCTTCCTTTAGTTCTTTCTGGAGTTTGTCAAAAAGGACCCTCTAGGTCCTTTTTGAGTTTTTCATTCTCTCTCCTTATTTCTCTGATTTCTTCTTTATTTTCTTTAATTTCTCTGCAGAGGTCTACAATTATTCCTCTAAGGTCTGTTTCTGGGGTCACCTCTAGGGGGATCCCACTGTAGCTCTCTCCTACAGGGTTGGTAGAGCTTGGTGTAGAACTATCCTGCACCTTTCCCATGTTATCCCTTCACCGTGTCCCTGGCATGAGGGTTTCCTTTTTTTCTTTTTTTTTGGCCTGTATTCCAATGCCAATCACAAATGTCTTTTTACTATGTTAGAGGCTGGCTTTGCTTGCCTCCTTCTGATGCTTTTTTTTTCTTTCCTCCTCCTTGTTTATGGAGTATTGACTTGTCTAGGTTTCAGGCTTTCAATTTTGTTTATATATTGGATATTGGAAGTCTAAGTCACTCTTCACTTCCTGTTCTCAAGGTTCTCCCAAAAAATCCACTTGGATACTCTCTCATTGGGGGAGCAGGATATGCCTGACTTAGCCCTCACCCCAGTACCTGTCTGGAGCAAGTTCCGGGCTCCCGTGCTTCAGGAACACCCTGAACAAAGACACAATGGTGCTAAACCAAACCCACCCAGCACTGGCTGCAAAGGCAAAGGGTGGCTCTGCCCAGACAGCCACCCCCTACAGGGATTTAGGGTTTAGACCCTTTTCCAGCAACCCAAGAGTCAATCTACCCTAAAATTTACCTCTCTGGAGCGAGTTCTAGGCTCCTGTGCTTCAGGAGCACCCTGCACAAAGACACAATGGCGCCAAACCAATCCCACCCAGCACCGGCTGCAAAGACGAAGGGCCTCATCTAGGCATATTTTGAAATGATATAAATTGGAAGGAACAACAACAAAAAAGACTGAGTCAAAGAACTGACTGAAACAGTAAACTTATGCCCCAAACAGTAAACTTCAGCATCAAAAAAATTTTAAAAGAACTGAAAAAAAGATGAAAGACATGTATGGCAGACTGCATGAGCTCTGGCAGGAAGGGAACAAGGAAAGGGAATTGGTTCTAAACTTGATTAAGAAATGTATGAAATGCACAAAACTTCAATACAAATATTGAATTATTACATTTTTCAGACAATATAATTTAGTGGTATTAAATCCCCTCCCATACTGCCCCCTTCCAATTGTATTCTATTATATATATGACAAAGCCTAGAAGGTCTAACTCGTGACTCCAAGTGTCCTTCAATGTCCATCAACTGGAGCCTGGTTAACCTACCAAGAATCACGTTCTTGTGCTGGAGAGATGGCCTAGCAGTTAATAGCGCTGACTGCTCTTACAGAGGACCGGGTTCGATCCCCGGCACCCACATGGCATCTGAGAACCATCTTTGACTCCAGTACCAGGAGAATCCGACGCCCTCTTCTGACCTCTGCAGCATTGCATGACACAGTGCACAGACCTACATGCAGACAGTAAATTCATACACATGCAAAAATAAATTTAAAAAATTTTTTAAAAAGCATCACATTCTTGAAAGAAACTGACTTCTCCTCTTGGCAGCCATCAGTTGTCCTTCGTTCCTCAGGTCCAGCTGGGATTCTTTACCCACCTCCCTATGTCTGTGCTGGGATTTTGTCTGGTTTGAACTTGTATGGGAAATGTGCATGCTGTCACCCTCTCTATGAGCTCAGATGAGTAACTGAACAGCTGCCTGGAAAACTCTGCTTCTTTGTGATCATCCATCACCTCTGGCTCTTAAGGTTGTTCTGCCCCCTTTCTTTTTTTTTCCAATTTTTTATTTTTATTTTTTTAACAATAAGTAATAATTTATGAGTATAAGCATCCTTCATGTAAAACCAATTTGCAGGCAGCTATGCCCAAACCCACACAGCCCAAGGCTCCCACCATCCAGCTCGTGGGGCTTTTATGTACAGTCATGTTGTTCAATAAGTGTCCAGACCATGTTGCTGTAATTTCACCATTCACCCCAATCGCAGCCCTTACATTCTACCATGCCCCCTCTTCTGCAGATTGTTCCCCAGGCTTAAAAAAGGGGCACTAGTGGACGAGAAGCAAAACAGTCTACTTTCTCTGGAGATGTCGTTTTGGACTCTGATCCATTCTGACTGTTTCCTTTCATAGGTTGACAGTTTGTCCAGGAATAACCTTTCAATCCAACTAATGAAGCACAAGCAATTAGATACATAAGTATTTAAACAGTACTATTTATTATGGTAGGTTACTTTGGTATAGACACAGATGTTTGGATGGTATGCTAATCCATGAATTATATTTTTTCTGTAAAAGATGACAAGGTCTTACTGTGGCTTATAACTTCTCCTAACCACTAGAGGATGTAAGCTTGTGGCATCAGCCATGAATTATTCCTCCAAGGAGAGAGTGAATAGCCAATTAGATTTGGGATATACAGACATGTGGCTGCCACTGCTGCACAGTATTTCCAGGCAGGTGAGGTGTAGCTGATGCTGACGGAGGAGTCTTGTCTGACTCAAGGAGACCAATTTTTGCTTTATTGGTTTAGTGGCCTTTGGTAACGCTCTCTGGCATTCCAGAGACCAACTGTGCACTTGCAAGTGTGGTCTCAACACATCTTTCCCATGCGGTCTCAACACATCTTTCCCATGTGGTCTCAACACATCTTTCCATGCGGTCTCAACACATCTTTCCCATGCGATCTCAACACATCTTTCCATGCGGTCTCAACACATCTTCCCATGAGCTCTCAACACATCTTTCCCATGCGGTCTCAACACATCTTTCCCATGCGATCTCAACACATCTTTCCATGCGGTCTCAACACATCTTTCCCATGCGATCTCAACACATCTTTCCATGCGGTCTCAACACATCTTTCCATGTGATCTCAACACATCTTTCCCATGCGGTCTCAACACATCTTTCCCATGCGGTCTCAACACATCTTTCCCATGCGATCTCAACACATCTTTTCCATGCAGTCTCAACACATCTTTCCCATGCAGTCTCAACACATCTTTCCATGCAGTCTCAACACATCTTTCCATGCGGTCTCAACACATCTTTCCCATGATATCTCAACACATCTTTCCATGCGGTCTCAACACATCTTTCCCATGCGGTCTCAACACATCTTTCCCATGCGGTCTCAACACATCTTTCCATGCGATCTCAACACATCTTTCCATGCGGTCTCAACACATCTTTCCCATGCAATCTCAACACATCTTTCCCATGTGGTCTCAACACATCTTTCCCATGCGATCTCAACACATCTTTCCCATGCGGTCTCAACACATCTTTCCATGCGGTCTCAACACATCTTTCCCATGCGCTCTCAACACATCTTTCCCATGCGGTCTCAACACATCTTTCCCATGCGATCTCAACACATCTTTCCATGTGGTCTCAACACATCTTTCCCATGCACTCTCAACACATCTTTCCCATGCGGTCTCAACACATCTTTCACATGCGATCTCAACACATCTTTCCCATGCGGTCTCAACACATCTTTCCATGTGATCTCAACACATCTTTCCCATTCTGCCCCCTCTTTCACAACGATCCCTGGGTGTTGGGAGTCAGAAGTGTGATATGCGTGTCCTATTCTGGGATAAGAGCTTTGTAGCCTCTCATTCTCTACACATTGGCCAATTGTGGATTTTCGTGTTAATTATCATCTGCTGCATAAGGAAGCTTCTCTGGCAAGAGCTGAGAGATGTATTAATCCTGCCAAGACTGGAGTGACATGTAGACCAGGGGTGGGAAAGGACATCCATGACCTGAGGAAGTCCGAGAGCTGAGTTGGTGAGGTGCTCCCTCCTGGACACCTCGCACACCCATTCTTCCGCTTCATCCTGTTACTTCAAGTCTTGGAAGAGAAGCAGTTGCCCCTCACCTCAGTGGCAGATGAGCTAAGGGAAGGCAGGGGCAATCCAATTCACCTGTATTAACTAACCTTCTTTGGGTCATCCCTCTCTTCCCCTGACTCTTCTTCCCAGCGGTCCACACCTCACTACTCTTCCACACATCATAGTTCGAATCATAGGGTACAGAGTGAGAATAATGTAAATACAGTATTCAGATATTTTCAAAATGTTCTCAAATTAAAAAGTGCTTAAAATTTAAAATAAATAAAATGAAGGTAATCCATAGAAAGACATGATTTCAAAATAAATCAGAAATTTATTTCCTTCCCCTCTGTCAGAATCCTTACTCAGCATACCACCTCCCAAACAAGACCTGCTGACATGGCACCCAAAGGCATAGGTTGTTGCTGATGGCCTTCACATTTCCCAGGCACATGTGACTCAGAAGAGGGGATCATTTCCATGCTAAGAAGGGGTATGGACTAACCAGGACCTCTGCAAACCCTGAGGAAGAGGACGGGAGGTAGAGAATCCCCAACCTGCTTCCAAGCTTCTCGGTCGCATGGATGCTTGTGTTAGGCCGCAACACCCAAGCCTTGGACCGATGCCTCACTTGGTGAGTGATTTTAAAGTCAGCACTTTAAAGTCCCTAACCATTGGCAGAATTCTTGAACTCTTTCCTCTGGTCTCATCAGTCTTAAATACTATTACAGCAGAATTATTTGAACGACGAAGAACTATATACCTAGAGGCATGAGCGTCCTGCATCCTTCACCTGAGGAATCCCCTCTCTCCTATTATGTTCCAATCCCAGCCACACACACACAAGTGAAGATTAGCAGGGCTCTGGTGGGCTTTATGGAACTCTAGTGTAGACCATGACACTCCCGAGGAAGGTGAGCAGGTAGCTCATGGGGATGTAGAAGAGCTTGGCCTTCCAGCCAGGTGAGTACCGGCTGTGGAGGAGACATACTATTATTGAATGCTCCATGTACTCCATCACCAAAGATAGGGCCTCTGAGCACCTTCAGTCTAATGATCTTAGCATTGTCAGGTCTATACAAAATGAGAAATGATTAAGATAGGCTTCCACCTCCCACCAGTCCTGCTCTGGGATCAATGTAGAAAAAAAAGTTTCTCTAAGAATCCATGACTCCCATACTCAGAAGCCATGCCCCAAATCTAACCTAGCTCAGTTCCTCACTTCAAGGGAGCAATATCTGGGCTGCATAACTGCAGGGTCTCTCCCAACACTGGAAGGAAACCCAAGCCCATGGAAAGTAGCTGCCTCTCATGCTGTCTGCCTTCTCGCTTTACTTTCCTCTTCATGATGATGAGGGATTCAAATGAAAGAGAGTCCCATATTCTAGAAGCTAAGGCCTCTTTTTTTTTTTTTTTTTTTTTTTGTATGTTGTATGAATGTATGTCTGCCATGCAGGTTTGTGCACCCATGTCGTGCAATGCCACAGAGGTCAGAAGAGGGTCTTGGATTCCCCTGGAACTGGAGTTCTCCTGTAATTGGAGTTACAGATGGTTCTTAGTCGCCATGTGGGTGCTGGGGATCGAACCCGGGTCCTTTGCAAGAGCGTCGGTGCTCTTAACCAGTAGGCTATCTCTCCAGCCCAGCTAAGGCCTCTTTATTGGATCAGATACTCAAAGGCTCCCAAGAAAAATGGGACTAAAGGTCCTTTGAAAAGAAAGAGCCTGGGGTAACTACTGGCAACACTGATAGCAGGCTTTGAAAAGAAAGAGCCTGGGGTAACTACTGGCAACACTGATAGCAGGCTAAGGATTCTGGACCAGGCTTTGCTTCTCTCCCTGCAGCTCATTCACAGGTGTTCAGAAGCTACTGGCCATAGATCTCCTTGACCCCCAGGCTGGTCTTGTCCCACAATGTATAGATGCTCAGGAATAATTTCTCTGTGTTAGTCATATCAGACTTGAAGTAGCCAGACTCTGTAATAGCCACCTTCACCACAAAATGAGAGAGTTCCCTCATGCAAGACAGGCACTCAAAGGTCTTACAATTAAAAGACACAGAGGAGGGGCTGGAGGGATGGCCTAGCGGTTAAGAGCGCCGAACGCTCTTGCAGAGGACCCGGGTTGCGATCCCCAGCACCCACATGGCGGCTGAGAACCGTCTGTGACTCCAAGTTCCAGGAAACTTCCAGTTCCAGGAGAATCTAGACCTCTTCTGACCTCCGCGGCATCGCACGACACGGGTGCGCAGACCTGCATGCAGACAATACATCACACATAAAATAAATTAAATTAATTAATTATTAAAAAAAAAAGACACAGAGGAAGGAGCTGAAGAGGTGGTTCAGTGGTTAAGAGCACTGGGTGCCATTGTAGAAAACTTGGGTTTGGTTCCAGAACCCACTTGACAGCTAACAAACATCTGTAACTCCAGTTCTTGGGGATCTGACACTCTCTTCTGACCTCCGTCTAAAAATACGACAAAAGAATAAAAAAAAGAAGAAGAAACACCAAATATACAGGACCAGAAGAGAAACTCCACACAGCATTTCACTAAGTACAGAACAAAGAGAGAATGCTGAAAGCTACAAAAGAAAAGCAAGTCATGTATAAAGAAAAACACATAAGAAGTACACCTAGCTTTTCAATGCAAACTATGAAAGCCAGAAGAGCCTGGACCAAAGTATACCAGGTTCTAAATGATCATAAATGCCGACTTAAAATATTTTACCCAGCAAAACTGTCTATTATAGTTGAAGGGGAAAGAAAAAAATGTCCACGACATGAATAGGCCGAAAGAATTTGTGTCCACAAAAACCAGCCCTACAGAGAAGAAACTGAAGAAAGGAATAATCAACTAGACCCGAGGCAACAGAGAGTCAATGAAGATATAATTGTGGAAACACAAAACTAGACTGAGAATGCAAACAGAAATTAAAATGACAGTAACCAATACACATCTTTCAATAATAGCTTTAAATATCAATGGTCTCAACTCTACAGTCAAAAAGCACACAGGCTAGTTGAGTGGATTAAGAAACAAAATCTGCCCTGACATGGTGGTACACACCTTTAATCCCAGCACAGGATTAGGAGACAGAGGTGGATTCTTGGCTGCAAGAAACTCATCTCACCTTCAAGGATAGGCACTACGTTAGGTTGAAAGGTTGAAAAAAAAATATTCCAAGCAAACGGAACCAAGAAACAAGCAGGAGTTGCAATTCTAATACCTGAAAAAATAGACCGCACTTGTCCTCTGCAAGCCACGTGGTTCTGCCTGGTGGCCCTGGTGAGCCTATGGTACCTCCTGCACTTGAATGCAATCTGAGTTTAGTTATGCATGAGCTAGCATTTCCAGCCAACGCCTCCCAGAGGCACAAGTGAGAGCTAAGGGACCTCCCTGGTCACGCCCACAAATTGGGACGTGATGATGCAGAGGTCTGGGATTGGACCCTGGGAGGTGAGGTCACACTGGACCCTGGGAGGTGAGGTCACACTGGACCCTGGGAGGTGAGGTCACACTGGACCCTGGGAGGTGAGGTCACACTGGACCCTGGGAGGTGAGGTCACACTGGACCCTGGGAGGTGAGGTCACACTGGACCCTGGGAGGTGAGGTCACACTGCCTATCGAAGCCATCCATTTTGAATAAAGCCTCTCTCTGTATTGGGATATACCTTGTCATGCATCTGTGTGCTTTGCTGTGTGCTTTCTACATGGGGCAGACAACAGTACAGGGAGAGGCAGGTGGTGAGCCACCTCCATGACAAGTATGTCTTCATCACCAGCTGCGACTCAGGCTTTGGGAACCTGGCCGGACAGCTGGACATGAGAGGCATGAGGGTGCTGGCTGCGTGTCTGGCGGATGAGGGGGCTGAGGAAGATGTCAGACAGACAGAAAATAGAGATCCTCAAAGTCACCAAGACATAGAGCATTGCTGCAGCCACGCAGTGGGAGAAGAAACATGTGGAGATTCCTGTTTGTCATTGTTTTCTTGTGTGTGAGGAAATTCCTCTTATGTGTCCATGGTAAGGTCCCTGAAGAGGTTTGGGGGTTTGAAGCAATACCAGCATCCCATCCCTCCCCAGAATGCCAGCCTGAGCACTTTCTCTCTCTAGCCCATTCCTCCTGTTCTTGAAGCTCTCTAGTCTGGATGGAATGGTGCCCAGGAGCAGATCTCCCTTTATGAATACCATTTTGTTCCCTACCCTCTTTCCTATGCAGAAAGTCTAGATTGCTGGATGCTGAATATCATGTTAGAGACAGGGCACTTTGGGGGAGCATAAAGGGGACTGTCCTTCTGGGCTATTGTGGGCAGTGTGCTGGCCATGCTGGAGTGGATCTCCTGTCTTGGCCCTGAGCTTGTTCTTATTTGCCACCTGTCACCTTCTGCTAAGACTGAAGATCATTCCCATGTTCAGAGCAGGACATGGCAAGCTTATGGATTCACTGGGAAAGTAAAGAACTGAGAAGTGGAACATATTTGCTGCTAGTCTAGTGTTTTATTACAGGGACAAGAAAGGAAGAGTGGCTTAAAGAAATCTAAGATTAAATTGAACAAATGATTATTGTTCACAACACTAGAGCATTTAAAAATCACAGCAAAATTAGTCTGTAATCTAAATCTCCTGACATAAAAACTATTAACATTTAGACCTATATAGAATAAAATATGTGAATTCTTTTCACTTGACAAAGATGAACAATTTTACCACCTCAAGAACATTGCTTCACATGGTAATTGTCAATGACTTAGAATAATCTAACCTTTTAAAATATCTCTAACAATTTAAATACACCTTAGCGTTGGTAGTGGAATGCTGTTCTACTTTGTCTTCCATTGCTGTGACAAAACACTCTGACCGACACCAACTTGGGGAAGAAAGGGTTTATTCAGCTTACATCTCCTGGGTCACAGTTCACCACTTAGGGAGGCCAAGGCAGAAACTCAGGGCAGGAACCTGGAGGCAGGAGCTGAAGCACAAGCCATAGAGGAATGCTGTTTACTGGCTTGCTCCCCTGGCTCATGCCCAGCCTGCTTCTTATACAGTACACAACAACCTGCCCAGGGTGGCACCACTCATTGTGGGCTGGGCCCTCCCACACTGCTTGACAATCAGACAATACTCCACAGATGTGGCCACAGGCCAATCCAATGGAACCAATTCCCCAATTGAGGCTCCCTCAACCCAGGTGTGTCAAGTTGACACTAAAGCTATCCAGCACAAATGCTTAGCATGCCTTTGCTTGGCTGTTTTTTGTTTTTGTTTTTAGTTTGTTTTGTTTGAGACAGTGTCTCCGTATAACCTCGGCTGGCCTAGAACTTCCTATGTATACGAGGCTGGCCTCAGTCTCACAGATGTCTGCCAGCCATGCCTTCAGACTGCTGGAATTAAAGGTATGCACCACCACACTCAGATTTTTGATGCCTTTATAAAGAATTTTGTACATGAGTATTGTATTGGCATCATTTCTTCCCCAATATCCTTCCAATCTCTCTCAATCTCTTGTCCTCTTTGATTATTATTGTTACATATAAGTACATACATTTCCAAATATACACACTTATATACATATAGTGCACTAATTCCATTTAGAGGTAATTCTGAGCACACATGTTTAGGGCTCACTGCTTGGAATTAGATAGTTTATCAGGGAGCCAGTCTCTGGAAAAGGCTCATTCTCCCTCCTTGAGGATCCACTGATTGTCTGTAGCTCTTCCTCTAGAGGTGGGACCGTGTGAAAACTCCCCATCCACCGTGGCATGGGAACATCTTAGTCATTATGCAGATGTTGTTAGGTACCATGCTGTGGAGAGTTCATGGCTGCAGCTTCCCTACCATTTCTAGAACCCACTGCCTAACAGCAGGCATCTTTTTCCTCTACTATAATCTTTGGTCTCCTCTACCATGGTGCTCCCTGAACCTTAGGAATAGAGGTTCCATTGTAGATGTGTCAGTTAGGGCTGGGAACCCCTCAGTCACTTATTACCTACATTTTGGACAATTATGGAATTCTTCATTCATCTCCATCTGATGTAGCTTTGATGAATGGTGAGAGCTATATTTGTCTGTGAATAGCCGGGCGTGGTGGCGCACGCCTTTAATCCTAGCACTTGGGAGGCAGAGGCAGGCGGATCTTTGCGAGTTCAAAGCCAGCCTGGTCTACAGAGTGAGTTCCAGGACAGCTGGGGCTACAGGGAGACCCTGTCTCAAAAAGACTAAATAAAAAAATATATATATTTGTCTGTGAATATGAGGAGATATATATATATATATATATATATATATATTTAGAATACAGTAAGAAACTATGTTGGTCTAGGGAAATGGCAGTAGAAGGTTCTTCTCTAGGGTCTATAACCTCTCTAACCATGTGTACTGAGCTGTGTTTCATGAATGGGTTGCCTCTTACTGAGCAGGCCTTGAGTCCAATTAGAAGCTGTTGATTACTCACAAGGTAAAAGTGCCACTCTTACACAAGAGATAATTTGCTGTGCCAAGTACTGTTGTGGTTCATAGGCTTTAGAACTAGATAAAATCATTCATTGTTTTTCTCCCTTGGCAGCTTGCATAGTGCTTTCTGATACTATGATACCATAAGAGTAGTCTCCATGGAGAAGTCTTCCCGGTCAGTTCCAGCTCCATTGCTCCAAGTCCACCATCAGAAGGATGTCATGTCTTCAGCAATAGGGTCTTGCCTTCAAATTGTGGGGGACAATCAAGGGCTATGGCAATATCCTACACATTTTAGGGGGTCTTTTTTTCAGACAGAATCTTCTTGCAGCCACAGCTACTCTGGAACTCACTATGAAAACCAGGCTGGCCTCGATCTCACAGAGATCTACCTGCCTCTGCCTCCCAAGTGCTGAATTTAAACGTGTGATCCACCACGCTTAGCGATAGCCTATATTATTTTAGGAGTCTCTTTAACTACTGTTCTAGTTTGCTTCTCTATTGCTGTGACAAAACATTCTGACAATTCTAACTTTGGGAAGAAAGAGTTTATTTAGCTCACGTCTCCTGGATTACAGTTCATCACTGAGGGAGCCCAACATAGAATCTCAGAGCAGGAACCTGGAGGCAGGAGCTGAAGCACACCATGGAGGAATGCTGATTACTGGCTTGCTTGCCCAGACCCATGCTTTAGCCCTGTTTTCCTTTTTTTTTTTTTTGTTTTTTTTTTTTTTTTGGTCTTTTCGAGACAGGGTCTCCCTGTAGCCCCAGCTGTCCTGGAACTCACTCTGAAGACCAGGCTGGACTTGAACTCACAGAGACACAGAGATCCGCCTGCCTCTGCCTCCCGAGTGCTAGGATTAAAGGCGTGCACCAGCACGCCCGGCTAGCCTGTTTTCTTATACAGTACAGAACCATCTGCCCAGGGGTGGCACCACCCACAATGGGCTGGGCCTTCCCACATCACTCAACAATCAAGAAAATACTCCACAGATGTGGCCACAGGCCAGTCCAATGGAGCCAATTCCCCAGTTGAGGCTCTCTCAACCCAGGTGTGTCAAGTTGACACTAAAGCTGTCCAGCACAGCTACTCATTGGGAGCCATAGGCATGGAGATGCTGGCATTATTGACCAGGACCCAGAGTCCTGGAGAGAGTGGGAAGAAGAGAGAGTCACACAACACAGGTACAAATATGGCCAAAATTCACGTTCCACCAGGGGAGACTGTGCAGACGGGCATTGAATGTAGAATAGGGAACAACAAACAACACAATATCAACAACTCTAAGGCACATTACCTTTGCCTGATACTGTGAAGTTTTTGTCATTTAGCCTTCTGATATATACATGTGGCAGGAACTTACTAAGGAGCTGGTATAGATCTGACGATTCTCCTGCCTCAGCTTCCCTGTGCTGGGATTGTGGACATGTGCCACCAGGTCCAGTATGTTTCCTACATTTATTGTCAAAACACTGTCTTGATAAACTTCTATTTTCTTCAGTATCAAAAAGCATGTATATGTGGGAATCCTAGATATCAAATAACTCGGTTAAATAGTACACGCTTCCATAGGAGCCAAGCATGGTTTTGAGCCAAGGAGGCACAGGGCTTGTTGGGGCAGTTCTACTAGATCAATAAGTCCAAGGTTGACAAATCAGCTGGTCCTCAGATGACGGTCCCTGCGACTTAGCAGCGTATGTGTGCCGTCTAGCCATGCACTGGATGTCAGGTCCTCCAGTGTGGCTACCTGACACCCAGAACTCAGGGAAGAAAATGGGTGAGTGCTGATGTCCTGTGCCTGCATGGGAAGAGGGGACACTATTTTCTACAATAGGTCTTAGTTGTCAGGAAGCATTGCCTCCTCCCTCTGGTTGCCCATGTGCTTTGCATCCATCTTAGGAAAGTTACTCAGTATATTTAAAATTCCTGAAGATTTATCCTTCGGGAATTTCCTATATAAACATACTTAATTTAAATCATACCCACCCCTGCCCAGCTCTCTCTTCCAACTCCTCCTGCACCCCTCTCCCATATCCTCCCTCCAATTTCAGTTCTTCTGTTTCTCTATGGATAACCCACTAAAGCAAATCCCTCATTCAGCATTTATGCTACGTGTGTTAGGCCCAGATTTATTTAAAGCACAAACACAATACTATTTTCCAAAATTTTCCAGGATCAGGACTTAGGATCTCTGTTCTCTTAACCAAACTCCATTGTCATTGTCTTTCCTCTGTTTTTTTTCTTCCTTTCCTCACTCATTTCTTATTTTTGTAGTTCTTTCTCCTGGCTTTCTCTGCCATGTGAGAGACAGAAGAGAACACCATGTAAACTGCCCAAAGACATCTGAAAATGTACCAAAAGAATAAGCTATCTTCAAAGGTGACATTAATCTGTAAAATGTCCATGTGTCCAGATTAATGGAGAGATTAATACACCTTCAACATCTATTCTTGTGCCAAAATAATGGAGGCAGGAGGTTATCAGTGCTGTCAGCCACACCTTCCAGGATGATTTCCCTTATCCTTGTAGATATGGTGGTGTTTTCTGTACCCTCCTCCATATTCAATGTCCTCTCCACAGTCTCACCTGGTAGAATGTGAATTTCAACCATACTCCTTCCCACTGTTTCCAGGACTCTGGGGCCTGGAAACAGAGACTTCCAGCCTGGAAAAGGCTGGCATCTCTGTGCCCTCAGCTCCTAATGAGTGACTGAACAGGACTTTGCAACTGTACCAGATGTGAAGCTGTTGGGGATGATTGAGGTGACACTGAGCATTCTGTCCTCAGTGAGGAAGGCAGGGCTCCTTGAGGGACCTTCTACCAAGGTTTTAATTTAATCACAGGCTTAGAGACCCCATCGTGGAAAGACCAGTATCTTTCGTTCTCAGGACTCTCTCGCCTTCCCTGTTCTGAGTTAGATGGTCATTTATTGGGATCCATCTTTCCATGTCTGTCGTAGAGGGAAGGACCTATGTTTGAGTTTAAACTTGTCCTGTCCTGGAGATGTGTCCACAGTGGGAGTGTTCTGATGTAGAATTGGTCCCGGCTTAATTTGGCCAAGAATTCAGACCTTTGATTTCTATGACACATTTCTCATTCAACAAATACTTATCAGGCTCAGGAGAGAGTCTCCAGCCAACATATTCTCACAGGAGAGGAAGACTTTTGTGCCCGACTGAAAAATTCTGGGGCCAGGTGTGGCAGCGCATGCCTTTAATCCCAGCACTTGGGAGGCAGAGGCAGGTGGATCTCTGTGAGTTCAAGGCCAGCCTGGTTTACAGAGCTAGCTCCAGGCCAGCTGGGACCAAAAGGAAGACCCTGTCTCAAAAATATAAATAAATAAATAAATAAATAAATAAATAAATAAATAAATAATAAAAGTTCTGGTAGCTGAGAGAGTAAGAAGAGACAGGGGGTGGGGGAACTGTTAATATTGAGAGATTATTAGCACAGTGGTCACCAGATTTGTGGAGGGATGTGGAGCAGGGGTCGGAGGTGAGGGCTGAACATTAGAACTTCACAGCCTGGTTAGAAGGGCATTGTGAGGGAGAAAGCATCACCAGCATGTGCCAGGTCCAGTGTGAACACTGCCAGAACACCATGGTGCCTGATCTTCCTGGGAAGGGCAGGTTAGCACAGGCAGTATGGAGGCAGGGAAGGTTGGCAGAGGCAGGACTGTTTACAGCCCGAGGCCTGGAGAAGTGTATAGTCATGCTGTGAGCAGGTCAACCATCTCAGGCTGTTGAATCATGGGAGCCACTTAGGTCAGGTGCCATGTTGGCTGCCGGGCACGGTGCTCTCTACATGCAGGGTACTGAGACTGCAGGTGTGCGGTTGCTCCCTGAAGACATCTACAGGAGCCAGGTGCGATTCCTGAGCCACCTGCAGGAGCCACCTCACATTTCCTGAGACAGGTGTGGGAAAAGTTGGGACCCAGGAACATGGAGGAGCTGACTTGAGCAAAGCCTGTTGATACCTCCACACGTACTACATGGAATCCTGGAACAGAATCTCTGCATTCAGACCATGAGATGCATATGCAAACTACATGGAGCTATTTCAGAAGCACAGAAGCAATGTCCTTGTCACAAGTTTCATCCCCATCTGCTAGGAAGCACAGATCCTAAGTTTTGAACTTTTCTCACTCCAACGTTTTTTAATTAATTTTATATGTGTAAGTGCGCCATAGGTTCAACTGAATCTGTGGTCCCCCCAAAATTTGCAGGGGTGAGGGGATAAAGAGTGGGATAGATTTCAGCTCTCCTTTAAAGCCTAAGCCTTGGGGCTAAAGAGATGACTCAGGGATTAAGACCACTGGCTGTTCTTGAAGAAGACCTGGGTTCAATTCTCAGCATCCACATGGTGGCTAACAACAGTCCATAACTCCAGTACCAGGAGTTACAACACTCTCTTCTGACCTCTGTGGGCATTACACAACACGAGTTCACTTACATACATGGAGGCAATACACTCATACACTCAAACGCACAAACATTTTAAAGAGTTTTTTTTATCCCTCTCTACTCTTCTAGCTCCCTGCCCATCTTCATGCTGTGCCTGTAGAATATGGCATTCTCGGGGCTGGAGCGATGGCCTAGCGGTTAAGAGCACCGACCGCTCTTGCAGAGGACCCGGGTTCGATCCCCAGCACCCACATGGCGGCCGAGAGCCGTCTGAAACTCCAATTCGAGGAGAACTCCAGTTCCAGGAGAGTCCGACGCCCTCTTCTGACCTCTGCGGCATTGCACGTCACGGGTGCACAGACTTGCATGCAGACAATACATTCATACACATACGGAAATAAATAAAAATTAAAAAAAAAAGAATATGGCATTCTCTGTCTCACCTAGAGTCCTCCATTGACAGTCATTTTGGTATCTAGACTCTAGCGCGGCCTTAGGAACACTATTGGGAGATTATTAGCCCAATCGTCACCAGATTTATGGAGGGAGGTGTAGCAGGGGCCTGATGTTAGGGTTGATCATGGACCATGCCAGCCCAGCTAGGAGGGCTTTCTGGATGAGAAAGCTTTACCAGCCTGTGCAGGTACAGTATAAACATTGGCAGAACACCATAGTGCTTAGTCCTCCTGAGGTGAAGGGCAGGCCAGCACAGGAATATGGAGACTGTGAACATTGGAACAGGCAGGCCTGTTTACAGCCTGAGGGCCTTAGAAAGACATATAATCATGCTGTTAGTATGTCAACCATCTGAGTATATTGACTCATGGGGGCCACTTGGGCCAGATACCCTGAAGCTACAGGGACAGGGGTCTCTAAATGTGAGCACTGAGACTACATGTGTACAGTTGCTCCCTGAAGGTAGGAGCTGGCCTGAGAGTCCCTGAGTCAGGTGTGTGGGAAGATAGGACCCAGGAACATGGAGTCTTCGACTTGAGCAAAGCCTGTTAATTCCTCCATGTACACTATTTGGAATCATGCAATTGAATATTGAAATTTAGATCATGCTTATGCCAAATAGCTGGAATAATATTCAGAAGGACAGAGGCAACGTCCTCCTCACAAGGTTCATCCCCATCTGCTGCAAAGCACTGGTACAGAAACTTTTGAAATTTTCTGACTTCAATGACTTTTCATTATTTTTTATAAGTAATGGAGTGTTTTATCTGCATGCAATTCCCCATACAGCCCAGAAGAGGGTGTCTAATCCGCTGAAACTGGATTGGAATTAAGAACTATTTTTAGCCGTTATGTGGGTGCTGGGATCAAACCTGGATCTTCTGCAAGAGCAGTCAGTGCTCTTAACTGCTGAGCCATCTCTCCAGCCCCCTCAAACTAATCTTATGTTGGCATGTTACTGAATTCACACTGTGTGTTTTTCCTCAAAAGACCTTTGAATCCTTGGTCTCTGCTGTCTGTCTTTCAGGAGAGAACTCTGCTATTTTGGAGTAAAAGTGGCTATAACAGAGCCTGGAGGCTTCCAGACCAGTATATCCAATATCCAGACAGTGTCACTGAGCACGAAGAAGCTGTGGAACAAGACAAGCTTCAAGACCTAAGCAAGAATGTTCTAGAATCCCGTGAGTGAACTGTGCAGACCAAAGCGAACCCTCCCCAAATCCTTAGTCTACTGTTAGTTCTGTCAGCAGTATGAGGCTGTGCCAGGCTGCTCTTACTCATAGCAGACATGTTTGGCCCTGTTACGTTGGGGACCTGTGGGCATCTGGTCACATAAAGAGGTCGTGGCTTCTAGGATGGGGCACTGTTTCATGAGCTCCTCATTACCATACGGCTGAAAGCGCATCCAGAGAAGGGACACAGCACAAGAAATGGCCACTTCTGTTGGCTTCAATCCACTTCCAGTCTTGGGAGAGACCTTCCAGCTGTCCAGCCCGGATAGTCCTCTGACCAGTAATAAAGCTGGCCGAGTCTGTATCCTTCTCCCCTGAAGGTGGATTGTGGCGCTAGCTGAGGAGCTGGGATGGGTTAGGTTTCAGGCATAGCTTCTGGTGTGGGAAGTGGAGATTTTAGAGAACCTTTTCTCTACCTTGATCCCAGAAAAGGAGTGGTGTGGGTTTTAGGTCTACCTGAATCATTTCTCACTCCCTACAGACCTGAGAAAGGTAGAATCATTGCTGCAAAGGTGCTCAGAAGACCTTTCCTTCATGACCGGCTTGCGTCTCAACACACCGTACTCACCTAGCTGGGATGCCAAGTTCTCTACCACACTATAAACTACCTGCCCACCTTTCTGGTGGATGCCATAGTCTACTAATGCTCAGTAAATCCCACCAAGGTCCTGCAATGCCAACACTTGTGTGCATCTCTGAGGAAGTGTGGGTCCAGTGTGGCAAGGAGGACTCATTGGGTCCAGGAAAGTAGATCAGGTGCGGGAACTCATGCCAGTAAAAGACATGGTCCACCTTATTCATTCAAAATAATTCTGCTGGCATACTACTCAAGATCAGTGATTCAAAAGGGAACAGCAGTAGCTGGAGAAAAGGCTCAGCTGATAAGAGCACCAGCTTTTCTTATAGACGACCCAGTTTCGGGCTGGAGAGATGGCCTAGCGGTTAAGAGCGCCGACCGCTCTTGCAGAGGACCCGGGTTCGATCCCCAGCACCCACATGGCGGCCAAGAACCGTCTGAAACTCCAATTCCAGGAGAACTCCAGTTCCAGGGGAATCTGACACCCTCTTCTGACCTCCGCGCATTGCATGACATGGGTGCACACATTTGCATGCAGACAGTACATTCATACACATACAGAAATAAATAAAATAAATTAAAAAAAAATAGATGACCCAGTTTCAATTCTCAGCTAACCACCATATGTAATTCCAGTTCCAGGGGATCCAACACCCTCTTCTGACCTCCATGGGCACAACACATGTGCTCTTACACACATATAGCAATAAACTCAGACACATAAAATAAACGCTTTTTTTTTTTTTGTATTTTTGAGACAGGGTCTTCCTTTTAGTCCCAGCTGGCCTGGAGCTCACTCTGTAGACCAGGCTGGCCTTGAACTCATAGAGATCCACCTGCCTCTGCCTCCCGAGTGCTGAGATTAAAGGCGTGCGCCACCACACCCAGCTTAAACATAATAAATTTTAAAATATTTTTTTAAAAAGGAAAGAGCAAAAGAATTCTGCCAAGGGATTGGGACTCTAAACTGCTGGGCAATAATCTGTCGGCTCAGCTCTGAACATCGGAACCCAACACAGGAACGTACACAATTGGGGAGGTTGGGAGCAAATGCAAAAGGCTCTACCTACTGTCCTCCTCCTCGGGCCATGCATGGTCCTGGCTACATACACTGTATGTAGCATGCAAATGACCCCTTCACAGTCCCCTTTGTTCATGCTGTCAGGCAGGGGGACACTGCCAGCAAGTCATGCCCTGATGTTTGAGTGCCACATCAGCAGGCCTTGCTTGGGAGATGACATCCCATCCCTGGCATGGACTCTGCCAGGGCACAGAGGGACCAATCTTCACCTCCCTTGAAACCGTGGCTTTCTTTGCACGCCTTTCATTGAAAAATAAAAATTGCAGTGATCACCCGTGTCCCGTGTTTTGAAGTATGGTATGGAAGAGCAGTGAGGCATGGACCTCTGGGAAGAAGAGTCAGGGGAGGAGGGGCTGACCTGAAGAGGGCAGCACAGGTCGCGTGGATTTCCCCTGCCCCGTCAGCTCTTCCTGCCACTGAGCTGAAGGGCAACTAACTCCTGTTCAAGAAATCCAAGTAACCTAGCTCACTGGATGAGGCAGAGAATGGGCATGCAAGGACAGGTCCAGACTGGACTGGCAGGGCCCAGGTCCTTTTGGGGGAACTAAAGCTCTCCTCCTCGCACTAGCCCCTCCCTGAGAGCTCGCTAACTGACCATCGCCCACTGTCATTGTGACTGTGTGCTTTGCCACTACTCCCGTCCCCCCAGCTCTGTTCCCACGCCTATGCATTTATCTTTAATCTCCCATTCAACATTTTTCCACATGTGTCGCGCGGGGGAGCCCTTGACCTTGCCCTGGCTTCACGAGACTTGGCTCTGTAAGCTGTTACGCTTGAGATGATCTCAAATGTGGGCTGAGCAGAGAAAGA
This sequence comes from Rhizomys pruinosus, assembly GCA_009823505.1. NCBI lineage: Eukaryota > Metazoa > Chordata > Mammalia > Rodentia > Spalacidae > Rhizomys > Rhizomys pruinosus. Next base: position 955,071 of record VZQC01013061.1, on the reverse strand, counting down.
TTTACAGAGAGTGGCAGAGACTTCTGGGTCGGTTAAATTGCCATTTTGAGGAACTTCCCTAGGTGTCAGTGTAAAAATGTTAGACACCGAGTCATCGGTTAACTTGGTATAATTGATCAATGAGTCCAGTCCCAGGGGAAACAGAAATAGACATCCAATGTGGCAGGGTCATCCATTTTACTTATTTGTGCTTAAGTTATTTTATTTCAATTTTGAGACTGGATCTAGGTACATAGTCCACGCTGAGAGTAACTGAAGAGCCGTCATCTTCAGCCTCTGTGTGACTGGGATTACTGGTACACATCACCATACCAAGCTTAGTTTATTATTTGTTAGCTTTTTTGTCTTTTTTTCTCTATTATTATTCTGTGTGTCTTTGTGTGTGTCTGGGGAATTGCATTTACACATGTTACACATGAATGTGAAGGCCAGAGGATAATTACTGTTGTTGTTGTTCCTCTGCTACCACTGACTGTCTTTTCAGTTGCAAGCTCCTGTAACCACTGTGGAAGGCAATGTGGAGAACTCTTAAAAAAATAAAAATGAACCTATCAAATTATCCAATTATAACACTCCTTGGCATATACTCAAAGGACTCATCCTATTGCAGAGATACTTGTACATCCATGTTTGTTGCTGCTCTTTTCAGAATAGCTAAGAGATGGAAGGAACCTAAGTGTCCATCAACTGACAAGTTGATAATGAAAATGTGCTACATTTACACAATGGAGTTCTTAGTGTTTAAAAAAAAAAAAGATGGACTGTAGAGATGGCTCAGCAATTAAGAGCACTGGCTGTTCATGCAGAAGACCCAGATTCAAATCCTAGCACCAATATGGTATCTGACAACCATCCATAACTCCAGTCCCTCTTCTATCCTCCAAGGCACTGCAGGTCATAGATGCACTTAAATGCATGCAGGCATAAAATTCATATAAATAAATAAATAAATAAACAAATAAATGTTTAAAAAGACAAAATAATAAAATTTGTAGTGGATGAAACTAGAAAATGTTATACTAAGTAAAATAACACAGACTCAGAAAAACAAATGATGTATGTGAGTATATATATATATAACCATAACAATGGTCAACAGAACAAACTATATTGGTGTAGTAGTGGCACTTTTATTTTGGGGGTAATCAACAACTACCTAATTGTACTTAAAGCCTGTTTAATGGGATGGAATTAATGTACGGCAGGTTAACATAGCAAAATACACATGGCTGGAGAGGTCATAGATCTTAGAGAAAACCCTAGGTCTATCACGTCCTTGGACAACCATAATTTCTTACTATATGCTAAATATGGATCCTTATATTTATACACAGGCATTCCAGTCACCACTCATCAAAGAAGCTTGTTTTGTAACAGAGGCTATTACAGAGTTCCACAACTGGTTACACACAGAGAGTAAGTGTCTATGAGATGCCCAACCCTAAGTGACACAGTTACAGTGGAACCTCTACACCTAAGCCTCACCGAGCATAGTGGAACAGGGGTGGAAGGAACACGAATTCATCTCTTGACTCTCATTAGCGAAGCTCTGTCATGCAATGGCGGGGGGGGGAGTGAACAAAAAAGGCCACAACTAGCCAAAGTGTAGGGAACGAGAGACAACAAGTGTGGGTCCCTAGACAGGTCTCCTATATTAAACTTTACCCACCCAGGACCCAGGGGTCGTTTTGGAAGAGGCTGTGGAATGATTGTGAAAACCAGGGGAGGAGGTGTATGACAATAAGGAAACAATCTCACAAGCTACTGGGGCCTTTATCATATGAATTTACAGCACTAGTGACAGCAGACACAAGACCCATGCAAACCCAATCAGACACAAACAGCTCATGGTCTAAAACTAGCTTTTCTGTTCTGAGTCTCCATGCGTGACGTATGCAATGACCACCAGGCTTTGCCCAAGGCACGCCTCACTCCAGCGTCTCCATCTTCCATCACATCTGTCCAGGGAGCTCTCAAGCCAGTTCCCACCCAGCTCCTACAAAGATCTTCTGGAGCTGCTCTCTGCCTATAGTTTTAGTGCCCCACATTCAGTCACCTCGTGTGTCCTCCAGGTCCACTGGCTCCCTGATTCAAGCCATTCAAAGGGCAACCATGCTTGCACAGGGCCTGCAGCCTCTTCACAAGCCTATGTGTGCTCATCTGCCCAGCCTCCCTCCTGCCATGTCTGGCCTGTCCTTATGTCAAAGAGAACCCTGCACCACATTCCATCAGCGAATGTTCACACTGAGCCTGGGTTGAAGGCATTTTCTCACACACAGAGCCCTCCTAGCCAGGCTGCCAGGCTCCCATGTTTAAACTCAGCTTAAACACTTCCTGTAGAATCCTACAAAAATTTACTAACTACTCTGGTCACCACCACTAGCTTGGGCACAGCCACTCCAAGGGATGACCACAAGTGTGTGTGTGTGTGGGGGGGTGTCTGTCTATCTGTCTGTCTGTCCTGCCTCACTTTTTCAATTAACCAGAATTTTTAAAGTCTGGAGCAAAACCTTGTTATATGATAGAATATTCTGACTGTGGACTCTAACAAGATCCTTTTAAGTATCTGTTGAACTGAATAAGAGCTTCAGCCCATCTCAGTCTTTCTATGTCTCTGTCTCTCTCTATGTTCTCTCTCTTTCTTCCCTCACTCTCTCAGGTACCAGAGATTTTACATAAGAAGAAACTCTTATGGTCCTACTAGATGTGTTAATTGTGGGCTCTGTCACAAGCCTGATAAGTGTTTGTTGAATAAGATGCTCAGATCCAAGACGTCCAGAACCTGAACATCAGAGAGGTCAAGAGTCGGGACACTTAGCCCATATGCTTGACCATATGCCAAGTCCAACGGTCCCTTACAAACTTTTTCACTGGGCACCATCCTCCAGAGCAGGATAAATATAACTGATCTCCACCTGGGCCTTCCTTCTCCCAGAGACATGGAAAAGGCAGTTCCCAGTGGACTACCACCTTACTTCAGAGAGAGGAGGATGAGAGAGTTCCAAAACCCAAAGAGAGAGAGAGAGAGAGAGAGAGAGAGAGAGAGAGAGAGAGAACTCTTCATGGTAGGATATCTAAGTTTACAAATAAATTAAACCCTGGCAATGTTTCCCATACTAAGAATCACCTCAGTCACTCAATCATCACTAACAGGTTCACATCGAGTACTTCTGTAAAGTCGTGTTTGTTCACCCACTCACTGAGAGCCGTGGGGATGGAGATGCCAGCGTTATTCGCCAGACCTCAGAGTCCTGGGGACAGTGGGAAGAAGAGAGACTTACACAGGTACAATTATGGCTGAAATTCACATTCCACCAGGTGAGACCATTCAGAAAGACGTTGGATGGGACCTAGGCTACAAAACAAAATAACAACATGGCATCAGCAGTGCCTAGGGCACCTATCCCAGAAGCCACTGACTGACAGTACAGATACCTTCATGATTTCTCATGGCCCAACTCAATGCCTGGGAAACAAGAGGCAACTGGTTCTCATTTGCCAATCTGAAGAACAGATATTGAAGACATATTGTTGTTCTGTTAATCTGGACACATGGAAACTGTATTTGCATTTTACAGATGAATGTCATCCTTGAAGACATTTTATCCTTTCACTCACATTTTCAACTTTTTCTCAGCAATTTATTCAGTGCTGCCTTTTGTCTCTCAAAGAGCAAAGAAAGGCAGCCTGAGCACCTCCACCCCCACCCCCCGCCACTCTCACTGCAGCCTCGGGCCCAGGCCTGCTCCTGCTCTCCCACCTCAGATCTCTGGACTCCTCTCTTAGTCATTCTGATCCTTGCACCCAGGCTAGGCCAGCTCTCCAGCGTCATTTGTTAGTTCCTCCACAGGGTGTCCCCACATCCATCTTGCCCTTGGCCTCTCCCTTGATCTGCATACCACAGACCTACCTGCTACTCAGGCCAGCCTACTACCCTGGGAAAACCTGAAGCACACACCAAACAACTTTTCATACCTGAGTGAAAAGCAACCAAGCTATATCAACAGTATAAACAGAACCAAACTTTAACTAAACAAAAGGCAGAATAGAATTTCCTATTGGAGATACAACCAACAAAAGAAATCCATATGCTCAAATAACAATGCTTCCACGCCACAAATAATATGAAAATCCAAGAGACTATGTCCTCAATAAAACCCGCCACTCCTACAGAAGTATACTACAATAGGAATCATCCTGAGGAACGTCATGACATAGAATTTTTGAAAACAATTATAAACATGGTCAAAGAACTTAAACAAAAAAAAAGACAACCAGCTCAAAGAACTCAAAGAGGAAAGGCATAAACTTGTGATGGCAGGTCAAAAAATGCAAATATGGGGCTGATGGAAATAAGAAAACACTTCAGGGCTCGAAAACTGGATTCACAAAAGAGATAGAAATATTGAAGAAAACCCAAGCCAAAATGAAGATGGAATTGAAAAACTCAGTATGTCAATTTTAAACAATAGGAGAAAGTCTCACAAGCAGAATGAATGAAACAGAAAACAAGATATCAAGAACTGGACTCCTTAAGCAAAAACCAAAAAAAAAAAAATTTTAATACAGGAATGAAATATGCATGAAATGTGGGACACCATAGAAAAAGTAAATCTATACATCATAGGCATACAGGAAGAAGGAGAATCTCAGGCCAATGATCTTCAATAGTGTTATAGAAGAAAACTTCCCTAAATTAAGGAAAGAGATACCTAGACTGATTTGAGAAGCACATAGAACACCAGGTAGATAGAACCAGAACAGAAACTCCCATAGCATATCATAGTAAATACAGCAAATGTACAGAACACAGAATGGTTACTGAAACCTGCTAGAGAAAAACAGCAAAGTATGTATAAAGGAAAACCCATCAGAATTAGAGCTGACTTTTTCTTTTGGTCTTTTTGAGACAGGGTCTCCCTGTTGCCCCAGCTGTCCTGGAACTCACTGTGTAAACCAGGCTGGCCTTGAACGCATAGAGCTCCTCCTGCCTCTGCCTCCCAAGCACTGGGATTAAAGGGGTGTGTCATCAGGCTCAGCATATTAGAGCTGTTTTTTAATGTAAACTATAAAAGCCAGATGAGCCAGAACCAAATTATTCCAGTTTTAAATTACCATGGATACAAATCCAGAGTACTTTATCCAGCAAAACTATCTATCTACCATAGTCAAAGGGGGATGGAAATTTTTCCATGACACAAATAGACTGAAAGAATTCATGTCCAACAAACCAGCCCTACAGAGCATACTTGAACCAATACAAAGGACCAAAGATAGTAATAAATATACTCAAGAGGTTAAAGAAAGAAAACAAAAGGAGGTATAATGACAGAAGCATACAATAGGACCAACAACAAAAACAAATTAAAATGACAGGAACCAATATAAACCTTTCAATAATAACGCTAAATACCAATGGTCTCAATTCCCCCAGTCAAAAGACATGAACTAGTGGAATGGTCTACTAAACAAAACCCATCTTTTTTTTTGTCTAAAACAATGCATCTCACCTTCAACTATAGGCACTACCTTAGGGAAAAAGGATAGAAAAAAGTATGTTCCAAGCAAATGGTACTAAGAAGCAAGCAGGTGGAAGATGGAATTGAAAAACTCAGTATGTCAATTTGAAACAACAGGAGAAAGTCTAATATCTGATAAAATAGACTTCTAACTAAAACTAATCAGAAGAGATACAGAGATGACTTCATTCTAATCAAAGGAAAAATTTGATAGATATTACAATCATGAACATATATGCACCAAACTATGGTGCACCCAATTCATAAAAACAGTGCTATAGAACTATAAAACACAGATTAACCCTAACTCGGTAATAGTAGGTGAATTCAACACCCCACTACCTGTAATAGACAGGTCAACTGGACAAAGAATAAACAGAGAGATATCTGAATTAAATGATGCCATATATCAAGTGGACTTAGACATCTACAGAATGTTTCACTCAAGCACCAAAGAATACACTTTCTATTCAGCACCCCATGGAAGTTTTTCTAAAACTGACCACTTACTAGGGCACAAAACAAAACTCAACAAATATAAAAAAAAATTGAAATAATTCCATGCATTGTATCAGACCACAATGGAATAAAACTTATAATCAATAGCAAGATAAGTCCTAGTAACTACATGAATACACAGAGATTAAACAATATACTCTTGAATGATGAATGGGTCAAAGAATAAATTAAGAAAGAAATAAAAATATTACTGAAACTAAATTAAAGAATAATTCAACACAATGAAACCTCTGGTACACTTTAAATGCAGTCCTAAGATGAAAGTTTATAGCTCTAAGTGCCTACATCAAAAAATCAGAAAGAGCACAAATAAATGACTTAACCTTGCAACTCAAGATTCTAGAAAGGCAAGAATAAATGAAACCAAACCCAATAGATGAGAAGAAATAACAAAAATTAGAGCAGAAGTTAGTCAAAGAGAAACAATGCAAAGAATCAATGAATCTAAGAGCTGGTTATTTGAAATGATAAACAAGATAGACAGACCCTTATCCCATTTAACCAAAAGAAATAAAGAGCAAATCAAATTAACAAAATCATAAATGAAGGGGGAAACATCACAACAGATACCAAAAAAATCCAGAACATTATAAGGGACTACTATACCTAAACTCTCTTAAATCTGAAAATCTAAAAGAAATAGATGAATTTCTACATTCATAGGAATCAGCCAGGTATGGTTACACCTGCCTTTAATCCCAGCACTGAGGAGGCAGAGGCAGGCATATCTCTGTGAGTTCAAAGCCAGCCTGACCTACATACTAAGTTCCAGGATAGTTGGTGCTACAAGAAGTCCCTATCTCAAAAACACTGAAAAAAGAAAACTCATGGTAACTACCAACCCTAAACCAAGAAGAGATCAACAGCTTAAATGGACCCATAACAAATAAGAAAATTGAAACACTAATACAAAACCTCCAGACTAAGTAAAAGTTCAGGCCCAGAGAGAGTCACAGCAGAATTCTACCAGACATTTAAGGAATATCTACAACCAATACTTCTTAAATTATTAAAAAAGATAGAAACAGAGAATTTCCAAACTCATTCTATGAAGCCAGCATCACTCTAATACCCAAACCAGATAAAGACATTAAAAAAAGAAAACTATAGGCCCATATCCTTAATTAGCATAGACACAAAAATTCTCAACAAAATATTCACAAACTACATACAGACACACATCAAAAAAGATCACCCACCAATGAACAAGTCGATTTGAGTCCAGAGATGCAGGGATGGTTCAATATACCTGTCAATAAATGTAATAAATCATATAAATGGATTTAAAGACAGAAACCAGATGGTCATCTCAATAGATGCTCAGAAAGCCTTTGACAAAATCCAACATGCATTCATTTTAAAAGTCCTAGTGAGCCGGGCATGGTTGCTCACGCCTTTAATCCTAGCACTTGGAAGGCAGAGGCAGGCAGATCTTTGTGAGTTCAAAGCCAGCCTGGTCTACAGAGTAAGTTCCAGGACAGCTGGGGCTACAGGGAGACCCTGTCTCAAAAAGACCAAAAAAAAAAAAAGTCCTAGTGGAAGGGGGCTGGAGAAATGGCTCAACAGTTCAGAGCACTGACTGCTCTTGCAAAGGACCTGAGTTCAATTCCCAGCACCCACATGGTGACTAATCAAGCCTGTTCTCAGGAATCTTATTGCCCTCTTCTGACTCCCACAGGTGCACAGGGGTATACCTACCTACATGAAGGCATTACTCTCATACACATAAAATAAAAATAAGAAATTATTTTTAAAGTCCTAGAGGGAACTGGACTGAAGGGAACATACCTCAACATAATTAAAGCTATATACCACAAGCTTGGCGTGGTAGCACACGCCTTTAATCCTAGCACTCGGGAGGCAGAGGCAGGAGGATCTTTGTGAGTTCAAGGCCAGCCTGGTCTACAGAGTGAGTTCCAGGACAGCTGGGGCTACGGGAAACCCTGTCTCAACAATACTTTTTGATTGTTGATCTTAATGACTAAGCAACTGATGTCCAACTTAGAAAGTCCTTTCCTGCCGGCGTAGTGGTGCACACCTTTAATCCTACTAGCACTTGGGAGGCAGAGGCAGGTGGATCTTTGTGATGTCAAGGCCAGCTGGTCTACAGAGTAAGTTCCAGGACAGCTGGGGCTACAGGGAGACCCTGTCTCAAAAGACCCAAAAAAAAAAAAAAAAAAAGAAAGTCCCTTTCCTACATCTATATCTGTAGGGTACTACCTATGTTTTCTTCTAGAAGTTTTCAGAGTTTCAGGTTTTATGTTGAGGTTTTGATCATTTGAATTGACTTTGTGCAAGGGTGAAAGATAAGGGTCTAGTTATCACTGCAGGAAAGATACAGTTTTGCCAATACCATTTGGTGAAGATGGCTGTCTTTGTCATACTCATACTATAGTATTTTGGCCCATTCTTCATAATCACTAGTTGGCCTGAATTTCATGTCTCGATGTTTGATCTCACTATCTGTTTGATTGACCAGTACCGAATGCTTTGTTTTTATGACTGTAGCACCATAGTATAGTTTGAATCTGGTATGACAATCTTCCCCTGTATTTGCATTTTTTTTTTTTTTTTTTTTTTTTTTGCCCAATATCTCTTTGGCTATCCAGGGTCTTTTGTGATTCCATATGGTTTTTAGGATTTTTTTTCTATCTCTGTGAAGAATGTCATGGGAAT
>VZQC01013061.1:916355-945675 GCA_009823505.1 Rhizomys pruinosus | reverse complement strand
AACAAGTGGGACCTCATTTAGCTACAAAGCTACAGCAAAAGAAACAACCAAGAAAGTAAAGAAGAAAACCACTAAGTGAGAGAAAATCTTCAACTGCTACACATCTGACAGAGGATTAATATCCAGAATATATAAAAAACTCACAAAAAAAAAAAAAAGAAAGAAACAAGAAAATGAATGCCCCAATAGAAAGATGGGCTATGGACCTAGACAAAGAGCTTTCAAATGAAGAAATGAAAATGGCTAAGACACACCTTAAAACATTTTCAACATCCTTAGCAATTAGAGAAATGCAGATCAAAACCACTTTAAGATCCCATCTGACCCCACTAAAACTAGCTAAGATCAAGAGAACAAAAGATACCAAATGCTGGTGAGGACGTGGAGAAAGGGGAAGGCTCATTCACTGCTTTTGGGAATGCAAACTAGTGCAGCTACTATGGAAAGCAGTGTGGAGAGCTCTCAAAAAACTAAAAATGAATCTAACCTGGTTATACCATTCCTTGAAATATACAAGGGGCTCATACTACTGTAGAGACACCTTCACAACCAAGTTTGTTGCTGCTCTTTTTATTTTTTTTGGTCTTTTTGAGACAGGGTCTCCCTGTAGCCCCAGCTGTCCTGGAACTCACTCTGTAGACCAGGGTGGCCTTGAACTCACAAAGATCCGCCTGCCTCTGCCTCCCAAGTACTAGGATTAAAGGCGTGTACCACCACACCTGACACTGCTACTCTTTTTACAATAGCTAAGAAATGGAAACAACCTAAATGTCCTTCAGTTCATGAATGCATAATAAAAATGTAGTACATTTACACAATAGAGTTCTACTAGAGGTAAAAAAAAAAAAAGAAATTATGAAATTTGCAGGTAAATGGATGGAACTAGAAACTGTTATGCTAAGTGAAGTAACACAGACTCAGGAAAGCGAGCGATATATGTTGTCCTCATTTACAGATCCGAGCAACAATCCCTTACATGTGGGTATATATCCTGATATAACAGCAGGAGCCAGGAGAATAGAAAGGAAGATGGAAGTAAAGGGAAAGAAGAGGCCCAGAAGAGGGGGCGGTAGTAGGAAACAAATGTTACTAAGGGAGAAATGGGGAAAATCAGGGTACTCAACTGGGGAAGAAGGAGGGAAGGATATACAAGGAACGGTGGGAGTAAAGAAGAAGAAGGAACTCAAGGGAGGGAGGATAATAAGAGACAGGTATGGTCAAAGGAAAAATAGGGCCACTTAAACTGGGGAGGGAGGAGAGAGGTTAGACAGGGAATGAAGAGAGATAAAGGTTAGGTGGCATAAAAAGCAAAGGAAGCCAAGCATGGTGGTGCATGCCTGTAATCCCAGCACTCGGGAGGCAGAGGCAGGCAGATCTCTGTGAGTTCAAGGCCACCCTGGTCTACATAGTAAGTTCTAGGACAGCTGGGGCTACAGAAAGGATATCCTTCCCTCCTTCTTCCCCAGTTGAGTACCCTGATTCTCATTTTCTCCCTTAGTAACATTGTTTTCCTACTACCCATCCCCTGGCAGCTTCTGGGCCTCTTCTTTCCCTTTTACTTCCATCTTCCTTTCTATTCTCCTGGCTCCTGCTGTTATATCAGGATATATACCCACATGTAAGGGATTGTTGCTCGGATCTGTAAATGAGGACAACATATATCGCTCGCTTTCCTGAGTCTGTGTTACTTCACTTAGCATAACAGTTTTTTCTAGTTCCATCCATTTACCTGCAAATTTCATAATTGCTTTTTTTTTTTTACCTCTAGTAGAACTCTATTGTGTAAATGTACTACATTTTTATTATGCATTCATGAACTGAGGACATTTAGGTTTGTTTCCATTTCTTAGCTATTGTAAAAGAGGTAGCAGTGTCAGGTGTGGTGGTACACGCCTTTAATCCTAGTAACTTGGAGGCAGAGGGCAGGGGGATCTCTGTGTGAGTTCAAGGCCACCTGGTCACAGAGTGAGTTTCAGGACAGCTGGGCTACAGGGAGACCCTGTCTCGAAAATGCACAAAAGAAAAAAAAAAAAAAAGAGCAGCAACAAANACTGACAGGTATCCCAGTCACCACTCACAAAGAAGCTTTTTTTTTTTTTGCAACAGATAGAGGCTTTACAGAGTTCCACAGACTGGTTACACACAGAGAGTAAGTGTCAGTGAGATGCCCAACCCTAAGTGACACAGTTACAGTGGAACCTCTACACCTAAGCCTCACCGAGCATAGTGGAACAGGGTGGAAGGAACACGAAGAATTCATCTTCTTGACTTCTCATTTAGCGAATCTCTGTCATGCAATGCGGGGGGGAAGTGAAACAGGAAAATGGCCACAACAGCCAAAGTGGGGAACGAGAGACACAAGTGGGTCCCTAGACAAGTCTCCTAGAATAAACTTAACCCACCCAGGACCCAGGGGTCGTTTTGGAAGAGGCCGTGGAATGATTGTGAAAACCAGGGGAGGAGGTGTATGAACATATGGAAACAATCTCACAAGCTACTGGGGCCTTTATCATATGAATTTACAGCACTACTGAAAGCATGCACAAGACCAATTCAACCCAATCAGACACAAACAGCTCATGGTCTAAAACTAGCTTTTCTGTTCTGAGTCTCCATGCGTGACGTATGCAATGACCACCAGGCTTTGCCCAAGGCACGCCGTCACGTCCAGGTCTCCATCTTTCCATCACTCTGCTCCAGGAGGCTCTCAAGCCAGTTACCCACCCAGCTCCTGCAAAGATCTTCTGGAGCTGCTCTCTGCCTATAGTTTTAGTGCCCCACATTCAGTCACCTCGTGTGTCCTCCAGGTCCACTGGCTCCCTGATTCAAGCCATTCAAAGGGCAACCATGCTTGCACAGGGCCTGCAGCCTCTTCACAAGCCTATGTGTGCTCATCTGCCCAGCCTCCCTCCTGCCATGTCTGGCCTGTCCTTATGTCAAAGAGAACCCTGCACCACATTCCATCAGCGAATGTTCACACTGAGCCTGGGTTGAAGGCATTTTCTCACACACAGAGCCCTCCTAGCCAGGCTGCCAGGCTCCCATGTTTAAACTCAGCTTAAACACTTCCTGTAGAATCCTCACAAAAATTTACTAACTACTCTGGTCACCACCACTAGCGTTGGGCACAGCCACTCCAAGGATGACCACAAGTGATGTGTGGGGGGGGGGGTGTCTGTCTATTGTCTGTCTGTCCTGCCTCCACTTTTTTCAATTAACCAGAATTTTAAAGTCTGGAGCAAAACCTTGTTATATGATAGAATATTCTGACTGTGGACTCTAACAAGATCCTTTTAAGTATCTGTTGAACTGAATAAGAGCTTACAGCCCATCTCAGCTTTCTAATGTCTGTCTCTTCTCTTATGTTTCTTTCTCTTCTCCCTCACTCTCTCAGGAGGTACCAGGAAGATTTCATACAATAGAGAAAAGAAACTCGTTATGGTCCACTAGATGTGTTAATTGTGGGCTCTGTCACAAGCCTGATAAGTGTTTGTTGAATAAGATGCTCAGATCCAAGACGTCCAGAACCTGAACATCAGAGAGGTCAAGAGTCGGGACACTTAGCCCATATGCTTGACCATATGCCAAGTCCAACGGTCCCTTACAAACTTTTTCACTGGGCACCATCCTCCAGAGCAGGATAAATATAACTGATCTCCACCTGGGCCTTCCTTCTCCCAGAGACATGGAAAAGGCAGTTCCCAGTGGACTACCACCTTACTTCAAGAGAGAGGTAGAGAGAGTTCCAAAAACCCAAAAGAAAGAGAGAGAGACGGACGAATGAGTAGGACGAGAGAGGAGAGCGCCGACGAGAGGGAGAGAAAACTCTTCCATGTGTTAGATATCTAAGTTACCAAAATAAATTAAACCCTGGCAATGTTTCCCATACTAAGAATCACCTCAGTCACTCAATCATCACTAACAGGTTCACATCGAGTACTTCTGTAAAGTCGCTGTTTGTTCACCCACTCACTGAGAGCCGTGGGGATGGAGATGCCAGCGTTATTCCCAGACCCAGAGTCCTGGAGACAGTGGGAAGAAGAGAGACTTACACAGGTACAATTATGGCTGAAAGTTCACATTCCACCAGGTGAGACCATTCAGAAAGACGTTGGATGGGACCTAGGCTACAAAACAAAATAACAACATGGCATCAGCAGTGCCTAGGGCACCTATCCCAGAAGCCACTGACTGACAGTACAGATACCTTCATGATTTCTCATGGCCCAACTCAATGCCTGGGAAACAAGAGGCAACTGGTTCTCATTTGCCAATCTGAAGAACAGATATTGAAGACATATTGTTGTTCTGTTAATCTGGACACATGGAAACTGTATTTGCATTTTACAGATGAATGTCATCCTTGAAGACATTTTATCCTTTCACTCACATTTTCAACTTTTTCTCAGCAATTTATTCAGTGCTGCCTTTTGTCTCTCAAAGGCAAGAAAGGCAGCCTGAGCACCTCCCCCCCACCCCCCGCCACTCTCACTGCAGCCTCGGGCCCAGGCCTGCTCCTGTCTCCCTACCTCAGATCTCTGGACTGCCTCTCCTAGCTCCCATGTCTGATCCTCTGCACCCAGAGCTAGCTCATGTCTCCAGCGTCATTTGTTAGTTCCTCCACAGGGTGTCCCCAACTCCTCCTTGCCCTTGGCCTCTCCCTTGTCTGCATTACACACGACCTTACCTGCTACTCAGGCCAGCCTTACTACCCTGGGAAACCTGAAGCACACACCAAAACAAACTTTTCATACTTGAAAAGAAAGAACCAAGCTATATCAACAGTTATAAACAGAACCAAACTTTAACAAAACAAAGGCAGAATAGATATTCCTATTTGGAATACACCAACAAAAGAAATCCATATGCCTCAAATAACAATGCGTCCCACGCCACCCAAATAATATGAAAATCCAAAAGAATATGTCCCAAAAAACCCGCCACTCCTACAGAATATACTACAATAAACATCCTGAGGAACTCATGACATTAAATTTTGAAAAACAGTTAATAACATGGTCAAAGAACTTAAACAAAAAAAAAAGAAACCACTCAAAAACTTCAAGAGGACAGGCTCATATAACCTAATGTGATGCCAAAAAGTAAAAAATGCAAAAAAAATATGGGCTGATGGAAATAAGGGAAAAAACAACTTCAGGGCTATGAAAAAACTGGATTCACAAGAAGAATAAAAATATTGAAAAAAAACCCAAGCCAACAAATGAAATGGAATGAAACTCAGTATGTCAATTTTAAACAATAGGAGAAAGTCTCACAAGCAGAATGAATGTGAAACAGAAAACAAGATATCAAGAACTGGACTCCTAAGCAAAAAACCAAAAAAAAAAAAAAAAATTTAACAGATGAAAATATGCATGAAATGTGGGACACCATAGAAAAAAGTAAATCTATACATTCTAGGCATATAGGAAGGACGGAGAATCTCAGGCCAATGATCTTCAATAGATTATATAGAAAAAACTTCCCTAAATTAAGGAAAGAGATACCTAGACTGATTTGAGAAGCACATAGAACACCAGGTAGATAGAACCAGAACAGAAACTCCCATAGCATATCATAGTAAATACAGCAAATGTACAGAACACAGAATGGTTACTGAAACCTGCTAGAGAAAAACAGCAAAGTATGTTAAAGGAAAACCCATCAGAATTAGAGCTGTACTTTTTCTTTTGGTCTTTTTTAGACAGGGGTCTCCCTGTGCCCCAGCTGTCCTGGAACTCAACTTGAAACCAGGTGGCCTTGAACGCATAGAGCTCCTCCTGCCTCGCCTCCAAGCGATCTGGGTTAAAGGGCGTGTGTCATCAGGCTCAGCATATTAGAGCTGTTTTTAATTGTAAACATAAAAGCCAGATGAGCCAGAACCAAATTATTCCAGTTTTAAATTACCATGGATACAAATCCAGAGTACTTTATCCAGCAAAACTACTATCTACCATAGTCAAAGGGAAATGGAAATTTTCCATGACACAAAATAGACTGAGAAACATTTAGTCCAACAAACAGCCCTTACAGAGATACTTGAACCAATCACAAAGGACCAAAGATAGTAATAAATATACTCAAGAGGTCTAAAGAAAGAAAACAAAGGAGTGGTATAACGACAGAAGCTACAATAGGACCAACAACAAAAAACAAATTAAATTACGGAACCAATATTAAACCTTTCAATAATAACGCTAACATACCAATGGTCTCACATTCCCCCAGTCAAAAGAACCATGAACTAGTGGAATGGCTACTCTAAAACAAAACCCATCTTTTTTGTCTAAAAACAACTGAATTCTCACCTTCAAAACTATAGGGCACTACCTTAGGGAAAAAGGATAGAAAAAAGTATGTTCCAAGCAAATGGTACTAAGAAGGAAGCATGGATGGAAATGGGAATTGAAAAAACCGATAAGTATATTTGAAAAACAAACAGGGAAAGTCTATATCTCGATTAAAAATAGACCAATACTAAAACTAATCAGAAGAGATTACAGGTCGACTTCATTCTAATCAAAGTGAAAAATTTGATTTTTAGATATTACAATCATGAAACATATATTGCACCAAAATGGAGCACCCAATTCATAAAAAGCGTGTTATAGAACTATAAAACCACAGATTAACCCTAACTCGAATAATAGTGGTAGACTTCAACACCCCACTAACCTGTAATACAGGCAAACTGACAAAAGAATAACCGACGAGATATCTGCAATTAATGCATGCATATAATCAGTGGACTGGACCATCTGCGAAGTTCACTCAAGCACCAAACGAATACCCCAAACTTTCTATTCAGCACCCCATGGAAGTGTTTTCTAAAACTGACCTTACTAGGGCACAAAAACAAAACTCAACAATATAAAAAAAAAATTGAAATAATTCCATGCATTGTATCAGACCACAATGGAATATAAAACTTTAATCAAGATAGCAAGTGAAGTCCTAGTAAACTACATGAATACACAGAGATTAAACAACTATACTTGAGATGATGAAATGGCGTCCAATAGCAATAAAGATTAAAGAAGAAATAAAAATATTACTGATGAACTAAATTAAAGAATAATTCAACACAATTGAAACCTCTGGTACACTTTAAATGCAAGTCCTAAGATTGAAAGTTTATAGCTCTAAGTGCCTAACATCCCAAAAATCAGAAAGAGCACAAATAAATGAACTTAAACTTGCAACTTAAGATTCTAGAAAGGAGAAATAAATGAAAACCAAACCCAATAGATGAGAAGGAAATAACAAAAATTAGCACGGATCAGGAAGGAAGTTAGTCCAAAGGAAACAATACACAGAGATCAATGAATCTAAGAGCTGGTTATTTTGAAAGACTAAACAAGATAGACCAGACCCTTATCCCATTTAACCAAAGAAAAAAGAGAAAATTCAAAATTAACAAAATCATAAAATTGAAGGGCGGAAAATTCACAATCAGATACCAAAGAAGATCCAGAATATTATAAGGGATACTATAAAAGTCTATACTTCTCTTAACATTGAAAATCTAAAAGAAATCAGATAAATTTCTACATTCATAGGAATCAGCCAGGTATGGTGACACCTGCCTTTAATCCCGCCAACTGAGAGGAAAGAAGGCATATCTGTCTGTGAGTTCAAAGCCAGCGCTGACTACAATACTAAGTTCCAGGATAGTGGTGCTACAAGACGTTCCCTATCTCAAAAAAAAACACTGGAAAAAAAAGAAAACCATGGTAATACCGACCCTTAAAGACCAAGAAGAGATACAACAGCTTTAACATGACCCATAAAAACAAAAGAAATACTTGAAACACTAATACAAAACCTCCAACTAAGTAAAGTTCAGGCCCATGAAGAGTCCACAGCAGAATTCTACCAGACATTTAAGGAATATCTACAACCAATACTTACATAAATTATTAATTAGAAACAAAGTAGAAAGGAACTTAGAAGGTAAATAAAATCATTAAAAAATTTGTATTTTTAATAATACACATAAAAAAAAAAAAAAGACATTAAAAAAAGAAAACTATAGGCCATATCCTTAATAGCATAGACCAAAAAATTCTCAACAAAATATTCACAAAACTACATACAGACACCACATCAAAAAAGATCACCCAACACAATGAACAATGTCGATTTCGGAGTCCAGAGATGCAGGTGGTTCATTCCCCATTTACCTGCTCAATAAAGTAATAAATTCATAGCATAACGTGGATTAAAGGACAAGAAACCAGAATGGTCATCTCAATAGTATAGCTCAGAAAGCCTTTGACAAAAAACACAACATGCACGTTAATTTTAAAAATACTAGTGGGACCGGGACATGGTTTTGCTCGCGCCTTTTAATCCTAGCACTTGGAAGAGAGCAGGCAGATCTTTGTGAGTTCCAAAGCCAGCCTGGTACTACCGAGTAACATCAGGGACAGCTGGGTAACAGGGAGACCCTGTCTCAAAAAGACCAAAAAAAAAAAAAAGTCCTAGTGGAAGGGGGCTGGAGAAATGGGCTCAACAGTTAGAGCACTGATCTGCTCTTGCAAAGGACCTGAGTTCAACTTCCCAGCCCCCACATGGTACTAATCAAGCCATCCATAATCAGGGAATCTATTCGCATCCTCGGTTCTGACTCAAGGCACTGCACAACAAGGGTGCACCTACCTACATGAAGGCATTACTCTCATACACATAAAATAAAAATAAGAAAATTATTTTTAAAGCCTAGAGGGAACTGGACGAAGGAACATACCTCAACATAATTAAAGCTTATATACCACGAAGCTTGGCGTGGTTAAGCACACGCCTTAATCCTAAGCACTCGGAGGGAAGCAGGCAGGCAGGATCTTTCTGGAGGTTTCAAAGGCCAGCCTGCTTACCAGAGTGAGTTCCAGGACAAAAAAAAAAGCTAAAAGAAACTGTAACAAGTACAAAAAAAAAAAAAAAAAAAAAAAAAAAACAGACAAAAAAAAAAAAAAAAAAAAAAAAAAAAATGTAAACACCAAACCACATCTACATAATAAATAAAAAAAAAAAAAAAAACTGAACGTATTCCCATTAAATATCAGGAAGCAGACAGGCTTCATTACTGTCCCCACTCCTTAATTTACAGTGTTGGAAACTGTTGTAGAGAATAGACAAGAATATGGACAAAGAGAAGAAATTAAAGAAAGTTACTAATTTGAAGAGTCAAATTCTCACTATTTGAAGGCATTATGATATTATGCTTAAGAGATCCCTAAAACTCCACCAGACAACTGCTAGAAATTAATGCTTTCATGTAAGTGCAAGTTACAGAGATCAACATATAAAAATCAGAAGCCTTTTGATAATACAATAATAAAGCAAGTGAATGAATCATTCAAGGAAAACCCTCCCATTCGATAATAGCTTCAAAAATATTAGGAATAAACCTAACCAAAGACATTAAAGATCTACAATGAAAATTTAAAACTTTAAAAAAAAAAAAGATAGACGAAAGACAACAGGAGATGGATTAGTAGAATTAATACTGAAAAGAATGGCCATTCCAACCAAAGACAATCTAATAGATTCAATTGAGCAATCAAAATCCAATGACTTTTTTTCACAGGATTAGAAAAAAAATCCTAAAACCCATATGAAATCACAAAAGGGACCCTGGATAGCCAAAGAGATATTGGGCAAAAAAAAAAAAAAAAAAAAATAAAATGCAAGTACGAGGGGAGATTGTCATACCAGATCTCAAACTATACTATGGTGCTACAGTCATAAAAACAGCATTCGGTCTACTGGATCAATGCAAACAGATTAGGAGATCCAAACATTGAGAGCATGAAATTCAGCCACCTTATATTTGATGAAGGGGCCAAAAATACTCAAATGAGGAAAGACAGCATCTTTCACAAATGATGTTGGCAAAACTGTATCATTGCCTGTAGCAGAATGAAACTAGACCCTTATCTTTCACCCTTGCACAGAAATCAACTTCAAATGGACAAAATCAAATAAAACCTGGAAAACTTGAAACTTCTAGAAGAAAGCATAGGCAGTATACTACAAGATATAGATGTAGTAAAGGACTTGCTTTTTTTTTTTTTTTGTTTTTTTGATCTTTTCGAGACAGGGTCTCCTGTTAAGCCCCAGCTGTCCTGGAACTTTACTATGTAGACAAGGCACTGGCCTGACTCACAAAATCCACCGCCTCTGGCTCCCAAGTGCTAGGGATAAAGGTGTGCACCACGCCCGGCAGGAAAGGACTTCTAAGTTGGACATCAGTTGCTGAGTCATTAGATCAACAATCAACAGTGAGGACATCTAATTAAAGCTACAAAGCTACAAAGCAAAAGAAAACAAACCAAAGAAAATAAAGAAGAAACCCACTAAGTGAGAGAAAAATCTTCAACTGCTACACGTTGACAGAGGATAATGATCCAGAATATAATTAAAAACGGTCAATAAAAAGAAAAAAAAAAAAGAAAAAACCAAGAAAATGAATGCCGCCCCAATATAAAGAGGCTATGACCTAGACAAGATGCTCAAATGAAGAATGAAAATGGGCTAAGACACCATCTTAAAAAATTTTTCAACATCCTTAGCAATCAAAGAAATGCAAATGCAGAGCAAAACCACTTTAAGATCCCATCTGACCCCACTAAAACTAGCTAAGATCAAGAAAAAAGATTACCAAATGCTGCGTGAGACTGGAGATAAGGGGGAGGGCTCATCACTGCTTTTGGGAATGCAAACTAGTGCAGCAGCTATGGGAAATCAGTGTGGAGAGCTCTCAAAAAACTAAAAATGAAGTTACCATATACCATTCCGTTGAAAATACAGGGGCGGGCTGGAGAGATGCCTACGCAGTTAAGACCCGACCGCTTTCTTACAAGGACCCGGGTTCGATCCCCAGCCACCACATGGCGGGCTGAGAACCTCTGAAGCTCCAATTTCCAGGAGAACTCCAGTTCCAGGGAAGTCCGACACCCTCTTCTGACCTCCGCTGCATGCACGACCACGGGTGCACAGCAGACCTACATGCAGACAGTACACTCATACACAAAAAAAAATAAATAAAAATTTAAAAAAAAAAAAAAAAAAAAAAAAAAGAGAATTATTACAAGGGCTCATATTACTGTCGAGACACCTTCACAACCAAGTTTGTTGCTGCTCTTTTTTTTTTTTTTTTTGTCTTTTCCGAGACAGGGTCTCCCTGAGCCCGCAAGCTGTCCTGAACTCACTCTGTGACCAGTGCCTTGAACTCACAGAGACAAAAGAGAGCCACCTGCCTCTACATCCTTAGTGCTAGGATTAAAGGCGTGTACCCACCACACCATGACACTGCTACCTTTTTACAGATAGCTAAAAATGGAAACAAACCTAAATGTCCTCAGTTCATGAATGCATAATAAAAAAAGTATAATTTTACATTTTTTTTTTTTTTTTTCTTTCTAAAAAAAAAAGAAACAATATGAAATTTGCAGGTAAATGGGATGGAACTAGAAACTGTATGCTAAGTGAAGTAACAGACTCAGAAAGCGAGCGATATATTCTGTCCTCATTTACCAAATCGAGCAAGAATTCCCTTATGTGAGCATATATCCTGATAAACAGCAGGAGCCAGGAGAATAGAAAGGAAGATGGAAGTAAAGGAAAAGAAGAGGCCCAAGAAAGGGTGCGCGGGAAGGGGACGGGTAGTAGGAAACAATGTTACTAAGGGGAGAAATGAGAAAATCAGGGTACTCAACTGGGGAAGAAGGAGGGAAGTTATCATACAAGGAACGGTGGGAGTAAAGAAGAAGAAGGAACTCAAGGGAGGGAGGATAATAAGAGACAGGTATGGTCAAAGGAAAAATAGGGCCACTTAAACTGGGGAGGGAGGAGAGAGGTTAGACAGGAAATGAAGAGAGATAAAGGTTAGGTGGCATAAAAAGCAAAGGAAGCCAAGCATGGTGGTGCATGCCTGTAATCCCAGCACTCGGGAGGCAGAGGCAGGCAGATCTCTGTGAGTTCAAGGCCACCCTGGTCTACATAGTAAGTTCTAGGACAGCTGGGGCTACAGAAAGACTCTGCCTCAAAAAGACAAAAAAGCAAGAAGGAAATGTATTAACTCAACCCCCCCCCCTAAAAAATACACATAAACTATCTGAACATAAGTACATATATATATACCTTAAGGTTATATAACAAGAAGCACAGTGCCAGACAGGAGAAACTAACATTTGAGTCATTGGTCAGGGTGGTCCAAGAGACTCCCCAAATAACACAGAATATTGCTACAGCTCTTGATTATGTCCCAGAACTTGAAGGTAAGACCCTATTGCTGAAAGAAGGACATACTTTGGACATAGGACTTGGAGCAATGGAGCTGGAACTGACCTGGAAGCCTTCTCCCTGAAGACTAACTCTCATAGTTCTAGAGGATACTATGCAAGATGCTAAGGAAAAAAATCAATCAATGGTCTAAACCAGCTCTAAAACCTAATGACCACAACAACTGTCACAGCAAACTATCTCTATTGATGTAATAGTGGCACTTTATCTAGGGGGTAATCAATAACTATGTAATTGGACTTAAAGCTCTGTCAATGGGAAGGAACGCATGGACGGCAGTTTAAATATAGCCAAATGGATGAGGGCACACACATAGATCATAGAGAAAACCTTATTTCTTTTTTTTAATATATTTTTTAAGTTTTTAATTTATTTATTATTTATTATGTGTATGAATGTACTGTCTGCATGTAGGTTGGTGCATCCATGTTGTGCAATGCTGCAGAGGTCAGAAGAGGATGTCTGATTTCCCTGGAACTGGAGTTAAAGACGGTTCTTAGCCACCATGTGGGTGCTGGGAATTGAACCCGGGCCCTCTGCAAGAGCAGTCGGTGCTCTTAACCACTGAGCCATCTCTCCAGCCCCGAGAAAACCTTATTTCTAACATATCTCTAGACAAATGAAATTTCTTACTCTATGCTAAATACAGATCCTTATATTTTCGAGCAAGTATACTATACACCACTCATCAAAAAAGCTTTTCTCCAACAGACAGAGGCTATTGCAGAGGTTCACAACTGCTCACACACAGAAAATGTCTATGAGATGCCTAGCCCTAAATGACACATCTACAGTGGAACCTCTAAAACATAAGGCTCATGGAACATAGTGAAACAAGAGTAGACATAATAAATACATCCCTCAACTCTCACTAGCAAAGCTTCTTCATACAACAGAGTATGAGCCACATGCAATGCCACACTGGCTAAATTTTAGAGAATAATTGACTGCAGAGTGCATGTCCCTGGATAGGACTCATTTATTAATGCTCACCCACCCATGGTTCAGGGACCATGGGAGAAGAGGGGCAGAAAGATTGTAAGACCCAGGGTTGGTGCATGAATATAAAACAGGGTTTCAGGCCACTAGGAACATGTTCATATGAACTTGCAACAATGGTGACAGCATCCACAAGACCCATGCCAACCCAATCAGACAAAAACCCAACACAGAATGAAGGAAATGGGCATGTCAAGGCACACAGTCCAGAGAAGACATCTTTCCTTTTTAGTTCTATCAGCTCACTTTCTTTCTTCAGAAAGGAACTCTCACCAGGACTTGGGTTACATGGATTTGGCTATGCTGTTGGGTCAACAAGCCCCTGGGCACAGGGCCCCAACACTAGCCTGGGAACTATTGGCAACTGATTCCTGCTGGGTTAGGGAGAGTAGATCTTCTTTAAGGGAGAGACTGAAGAAAGGCTGACTAGACTCCAGTAGATAGATGAACTTTGTGCTGGATAGCTTTAGTGTCAACTTGACACACCTGGGTTGAGGGAGCCTCAATTGGGGAATTGGCTCCATTGGACTGGACTGTGACCATGTCTGTGGAGTATTGTCTTGATTGTTGAGCAATGTGGGAGGGCCCAGCCCACTATGGGTGGTGCCACCCTGGGCAGGTTGTTGTGTACTGTATAAGAGGTCAGGCTGGGCATGGGCCAGGGGAGCAAGCCAGTGAACAGCATTCCTCCATGGCCTGTGCTTCAGCTCCTGCCTCCAGGTTCCTGCCCTGAGTTCCTGCCTTGGGCTCCCTAAGTGATGAAATGTGACCCAGGAGATGTAAGCTGAATAAACCCTTTCCTCCCCAAGTTGGTGTCAGAGTGTTTTGTCACAGCAATGGAAAGACAAACTAGGACAGAAATTGGTACCAGACGAGTGGGGTATTGCTGTGACAGACCTGACCTTGGTGTTTTGGGGAAGGATTGTGGAGGCGTTTGGAACTTTGGGCTGGGAAGATCATTGAATGCCTAAAGATTGTTGCTGTGGAGCTTGGAGCAGTTTTGCTGAAGGAGTTGTAGAAGATGGAGGCCTGGCTTGTGAAGTTTCTAGTTTCAAAGGAGAGCAGAGATCATCAGGACTGTGTAATCTGTGGGTTCTGGTCAGCTGGGGCTGTGGAGAATCAGCTGTAAGTAACAAGAGACCAGAACCTGAAGTGAAACTTTTGTGGTACTGGGGCAATTGATGCTGGTTAGCTGGGGCTGAAAAATCAGCTGTAAGTAACAAGAGACCAGCATCACTGAGGTGAAATCTTCTGGGGAGAATATCTTCAAGGTCAGCACACAGAAGCTGTGACCCAGAAAGGGCCTGAGCCTCCATCTCGAGCCAGAAGCCGGACTTGGTAACGTGTAAGAGTCTCCTATATGGTTCCGGTGTTGAAATTTGAGGGGGTCACAGAGAGCAGCCGAGGCTTGGCACTGTGAGAGGTCAGGAAAGACCATTGGTGGAAGTGCACCTCGGTTGCTGTGAAGACCCCAGGATTGCAGGGGTCATGGAGAGAAGCTGAGGCTTTGCACCAGGAGAGGTCAGAAGAGACCATTGGTGAAGGTGCTGCCTCAGTTTCAGTAGCGACCCCAGCTTTTTGGAGATGCCGGTACCCTGGGACGACCACCAAGAGCAGCGGTAGGTGTAGAATGGAGTCGGCCTGGGCCTGCGAGATGAGTGTGCCACGGACGGCAGAGTCGGAGAGGGGGAGCTGCCGAGACCCTTTGGAGCCCAGAAGATCGTGAGTGAATCCCAGGTGTCCAGCCTTGAGCTACTTTGCTGGACTTAGGTTTTGTTTGAGTGTGCCTGATTCTTCCCTTTGAAATAAGACAGTACTTGTTTTGGATTTTACAGCAGCCCACAGTTAAGAGACTTTTAATAGACTGTGAACTTTTAAGTGTTTGGACATTTTAAGGACTGTGGGGCTTTTAAGGTTGTACTGTCTTAGGTTGTGATTAATGTTAACATCATACTTTGGGGATAAGAACTGGAAAGGTGGTGGTTTAATAGTGATGTGTTTTGTGTGTCAAGTTGACAAGGGGTCAATTGTGCTGGATAGCTTTAGTGTCAACTTGACACACCTGGGTTGAGGGAGCCTCAATTGGGGAATTGGCTCCATTGGATTGGCCTGTGGCCACATCTGTGGAGTATTGTCTTGATGGTCGAGCAGTGTGGGAGGGCCCAGCCCACAATGAGTGGTGCCACCCTGGGCAGGTTGTTGTGTACCGTATAAGAAGGCAGGCTGGGCATGAGCCAGGGGAGCAAGCCAGTGAACAGCATTCCTCCATGGCCTGTGCTTCAGCTCCTGCCTCCAGGTTCCTGCCCTGAGTTCCTGCCTTGGGCTCCCTAAGTGATGAACTGTGACCCAGGAGATGTAAGCTGAATAAACCCTTTCCTCCCCAAGTTGGTGTCGGTCAGAGTGTTTTGTCACAGCAATGAAAGACAAACTAGGACAGAAATTGGTACCAGACGAGTGGGGTATTGCTGTGACAGACCTGACCTTGGTGTTTTGGGGAAGGATTGTGGAGGCGTTTGGAACTTTGGGCTGGGAAGATCATTGAATGCCTAAAGATTGTTGCTGTGGAGCTTGGAGCAGTTTTGCTGAAGGAGTTGTAGAAGATGGAGGCCTGGCTTGTGAAGTTTCTAGTTTCAAAGGAGAGCAGAGATCATCAGGACTGTGTAATCTGTGGGTTCTGGTCAGCTGGGGCTGTGGAGAATCAGCTGTAAGTAACAAGAGACCAGAACCTGAAGTGAAACTTTTGTGGTACTGGGGCAATTGATGCTGGTTAGCTGGGGCTGAAAAATCAGCTGTAAGTAACAAGAGACCAGCATCACTGAGGTGAAATCTTCTGGGGAGAATATCTTCAAGGTCAGCACACAGAAGCTGTGACCCAGAAAGGGCCTGAGCCTCCATCTCGAGCCAGAAGCCGGACTTGGTAACGTGTAAGAGTCTCCTATATGGTTCCGGTGTTGAAATTTGAGGGGGTCACAGAGAGCAGCCGAGGCTTGGCACTGTGAGAGGTCAGGAAAGACCATTGGTGGAAGTGCACCTCGGTTGCTGTGAAGACCCCAGGATTGCAGGGGTCATGGAGAGAAGCTGAGGCTTTGCACCAGGAGAGGTCAGAAGAGACCATTGGTGAAGGTGCTGCCTCAGTTTCAGTAGCGACCCCAGCTTTTTGGAGATGCCGGTACCCTGGGACGACCACCAAGAGCAGCGGTAGGTGTAGAATGGAGTCGGCCTGGGCCTGCGAGATGAGTGTGCCACGGACGGCAGAGTCGGAGAGGGGGAGCTGCCGAGACCCTTTGGAGCCCAGAAGATCGTGAGTGAATCCCAGGTGTCCAGCCTTGAGCTACTTGCTGGACTTAGGTTTTGTTTGAGAGTGCCTGATTCTTCCCTTTGAAATAAGACAGTACTTGTTTTGGATTTTACAGCAGCCCACAGTTAAGAGACTTTTAATAGACTGGACTTTTAAGTGTTTGGACATTTTAAGGACTGTGGGGCTTTTAAGGATGTACTGTCTTAGGTTGTGATTAGTGTTAACATCATACTTTGGGGATAAGAACTGGAAAGGTGGTTTAATAGTGATGTGTTTGTGTGTCAAGTTGACAAGGGGTCAATTGTGCTGGATAGCTTTGGTGTCAACTTGACACACCTGGGTTGAGGGAGCCTCGGTTGGGGAATTGGCTCCATTGGATTGGCCTGTGGCCACATCTGTGGTGTATTGTCTTGATTGTTGAGCAGTGACAGTATAAGAAGGCAGGCTGGGCATGAGCCAGAGAGCAAGCCAGTAGAGAGCAAGCCAGTGAACAGCAGTCCTCCATGGCCTCCAGGTTCCTGCCCTGAGTTCCTGCCTTGGGCTCCCTAAGTGATGAAATGTGACCCAGGAGATGTAAGCTGAATAAACCCTTTCCTCCCCAAGTTGGTGTCAGAGTGTTTTGTCACAGCAATGGAAAGACAAACTAGGACAGAAATTGGTACCAGACGAGTGGGGTATTGCTGTGACAGACCTGACCTTGGTGTTTTGGGGAAGGATTGTGGAGGCGTTTGGAACTTTGGGCTGGGAAGATCATTGAATGCCTAAAGATTGTTGCTGTGGAGCTTGGAGCAGTTTTGCTGAAGGAGTTGTAGAAGATGGAGGCCTGGCTTGTGAAGTTTCTAGTTTCAAAGGAGAGCAGAGATCATCAGGACTGTGTAATCTGTGGGTTCTGGTCAGCTGGGGCTGTGGAGAATCAGCTGTAAGTAACAAGAGACCAGAACCTGAAGTGAAACTTTTGTGGTACTGGGGCAATTGATGCTGGTTAGCTGGGGCTGAAAAATCAGCTGTAAGTAACAAGAGACCAGCATCACTGAGGTGAAATCTTCTGGGGAGAATATCTTCAAGGTCAGCACACAGAAGCTGTGACCCAGAAAGGGCCTGAGCCTCCATCTCGAGCCAGAAGCCGGACTTGGTAACGTGTAAGAGTCTCCTATATGGTTCCGGTGTTGAAATTTGAGGGGGTCACAGAGAGCAGCCGAGGCTTGGCACTGTGAGAGGTCAGGAAAGACCATTGGTGGAAGTGCACCTCGGTTGCTGTGAAGACCCCAGGATTGCAGGGGTCATGGAGAGAAGCTGAGGCTTTGCACCAGGAGAGGTCAGAAGAGACCATTGGTGAAGGTGCTGCCTCAGTTTCAGTAGCGACCCCAGCTTTTTGGAGATGCCGGTACCCTGGGACGACCACCAAGAGCAGCGGTAGGTGTAGAATGGAGTCGGCCTGGGCCTGCGAGATGAGTGTGCCACGGACGGCAGAGTCGGAGAGGGGGAGCTGCCGAGACCCTTTGGAGCCCAGAAGATCGTGAGTGAATCCCAGGTGTCCAGCCTTGAGCTACTTTGCTGGACTTAGGTTTTGTTTGAGAGTGCCTGATTCTTCCCTTTGAAATAAGACAGTACTTGTTTTGGATTTTACAGCAGCCCACAGTTAAGAGACTTTTAATAGACTGTGAACTTTTAAGTGTTTGGACATTTTAAGGACTGTGGGGCTTTTAAGGTTGTACTGTCTTAGGTTGTGATTAATGTTAACATCATACTTTGGGGATAAGAACTGGAAAGGTGGTGGTTTAATAGTGATGTGTTTTGTGTGTCAAGTTGACAAGGGGTCAATTGTGCTGGATAGCTTTAGTGTCAACTTGACACACCTGGGTTGAGGGAGCCTCAATTGGGGAATTGGCTCCATTGGATTGGCCTGTGGCCACATCTGTGGAGTATTGTCTTGATGGTCGAGCAGTGTGGGAGGGCCCAGCCCACAATGAGTGGTGCCACCCTGGGCAGGTTGTTGTGTACCGTATAAGAAGGCAGGCTGGGCATGAGCCAGGGGAGCAAGCCAGTGAACAGCATTCCTCCATGGCCTGTGCTTCAGCTCCTGCCTCCAGGTTCCTGCCCTGAGTTCCTGCCTTGGGCTCCCTGAGTGATGAACTGTGACCCAGGAGATGTAAGCTGAATAAACCCTTTCCTCCCCAAGTTGGTGTCGGTCAGAGTGTTTTGTCACAGCAATGAAAGACAAACTAGGACAGAAATTGGTACCAGACGAGTGGGGTATTGCTGTGACAGACCTGACCTTGGTGTTTTGGGGAAGGATTGTGGAGGCGTTTGGAACTTTGGGCTGGGAAGATCATTGAATGCCTAAAGATTGTTGCTGTGGAGCTTGGAGCAGTTTTGCTGAAGGAGTTGTAGAAGATGGAGGCCTGGCTTGTGAAGTTTCTAGTTTCAAAGGAGAGCAGAGATCATCAGGACTGTGTAATCTGTGGGTTCTGGTCAGCTGGGGCTGTGGAGAATCAGCTGTAAGTAACAAGAGACCAGAACCTGAAGTGAAACTTTTGTGGTACTGGGGCAATTGATGCTGGTTAGCTGGGGCTGAAAAATCAGCTGTAAGTAACAAGAGACCAGCATCACTGAGGTGAAATCTTCTGGGGAGAATATCTTCAAGGTCAGCACACAGAAGCTGTGACCCAGAAAGGGCCTGAGCCTCCATCTCGAGCCAGAAGCCGGACTTGGTAACGTGTAAGAGTCTCCTATATGGTTCCGGTGTTGAAATTTGAGGGGGTCACAGAGAGCAGCCGAGGCTTGGCACTGTGAGAGGTCAGGAAAGACCATTGGTGGAAGTGCACCTCGGTTGCTGTGAAGACCCCAGGATTGCAGGGGTCATGGAGAGAAGCTGAGGCTTTGCACCAGGAGAGGTCAGAAGAGACCATTGGTGAAGGTGCTGCCTCAGTTTCAGTAGCGACCCCAGCTTTTTGGAGATGCCGGTACCCTGGGACGACCACCAAGAGCAGCGGTAGGTGTAGAATGGAGTCGGCCTGGGCCTGCGAGATGAGTGTGCCACGGACGGCAGAGTCGGAGAGGGGGAGCTGCCGAGACCCTTTGGAGCCCAGAAGATCGTGAGTGAATCCCAGGTGTCCAGCCTTGAGCTACTTGCTGGACTTAGGTTTTGTTTGAGAGTGCCTGATTCTTCCCTTTGAAATAAGACAGTACTTGTTTTGGATTTTACAGCAGCCCACAGTTAAGAGACTTTTAATAGACTGTGAACTTTTAAGTGTTTGGACATTTTAAGGACTGTGGGGCTTTTAAGGTTGTACTGTCTTAGGTTGTGATTAATGTTAACATCATACTTTGGGGATAAGAACTGGAAAGGTGGTGGTTTAATAGTGATGTGTTTTGTGTGTCAAGTTGACAAGGGGTCAATTGTGCTGGATAGCTTTAGTGTCAACTTGACACACCTGGGTTGAGGGAGCCTCAGTTGGGGAATTGGCTCCATTGGATTGGCCTGTGGCCACATCTGTGGAGTATTGTCTTGATGGTCGAGCAGTGTGGGAGGGCCCAGCCCACAATGAGTGGTGCCACCCTGGGCAGGTTGTTGTATACCGTATAAGAGGGCAGGCTGGGCATGAGCCAGAGGAGCAAGCCAGTAAACAGCATTCCTCCATGGCTTGTGCTTCAGCTCCTGCCTCCAGGTTCCTGCCCTGAGTTCCTGCCTTGGGCTCCCTAAGTGATGAACTGTGACCCAGGAGATGTAAGCTGAATAAACCCTTTCCTCCCCAAGTTGGTGTTAGTCAGAGTGTTTTGTCACAGCAATGGAAGACAGACTAAAACAGGCAGCTTTGACTGCATCCAGCAAATGCTCTCCTGCTCTGGAGCTTCCCAGCTTAATTGTCTGGGATTTATACAAGATAAAATTATAGCATGTGCAACAAATGACTCATATCAGATAACATGAGAAAGAATGACCCAGGTGGAAGAGGAATCCCAGAATCGAAGCACAAAAGTTATCAAGCCTGGTGGACCATATGTAGGGAAAAGAGCCCAAATTCTGAAAGAGCCTCAAGCCATCTTGGATGCTTTTAGGCCTGTGGGCCCTAGAGAATGTGGCCTACTGTAACCCCCTGAGCCTGACTAGAGTTTAGTGAACTGTCTCTGGCCGGTCACTTCCGCATAGGAGTGACTCAGCATAGCCCAACCTGAAAACGCCTACAACTGATGTGGTGAGTTACTATTGGCCCAAAGCTATCCCCCCACTCTGCGTATCTTCTCTCCCACCTTCCTTTCTCCACCCCTCCCACCAAACATATATAAGCCGCTGCCTGACACAATAAAGTGAGCCCTTGCTTGACAAGCTCCCAGTCTGGTGTGTTCTCTTGTGGACCGTCGACACTCATCATCCCACTCAGCCCCATCCACCGAGGAGGCCAGCTGGTTCGAGCCTACTCTCCCCCACCCCTCTTCAGGTGACGCCACAGTCGCAGTGCCTGAGACGAAAAGGTCAACCCCCAAGAACCCTGCAAATACAATTCGAAAGACACGTGGCAGCAGCAGTGTTGCTCAGAGGCCATATAAGGACAGGGTCATTCGCTTACTGGCTCTAAAGGCCTACAAGAGACCTGAGCTGCTTCCTCAATTGCAGAAAGATGGTGTCAATCAAAAAGACAAGAACTCCATGGGAGCAATTCTGCAAGGGGTGGCCAATCTGAATCCTAAGGACCTCTCCTATACTTTAAGGGACTGTGTGTTTAAGGCGGTTCAAGGTGACTGGCTGGGATACAATGAAACAGACCATTGTAGCGCCTGCGCTACTACATTACCCAAAGAGTCGGGTGAGGGGCTGAGGATTTAAAGGAAGACAAGACTGCGGGTCATTCGTGCTGAGAGAATGCCGTTTATTGAAGAGACAGGGGAGCCTTATATACAGGCTTACAGCACAAGTGAAAAAACCAGGGTCAGAAGTTCACGCTCCCAGGCACAGGCGGTTCTCTGGCGTGGGTGGAAAATAGGAACTTATGGTTAGGCCTTCTCAGAAGGAGGGTAACAAAATGTTCCAGCAAGATAAGCGCTTGGTCAACAAGCTTGTCAGTAGATCCCCTGGGGGCCAGGACCCAACAGACCATCACTGGAGTCAGTGCTCTCTAGAAAGCTAAATTCATCTCAGAACGAGGTTGGCCATTAGTCATTCAGAATCTCCTGTGTGATCCAGCAGAGATACTACATCGTCTCCTCAGAAACAACCTTTGGATTCAGATTTCATTGATCCCTTAATGAATAAAAATGCTCGAATATCTTACCTGACAAACAGAGTACCACCAACATTAAACAGTCCTTTGAATCCCACCAATGAAAAGAGCTGCAGGTCTCCTGCACCCCCTCCAGCTGCTGCCACCTCTACCCTCTCACCACTGCCTTCAACCCGTCTGCCTGTCTCAATCCTCCTCAGACTGTAAATCCCAACTCCAATCCCCTAGCACTCCAGAAGGCCAGGGGACTCAAGACCTATCTGTTGACTGTTTTAGTCAAAATGGTAGCATCTTTGAGGACCAGCAAGACAAATATACCTTTAGAAACATTACCTCCTGGGTCAGTTCTACTAAAGTATCCAAAGTCTATGGAAGAAAACAGTTCAGTGTCTCACAAAAAGTCCAAAAAGAAGTCTAAAAAACACAAGGAAAAGGACCAAATAAGAAAGCATGCCAGGGCTGGAGAGATGGCTCAGTGGTTAAGAGTACCGACTGCTCTTGCAGAGGACCGGGGCTCGATTCCCAGCACCCACATGATGGCTAAGAACCATCTTTAACTCCAGTTCCAGGGGAATCTGATGCCCTCTTCTGACCTCCACAGCATTGCAGGACACCAGTGCGCCAACCTGCATGCAGACAGTATACTCATACACATAAAAAATTAAATTAAATTAAAAAAAAGAAAGCATGCCATTGATACTATTGAGGAAAAAGAGGAAGATCTTCAAAGAGAAATTGCCAAGCTGAATAGCTCCAGTCCAAATTCCAATGAAGGAGTTAAAGAAGGCTGTGCTGCCTCCATGGAGACTTCTTCAACAATTGAACTCCCAGATTATTTGATAAAATATGTTGCTATTGTCTCCTATGAGCAATGCCAGAATTACAAGGATGACTTCAACACTGAGTCTGATGAGTACCAGGCTCTGCATGCCAGGATGGAGACTGTAGCTAGGAGATTTATCAAACTGGATGCACAATGAAAATGCCTTTCAGCCGGGCATGGTGGTGCACGCCTTTAATCCTAGCACTTGGGAGGCAGAGGCAGGCAGATCTTTGTGAGTTCAAGGCCAGCCTGGTCTACAGAGTGAGTTCCAGGACAGCTGGGGCTATAGGGAGACCCTGTCTCAAAAACACCAAAAAAAAAAAAAAGAAAAAGAGAGAGAGAGAGAGAAAACGCCTTTCTCCAGGCTCAAAAGAGTACCAGAATGTTTATGAAGTCTTGCAAGAGTATCAGAAGATCAAGCAGTCTAGTCCCAATTACCATGAAGAAAAGTACAGATTTGAGTATCTTCATAACAAGCTGGCTCACATCAGAAGACTAATAGGCGAATCTGACCAACAACAAGCAGAGTCATGGCAGTAGAACTCTGCTTGGACCAGAAGATGTGAATAAATTTAAGCTTCTTTATTTAAAATCCCAAATGAGTTGCTCTAGAATCTAATAAGATGAAACTTTGCCTGTTGGAAGTCTCAGTATTAGCAAATTTGAGTTACATTTTTCCTCCATTTTTTCTTTGCTTTCCTGCATTTTGAAGGACTTTTTTTTCTGGTCCTTCAGCAGCCCCTCCCCCCCCCTGCTCCCCACCTGAAGACTTGTTTATTAATAGAAATGATTTTTTAGATATTGGGGATCCAGTGTCTATACTTCAAATCAACTCTTCCTTGAAAACCTGTGTTTGTCATTAGAAATGATTTTTTTAATGTATTGAGGATGCAATGTCCACACTTAAAAGTTGTGTGTATTTTTTCTAATTTTTTTTAATGTGTATGAGTGTACTATCTGCATGTTTGTTAGTGCACCCATAGGTGCAATGCTGCAGAGGTCAGAAGAGGGCATCGGATTCCCCTGGAACTGGAGTTAAAGATGGTTCTTAGCTGCCATGTGGGTGCTGGGAATCGAACCCAGGTCCTCTGCAAGAGCAGTCGGTCCTCTTAACCCCTGAGCCATCTACAAGAAGATGGTGGTGGCTGAGGAGCTGAAGCTGCTGGAGAAGTCACTGGGGCTGAGGAAGGGGAATAATTGTACAGCACTCAGGGCGAGCTGCAAGATCTCAATTCCTATCTTGAAGATAAAGTCTACCTTGCAGGATACAACTTCACCTTGGCGGACATCCTGCTCTACTATGGCCTCCATCGCTTCATAGTTGGCCTGACAGTTCAGGAAAAGAAGAAGTATCTTAATGTGTCCCATGGTTTGGTCACACTCAGCATTACCCAGACATCAGGCAGCATCTGCCTAGTGTCTTCATCAAGAACAGACTATACACTAACTCCCACTAGACGTTCTCCTGCTGTGCAGAAGCAAGATCAAAAATGTTGTCATGGACAGTGTGTTTCTGACCATGGTACTACCATAAATTAACACAAAGTCATTGTTTCTTTGATGAAATTGGTAGAATTTTTAAAGTATAAACTCAAGTCTTGATGTTTTATTTGTTCTTTAGTTGAAATTTTGCAATTTTTTATGTGAAAATTTAACTGCTGTCAAAATAGATCATGATCAAATTATAAACTACTTTGTTTTTATAGGTAAAATCTGTTTTAATAAGAGTTTCAAATCAGTGGCTTGATGTTTAAAAGAAAAAACTCGCCGGGCATGGTGGCACACGCCTTTAGTCCTAGCACTTGGGAGGCAGAGGCAGGCAGATCTTTGTGAGTTCCAGGCCAGCCTGGTCTACAGAGTGAGTTCCAGGTCAGCTGGGGCTACAGGGAGACCCTGTCTCAAAAAGACCAAAAAAAAAAGAAAAAGAAAAATGTCATCCTGTCCATAAGTTCACATATCTGGCAGTTATTCATCTTTTTCATATTTTTTAAATTCATTTTCCTATTTTAGATATTTCCAGTAGTTTATTAAAAACCTATGATAGGACAAAGAAAAAACAAAAAGCCAGGAGTGGTGGCGCACACCTTTAATCCTAGCACTCAGGAGGCAGAGGCAGGCGGATCTTTGTGAGTTCAAGGCCAGCCTGGTCTACAGAGTGAGTTCCAGGACAGCTGGGGCTATAGGGAGACCCTGTCTCAAAAAGACCAAAAAAAAAAGAAAAAGAAAAATGTCATCCTGTCCATAAGTTCACATATCTGGCAGTTATTCACCTTTTTCATATTTTTTAAATTCATTTTCCTATTTTAGATATTTGCAGTAGTTTATTAAAAACCTATGATAAATTATGCTAAAGATTTGGAAAGGGGAGGCAGATGTATGCATTCTCAAAATATTTATGTGAACTAGTAAATGTAGTTTTAAACTTTAAAAAAATGACAAAACAAAACAGTAATGTGCAAGGTGAAATTGCTTTTGGATAAACATAACCCTATTTTCTGACTTTTCTTAATGCAAACTCTTTGCCTTAAATGGTGCAATATTTAGACATTTGCACAAAGTACAAAAAAATCAAAACAGTGTTTTGGAGGGTTCAAAAATAGAAAGCTGGATGCATATATTTTACGCACATACATATATACAGGGTGGCTTGCCCTAGAATATTAAATCTACCCAGCAAGTTAAACTCCCATTGCAATGGTTGCCTTAAGGTGTTTGCTAGTTGTGTACACGGTGTGGTTAATCATTAGCTACACTGCTTCCCCGTGATCACGGCAATGAGGAGCATAGCGTGGTCTACCAGTGTGTTCATCTTGTATGTCTGCAGAGCCTATGTGGATGTGAGTGTGCACGAAGGTGAAGCTGCTACTCCCACGAGCCCAGATGCGCAGGTTAAACAACTGATGAGTGTTACTATAGGTTTGCTTTTATTTCTGTTTTTTTCTGTCAAATTGCTACTTCTATTGTGGAAGACAAAAACATTTCCATTTCAACAGTTTGTGGGCTTTATTAATGTTGGGCAAAAATTGATATGTCATAAAAATGAAACAGATCTATAGTGTTGGGGCAAAATTATAAAGTTAAATGTGTAGGTAAACTATATACTGCTATAAAGTATTTTTGAAGAGATATATACAAAGAATATATTATCTACATGAGATGTATATTTAAAGATTTTTTTCATCCTGGATACCAGGAATATAAAAAAAGAGAGTGAATATATTTAAGCATAACATACTGCGATCCATCAAACAGCACAAATTTTCATTTCATGGAGTTTATCTGTCGACATTGATTTAAATTATCACTTGTCTTTTTGTTTTGTGTTTTTGTTTGGGGGGGATTTTTTTTTTTTTTTGGTCTTTTTGAGAGAGGGTCTCCCTTTAGTCCCAGCTGGCCTTGAGCTCACGGAGATCCTCCTGCCTCTGCCTCCCAAGTGCTGGGCTTAAAGGAGTACCCCACCACACCTGGCTAAACTATCACTTGTTTTATTAGGTAGGAACATAAGTTATGTGGTCAAAATATAAGGATTTTGAATTAAAAAAAAAAAGTACAGAGAACATGGAGGAATTCAGAAGGCAAATCCTCACCAAGGCACTTTCTCTCGTCAAGACTAGAGAGCTTCAAGGATAGGAGGAAGGGACTGGACAAAGTGCTCAGGCTGGAACTCTGGGGAGGGGTAGGATGCTGGTGCTATTTAAGCCCCCAAAACCTCTTCAGGATTCTAGCCAGGGCCACATGGAGATGTTCTCATCACATAGAGAGACAAAAGCAACACAGAAACAGAAATCTGGGTGTTACTCTTGCCTCCAGTGTGTTCCTTCACCCACTGGAGAACAGGAATGTGGTGGGCAGGATGCCCTGTAAGCTCTGGGTTGGCTTCCTCTTTTTCCCCGGTTCTCGCTGTCTCTCTGGAACATATTTTTTAATCTTGCTCCACTTCTCTGCTCTTTAGAAAGATTTTCCATGCTGATATACAATAGCCTTGGGCAGTTCTTGCTTAGCAATACCTCCCTAGTCCATAAATTCCTTTCTGCCTTTCTGTACACATGGAAGATTCCATAAAGGACACATAACTCGTGCCCCACTCTAATCAACTTCCAGGGTCAGATTATATATGTAGTGCGTGCCACCTTGTGAGTTCAGACAGGTGCTGCTGGGAACATACACTTGCAAATGTAGACACATTTACAAGGAAATCTCTCCCCGAACCCATGTTTCCTGGTTAGCCACAGCATTCTAAACCACTCCTCCGCAAACTAAGTCACTCCATTTGATGTAGGACTACAGGTAAAGGCCAAAGGAGAGGGCAAGAAGACTTCAGTTGTCTTCTGGTATAATACCTGTCTGAAATGAGGGAGTAGGGGAACTCAAATGTGGAGTCTGACTTCAAAGATAAACAAAGCAGCTAAGAAGGAATGGGATCTAGGAACCCCCCACTCCCATCCCCACCCTCACCCCAGGAATGAAACTCCCAGAACTACTGGAAGGGAAAGATGGAATGACT
Source organism: Rhizomys pruinosus (assembly GCA_009823505.1). Classification (NCBI taxonomy): domain Eukaryota; kingdom Metazoa; phylum Chordata; class Mammalia; order Rodentia; family Spalacidae; genus Rhizomys; species Rhizomys pruinosus. Next base: position 918,526 of record VZQC01013061.1, on the reverse strand, counting down.
TGCACAAAACCAAAGTAATGGTACAAATGACAGCCATTTCTCCAGCTGCACAGACTTACCTTGACATGACTGCAGCCATCTTTGGTTGTAACCCCCAGTACTATTCCTGATTAACCTGAGTCAGTTTTTCCTGCATAGTTTCCCAGAAAACTGTAAGTAAACAAAATTATGTGGAGTTCTTCATTTGATTCCTGGTTCCGGGAAAGTGCTTGATTCTGATTCCAGTTTCAATGACCTTTCACACCTAGGATGAAGTCACTTATGTACTGATCCACATATGTGTCTCTTTCTGACACAAACTGCAGGAATCCAACTGGTCTTGTTGCTGCCTAAAACCACGATTCAAGCAGTAAATCTCTGCATTCGTTACTTGTTGCTGTGACAAAAGCAACTTAAGGAATGAAGGCTTTATTTGGGCTCAGAATTCGAGCCAATCTGTCACGGCAAGTGTTAGAAATAAGGTCTAGGGATGGAGTTAAGAGCACTGGTGCTCTTGCAGAGGACCCAGTTTCCATTCCCACCACATGCCACCTAACTATTGTCCTTTAACTCTAGTTCCAAGGGAATCTGTGCCCTCTTCTGATCTCTGTAGGCACTGGGCATCACACAGCATGGGTGCACTTACATACATACATGCAGGCAGTACATTCTTACATAAAAATTAAAATAATAAATAAAAAAGAAAAATCTGAAGTCCATGGATCCCACTGACACCACTCAATGAACATGCAGACAGACAGAAAGGCAGCAAAGCAGCTTTTAATTTTCTCAAAGGGTGTATTGCCTCATTCAGAAGTTCCGTAGGTTTTTATCCTAACCCAAGAGCACTGTGTCATTCCCCCGCTGTCTGGCACCCAACCTCACAGGCTTCTAAGGTTGGCTAAGTTTTAAAAGAATCAAGACAATGAACCCTAAACGCAACAGACAGGAAGAAATAACACAAATCAGAGCAATAATCAATGAAATAGAAACAAAGAAAACAATACAAAAAAAAAAAATCAATGAATCCAAAAGTTGGTTCTTTGAAAGAATAAATAAGATAGACAGACCTCTAGCCCACTTAACCAAAAGAAAGAACAACTCCAAATAAATACAATCCATAATGAAAGGGGAAATATCACAACAGACAATGAAAAGATCCCGAAAATCATATGGGAATACTTCAAAAACCTTTACTAAGTTTGAAATTAGAAGAAATGGATGAATATCTGAAATCCTGGGAATCACCAAAGCTCAACCAAGAAAAGATCGACAGCTTAAACAGACCCATAATATATGAAGAAATTGAAGATGTAATAAGAAACCTCCCAACTAAAAAAAGCCCAGGCCCAGACGATTTCACAGCAGAATTCTATAAAACATTTCAAAAAGACTTATAACCATTATTACTCAAATTGTTTAGAAGGATACAAACAGAGGGAATTCTCCCAAATTCCTTCTAAGAAGCCAAAATCACTCTATTACAAAAACCATGCAAAGATACAACTAAAAAGGAGAACTATAGACCCATCTCATTAATGAACACAGATGCAAAACTTCTAAACAGGATACTTGCAAATTGCATACAGACTCACATCAAGAAGATCATCCATCATGACCAAGTTGGATTCATACCAGAGATTCAGGGATGGTTCAACACATGAAAATCAATAAATATCATCAAGCATAGAAATGGACTGAAAAACAAAAACCACACGATCTTCTCAATTGATGCGGAAAAAGCCTTTGACAAAATCCAGCATCCCTTCATGCTGAAAGTCCTAGAGGGAATTGGATTGGAGGGATCATTCCTCAATGTAATCAGAGCCATATACAGGAAACCCACAGCCAATATCATCCTAAATGGGGAAATGACAGAAACATTCCCTTTAAAGGTAGGAACTCAGCAAGGCTGCACCCTGTCACCACTCCTCTTCAATATAGTGCTTGAAACACTTGCTAGAGCAATAAGAAAGAAAAGGATATTAAAGGAGTACTAATTGGAAAAGAGGAAGTCAAGCTATCCCTATTTGCTGATGATATGATTGTTTACTTAAGGGATGCTAAAAACTCCACCAGAAAACTCCTAGAAATGATTAACAGCTCCAGCAAAGTGGCAGGATACAAAATTAACCTTAAAAAATCAATGGCCTTTCTTTACACCAAGAACAAGCAAATGGAGAAAGAATTCA